>CM024615.1:53783470-54207332 GCA_014182575.1 Eucalyptus decipiens
TTGCATTTCTTCTATAAATATTTTTAAATTTTAATTTTCAACATGGCCAAAGTCTTGTGACATTTTGTTTATTGAAATTTAATTTATAAAGTGCATGGCCCAGCATAGATCATAATCTATCAAATTTAAATTCACACAAACATATGCACACATCATCTAATCTAAAATGACTAATGGCTAAAGCATAAGCCTTAGGAAATTTTATTACCTAATTAAAGACTTTAACACACCTTATGGCTTGACATTGAATTTTGGGATGCCACAATTCTCCCTCCTTAGAGAATTTCGTCCTCGAAATTTAAACGCCACTCACGCCTTCTTGAAACAAATAGGGATACTTTTCCTTCATCCGATCCTCACTTTCCCATGTGGCTTCCTCCATATCATGATGTCGCCATAATACCTTGACCAATGGGATCTTCTTGGTCCTAAGAATTTGCTCCTTTCGATCCAATATCTGCACAGGCTCTTCAATGTACCTTACTTTCTCATCCACTTTGATGGCTTCATGATCGAGTATGTGACCAGGATCTGGCTGGTACTTACTCAACATCGATACATGAAACACATCGTGCAGATTTTCTAACTTAGGAGGTAACGCTAAACGATAAGCTACATCCCCTATCCTCTCGAGTATTTCAAAAGGTCCAACATTCTGGTGCAAGCAGACTTTTAATAATTTGCAATCAACGTTCTTTCCGGGGCTATTTGTTGTTTGCGCATCGGAATCAGGTAAGTCGTCTTCCGCCGACTCGAATTCCAACAGTTATATTTCAAGAAGTTGAATTTGGCAAAATGAGAGGAATTTCCTAGAAAAGGCAACGGATATAAGTAAATTTGGAGATTCCATAGTAGCTTTCTGCAAGCGTAATAGAATAATAATTTGCAAGTTGTCGACTTCCATAGAATTATGTAGAAGCGTTACTTTGTGAATGGACTGGCGCACATTTGGTAACTTTTATGTTGCATGCGCTATTTTCCCCCATCAAATGAAAGGGGGTCCACAAACCTTTAAATCTCCACAACAAAAGGTCGAAAATCAATTTATTTATCATTACTTATGCATTTCATTCTGGTGCGTAACAATTTGCCAAAAAAAGCATGGAAACGAAGGACCACATCTGCACATAAAACCAACTAAAATTGTCAACTGAAAGATGAAAGAGGCTTCAGATTCAAAGAACAAGCACCACTTGAACTTTATCCACTTTTGTAAAATGTCGACCAAAGGAAGTGTAGTGCATGTCATCTATGAATGGTGCAAGATGTACTCTAAGCTTGTCCTGCAGCTAATCAAATTAGCATATGAGAGATTGTTCATCAACAAAAAAATTGCGACCGGATGTAAAACATTTGATATGAAGCATAACGAGGGCAACAAATTTCGAGAGGGGGCTATGTGAGTAAGCTAACGTATTTTTATTTTCTCAAGTATCAACCAAATAGGGGGATAAGTCATGCATGAACGTCCAAAGGTTATAAAAGATAGAGAAATAGCTAATTACAAAAAATTGATAGATAAATAAATAAAGTAAAACAAAATAACGATGTATGGTCAAAACAAATAACTGATTAGGAATGCTCCAAAAATAGAACCAGATGAAAGGTAAGAAGCTTAATCTACAGTGTGAGCTCACATTAGGCTACAAAGGAAACCAATGCTTTTGAAAATTTAAAAGCCTAGTTATTTTTTCCACTTAAAGTGAAAAACATGAGTGCAGACATAAATTATTATTTCAATCAAGCAGCAGTGAAAATTACACCAGACATGAGAGTGAGAGAGAGAGAGAGAGATTCTACAAAAAAAAAAAAAAAGCCTCAAATACGAATATAGAAAATAGAATGTGAAGGTGCTGAACCTTCGACTTAAACGTCTGGGTTAGAACCATAACATTTCCCATACTTACTAAAGTTGCAGCCTTTTTCATTAGATCCGAAAGCCTACTTATCGTGGGAGAACACATAGTTGAAGAATTAAATAGAATGAAATACATCTGACGGATGTGCATTTGCTGATCATTAATTGCCAACTAAGATAACAGGCAAGAACAAATCACCTCCTCTCTGTGTCAGCAACAAGTGCAGGAAGTGAGTCATCTGGCCTCCCAAAAGTAGGCTGCAGTGCTATTCTCTCTTCACTATCTAGTACAACTTGTTTTCCCAGTTTTATTTGCTCAGATGGCTTTGTCATGAAGGAACGTAACCTTTCACCACTCAGAGAAGTGTGCTCCCTCATGGTAAAAGATGTGCGGGGCTCCATAGGCCTAGACTTGGCAGTATCTTTGTGAAATTTATTGGATGCATACGTCGCTTTGATTTTCTTGGCTATAGCTTGTCGGATGATACTTTTACTTCTTTGTCTTTTTCACCTTCTTTCTTTGTGAAAGGGGATTTCTTCTTTCCAAGCGACTGTTTATTTTAAGCTCTTTTCGAGCAGTCCTCTAAAGCAGCAGGGTTCTTAAAATTTCCCCCCCAGTGGAGAGTGATTCCGATACCGGTCTCTTCCTTTTCTCTCCAATGCAGCCCTATTTTCTTGAATAGCAGGAAACTTTACAAGATTTCGAAGTGGTGTCCCAATCTCTTCATCAATCTCATGTTTTCTGGCAAAGTTAAAGACAACTCTTTAGTAGATGATGGCAAATGCTTAGGAGTTAAAGGCTGAAGAAGCTTAATTACTGAAGTAGTACTTACAAACAATAAATTAGTATGCGATTAGGTAGTAATCCCTCCCATGCCCTTATAGTTGCATCTCCATCTGAGTCTTCAGAAACAATTTCCCTTGACACAAGCATATGAAGCATCATAGATCAACTACGACGAGACCAAAGCAATAATAATAAAAAAGAACTGTTAAACATACTTTGGCAAGCATTTTCTATGGTAAGACTTGGGGCATCGTCTGCATACAGCAAATTGCAAATCATATTCCATCTTGCTTTCTATTTGATTGTAAGCACAACATTTATGTACAAGGCACGCAAAACTTTCTCCTGAAGCAATCCTCAGCTTAAGTTTTTCTGAAGCAACTTCATCTCTGCGATGGAGCAATTTTGCACGGTGGGGATAATAGAAGTGTCCACAAGTAGCAAAAACACATTGGAAGACCTATCAAAGAATCAGTGTCAGAAAAAAGATCCATACAACTCAGCTATTGAACAACCCCAATTGACACATAACAGCACTTGAATAGATTTCTAGAAGTCTTGAGTCAAGTAACGGGCCCAATGAACCACAACAAACCCAGAAAACTTGATGATTATTATATTTTTGGTGTTAATTTTGCAAGTGGGGAGGAGGAGGAATGAGGGAGCTAATCTCAGTCACAGGTCAAGAGTATGTTCAAGGATAGACCAAGCAAGTCCTTAGCTAAACAAGCCAACCTTACATTCCCTCTTTATAAATATTGAAAATTCTTTTACTCCCATAAAAAAGAGGGGCTCGACTAGAACATGTTTAGAAAGATTTCTCCGGTTCCAAAAAACAATTGCTGACCATGCTTCATGGGGCTGGCTCAGACCCTGCCAAAACGAATGGTCCGGGGCACTGGCACGGCTGACTTTTACTAGGTAAGTAGACACCGTGGACAAGCATGAACAGTAGATTTTTCCACCCGAACCGCACTTAAAAAAATATATATATATAGAGTTTAGTATCCTGCGCAAGCTCCAAAAGATTTTATATAAGTTTTCATAGTAACAAAAAAATTCGAGGAGAATTGAACGCGTTTATCATGAAAATCAGATTCAGTGGTAATATATGAAGCGAGACAATTGATCTTTTCCTACTGTCTCATACATCAGCACTAGAAGACTTGTCAGATGAGCCCAACTTCCCACATGCAAAGCCCCGGTGCAGGTTGTATCTACAATTTTCGCACTTAAAAGTCTGCATTGCCTATCGACGTCACCATAAAAAAAAATAATTAGAAACCAAAGCAAAAAAAAAAAAAAAAAAAAAGGCCTAGCAGAAAAAAAAAGGAACCAAAGCAAAAAGAGAACTAACTTCTAAGCACAAAAAAGAGATCAAAAAAATGAAGTATCATCCTACATCGACTTCATGCTGTAAAAATCCAAGAGAATCGCAAAGAGTCTTCACCATCTTCTTCAGCAGCGTGAAATGACCTCATGCTATATGAACACCAATTTGATCCCAAAAACATCCACAACGAAATATTTTTTTTCGGATATATGTATTTTTTCGGTCTGTTAATTTCTATAGATTAAGTGAATGGAACACTATACTTTTGGTTCCAATACTTTATGGCATTCTTTGTCGGGTCCTGTTCTCATTTTAGTCCCTAGATTAGTATCTTATTACTATTTTCATCTCTCCGATGGCATTCCAACATACTGTTTTGGTTCCTATACAGGGATGAAAATGGTCTTGAGGTACTTGTTTAAGGACTAAACGCCAGAAGTACTTGGACTGAATTTATAGTTTTTCTTTAGTGATAGTATTCTAGCGTCCACTTTATTCCTGAAACAGTCTCTATGTTGTTTTGGTGCTATTGTATCGTTTTAGTTCCTACTAGAGAAACACCCTCGCTCCTTATGAACGTGCTACTTATAGTGGCAATATTGACCCCAAAAATATCAGCAACAAGGTAGACTTTTCCTATAGAAAGTGATGGTTTTATTAATTATTGTGATGGGCTTAAGTTGGCCCGTCCGCCCATTTTGGGCCTAAAAGCCTGGCCCACAAAATTAGGGCCCATGGATGAAGGGATACGTTGAAGAATTGTAACTTTTGGGGGACGTCTTTTGCCGAAGTGACACGTCCTTTGGAGAGGACATATTTAAGGGGGAAAAGAGAGGGAGGAACGCACCTTTTGGATTTACGTACGTTCCTCCTCCCTCTCTCCCTTAAAACGCTCCAAAAAGAACAGTAAGAAAAAGGAGGCGACATTCTCTTCCCTTCAAGGCAAATTCATGTCATCGGATCGAACGGGATCAGTTTCTCTTCCTCATATCGGCGTCGCTATTTAATCTATGGCTAACAAGGTACATTCGATTCTGTGATGTGCCTTAGGATCTGTGATACATGTGATTTTCCCGGGCTCGTCTTCCGCACTTGTTTTAGGGGTTCGATTTAGTGTTGAATCCAGTTTTTGGGAATCCGATATTCCCGACATTAGTATCAGAGCCCTTGTTCATGTTTCACGATCCATTTTCATGTTTATGAATGATTTTTGATTGAATTTTTGTGAAAAATCGGCCAACATCGATCGGGGGGGAAAAATCCCGACACCCGATCACTGTTCATCCGTTTTTCGATTTTCTGTAAGTTGAAATCAGTTTCTAATGGTGTAGGGTCGAAGCTCTCATCGAGACAAGCAAGACGAGTGGCGGAACGCCGCTAAAGGCTGCTGGATGCGCCCCCACGCGCAGCCGGAGCGAAACTGATGTCAGCCGCACGCCGCACATGCCGAGTCGGTCTGTCCGACCCAGCCCGACCGGCGGCCCGACCCGGTTGACCTTGACCCAGCTGACCGTTGACCGTTGATGACCGTTGACCGTTGACTTTGATTGTTGACTTTGACCGTTGACCAAAAGAAAAAAAATGTGTTTCTTTTTCCAATTAAGTCTATGTGGATTATATGTAATCCCTTGTTTGTTCTGCATTTGTTGCAGGAACAATGCCTCCCCTTAAGTTGCGCACACCTATTCACACAATTACTGATGAATAAAAGGAAATGCTTTCTAAGTTGATAGCTGAGCTGATTGATCATCAATGGGGGAGTGGCGACTTAATTGATCACATTCTTGAAATCAACGGGAAAATACAAAAGGTCATATGGAATGGTCGCCCCATGCCATAGTCTAAGATGGTGCGATTTTTCATGAACACTCTTCCACAAGAATGGCAAGGAGTGTTGAATCGCGCATGGGAAGTCAACAGAGCTGCTTCGTATAGGAAAATTGTAATAGAATTTATAGATGATTATTACTGGATTGATACAAGGGAAAATATCAAGAAATGGAACAAAAGAGGATCTTTCCCAGTTCGTATATTGACTTGGTGCTAGATGTTTTGGCTGGTCTTTATTTAGTATGCTTTGTGGACATCTTATGTAATGTTATCTACCTAGTTATTGTTGGTGTGACAACTGATATGTTAGTTGTATTATGTGAAAGCATTATTATTATATCATTATTTGATATCAAGTACTATTTCCTTTCTGTTATTATTAACTGTTGTGGGTAGTTCATAAAAATTTTATAATTTCAAAGAATTTATTTTGCATAGAATATTATATTAATAATAACTCCAAGTTAGGATTTTGGATGATGATTGGAAACATAGTGACCTTTTGATTCTGAAACCTTACTTGAAATTATTCTTTAATATGATGGTTTTGTGCAAAATGGATGCATAAATTATAGGCATTAATAATTCGTGCATATATGTCTGATATGTTCAAATCAATGGCTTCAGCTACAAAGAGCATAGTTGTTGAGCTGAACAAAGGTGAGAAGCTCAATGGTGATAACTATGAAATATGGCACATGAAAATCCAATATGTGCTAGAAGAGCAAGAGGCACTAGAAGCTCTTAACCTGACCATGGTAGAACCTGAAGAAGGAAACACTCCACAACACAAGAGAGATAATGAAGCATTTGTTGTATGGAAAAGAAAGAACTCTCTTGCTCGCATTACGTTGCTGAGTAGCATGGAAAATGACGTCATGTGAGAGTTTAGGCGTTTTGAGAATGCCAAGGAAATGTGGGAAGCATTGGCAGCAAGATTTAGTCATACTTCAGTGACCAGACTTAGGCAACTCACTATTAGGTTTGACTTTTATAAGAAGCCTCATAGTCAAACCATGAAGCAACATCTTAGAAAGATGTCAAACATGATTAATGAGTTGAAATATGATGGCCATGTCCTAACTGATTAGCAGAAAGTGCAAGCAGTGATTCGTTCCTTACCTCAGAGTTGGGAGCATATGAAGGTGCACTTGACCCATAAGAAGAATATCAAAACCTTTGAGAATACAGTGCGTCATCTTGAGCTAGAAGAGGACCGCCTCTTGTCGGCTAAGCCGGAAGCTAAAATCTATCATGCTGATTCTAGCTCACATGGAGCTTCAAGCTCCAAGCGCAAACGTCCTAACTGGTTCAATAAAGGGAAAGGCAAGGAAGCAGGTCCTTCAGGAAGGAAACCTAAGCTTAACCAACATGAAAGAGGAAAGCGTCTTCAAATGATGAAGCTTACAAGGGTGAAGTGTTACGATTGTGACAAGAAGGGTCACTATGCTCGTGACTGTCGTGAGCCAAAGAAGGTATACACCCCCCGTGCTTTTCAGAATTTTGCTTATGTGTCGAGTTCTGTATTCTTAACTGAGTCTAATCCTTTGTGGACTGTGGATTCAGGAGCGATAGACCATGTAGCGAAGGATAGAGAATCCTTCGTGGAATTCCAACGAGTACCAACTGGAACTAAGTGGATTTATGTGGGAAACAACTCTAGAGCTGAAGTAAAAGGAATTGGCACCTGCCAACCGAACGTGCGTGGTGGATGCACTTTGTTCCTACATGATGTATTGTACGCTCCGGAGATTCGTCGGAATTTAGTGTCTGTTTTAGTATTGGTCAAGCTAGGTTTTAATATGAACTTCCATAATAAAGGTGTGGATTTGTTTTTGAATACAAATTTCTATGGTTGTGGTTATTTTCTAGATGGTTTCATTGTATTAGATATTGACTATGTTAATGCAAATGTTTGTTATTCCCTTCTCACTTCTCCTAATTCATATGATAACAATGTGAATGTGTGGCATACTAGATTTGGTCATATTGGCCAACAACGTATGAATAGACTAGCTAAAGAGGGCTTGTTGGGCAATATTGAAAAAGTCTATTTGCCCATATGTAAGCATTGCCTAGTAGGGAAAACAACAAGGAAACCATTTGGAAAAGGTAAAAGAGCTGAATTTCCTCTGCATTTAATCCATTCTGACTTTTGTGGTCCAATGAATGTAAGAGGAAGGCATGGGGCTATTTATTTCATCACATTTATAGATGATTATGCTCGATTCGAATATGTCTATTTGATTTCTCATAAATCTGAAGCATTAAGTTGTTTCAAAAGGTTTATGAACTTGGTAGAAAATCAATTAGACAAGAAAATAAAAGCATTGAGATCCGATCGAGGTCGAGTATATTTATTTGATAAGTTCAGAAAATTATGTGATGAAAAAGGAATAGAAAGACAGTTGTCTATTCCATATACTCCTCAACAAAATGGTGTTGCAAAGAGAAGAAATAGAACCCTATTTGAAATGGTTAGGTCTATGATGGCGCATGCTAACTTACCTATCACTTTTTTGAGTGATGCATTGTTAACTGCTGCCTATTTACTTAACCGGGTGCCTTTCAAATCAGTTACTTCCACTCCATATGAGTTATGGACAGGTAGAAAACCGAAGTTAAATTTTCTTAAGCCATGGGGTTATGCTGCCTATACTCATGAGCCCTCTCACAAGTTTGGGAAATTGGATCCCAGAGGAAAGAAGAGTATTTTCATAAGATACTCCGAACACTCGAAAGAGTATGTGTTCATAGGTGAGCACGAAAGTGGGAGTATAATTGAATTTGAATCACGGGATGTCACATTCTTAGAGGATGAATTTCCTAAGAAGGGCAAAATAGGGGAAGATTATTCCTTATTTGAAATCTTGGATCAAGATAATAATATTAGTGGAGTTCATCGAAGTGGGAGTAATATGAGAAATGATGATTTGGATTCAACTTATTCTCAATTACAACCACATGATGAGACGATATCATCATTATCTAATTCTAGTGGGAGCATAATGGGGAACGATGTGCAAAATGCACAATCTCCCATACAGCGAACAAGTCACGAAAGTATTCCCCGTCGACGTTTTGACATTGAAGGGAAAGCTTTCATGGTTGCTCCACAATATGAGCATGAGTCAAGAAATATTAATGAGGCTCTAACTTGCCATAGTAAGGAAAAATAGATTCATGCAATGGAAGAGGAGATTGAGTCAATGAAGTCAAACCAAGTTTGGAAACTGGTTGATCTTCCAAAAGGACGCAAAACTATTGGGAACAAGTGGGTTTTCAAAATAAAGCATAAAGCTGATGGCTCGATAGAAAGGCATAAGGCTCGCCTTGTGGCGAATGGGTATATTCAACAGGAATAAATTGATTATGATCAAACATTTTCTCCTGTTGTGAGATTTACCTTGATTCGCATTATTCTGGCAATAGTGGTAAGTATGGATCTTGAATTACATCAAATGGATGTAAAGACTACTTTTCTCAATGGAGAATTGGATAAGGAAATATATATGGAACAACATATTGGTTTCATTACAAAAGGCCAAGAAGAAAAGGTATGTCGACTTTTGAAATAGATATATGGTCTTAAGCAGTAGTTAAGACAGTGGTATATACGTTTTCATAATGCCATAATGGCATATGACTTTACAATGATTGATGAGGATCATTGTGTATATATCAAAATATCAAAAGATCAATTTGTGATCATATCATTATATGTTGATGATATACTAATTGCCGGAAGTAATATGGAGTTTGTTAACACCGTCAAGAGTTGGTTATCTTACAACTTTGATATGAAAGATATGGGTAAGGCTGCATACATTCTTGGAGTTAAGATTTCAAGAGATCGTTCGAAGAGGTCGTTATCTCTTTCGCAAGAAACATATATAAATAAGGTTCTTGAACGATTTCATATGCAAGATTGTAAACCCATAGACACTCCTATTGCAAAAGGTGAAGGATTGAGCCATAGATTGTATCCAAGGACTCCACAAGAGAATGATCAAATGAAATATGTTCCTTATACTAGTGCTGTTGGGAGCTTGATGTATGCTATGATGTGTACAAGACCTGACATATGTTTTGCAGTTGGAATGGTGAGTAGATACCAATCCAATCCAGGTCAAGCACATTGGAATGCCGTTAAGAGAATACTGGAATGCCGTTAAGAGAATACTGAGGTATATGAGGGGAACTGCTGATTACAAGCTGATTTACCAAGGAAAGGATCTACAACTTGAAAGTTATTCAGATGCTGATTGAGGAGGAGATTTAGATGAAAGGGAATATAGCTCTCGATTTGCTTTCTTACTGAACAATGGCACCATATCATGGAGCAGTAAGAAGCAAACGTGTATAACCTTGTCCATGATGGAAGCTGAGTTCGTGGCATTATTAGCAGCGGTACAAGAAGAAGTTTGGCTTAAGAGATTTTTGGATCATTTAGGTGTTATTAAAAAAGCTGCAAATCCATTATTGGTTAATTGTGATAGCCAAGTAGCTATAGCGTACACCAAAGATCCAAAATATCATGACAAGACCAAATATATAGATACCAAGTATAACTTTGTCAAAGATATGGTTGCACGAAAGGATGTAAATTTACAGTACATATCTACGCATGAAATGGTAGTAGATCCTATGACAAAGCAAATACCTAGAGATGTGTTTTGTGGTCATGTAAAATCTCTAGGATTGCGTAGAGTCTGATGTACTGGATATTGTAATTTCCCTGAGTTGTTCACATTTATGAACTTGTGTTTTTCATTATTAATGCCTATAAATCTTTGTTCGACATTTATGCATCTTAATGCTTAGTGCATTACATTAAGTTGAGAAAATATGTCAGATAGATATAAGATTAGCCCACTCACACGGGTAATCACTTCTATTTACTATGTGATAAATAGAGATGAGACAGTTTTTAAGCTTATTATCTAGGTGATAATCAATAGCTCAAGCTTAAAATATATTTGTCGCCTTAACTGGGTGTTAAGATGAGGACATAATATTTACTATGTCTAAAAGTAAAATAACCCACATATTTTACTTTATCTGTCTATGATACCAGATGTGAGTTCTGGTGAATTTTGTAAATATATAGATATGTGAACTCAAGTTAGACATTGTGTATGTCTGAACTATCATCTGTACGGTATTAAAGGTATAGACATATGCTCCATGGGAAAGAAGTTAATACCGTAATATGTATTTCATACTATGTATGCATGAGACGACCAATAAGAGTGGCAAAAGTTTGATCTCAATTTTTATGCCGTGTGAGACTCTTGCGGAAAAGAGTTTCTCAATTTTTAGTGTCCTCATGACTTTTACTTATTCTCAAGATTTCTTTTCAATGTCTGCTATATTAGGATGTTGCCAATTGTCATGAGTTGATTCGATCTAATGGGACATTTCAAGAAAAGCAAGCAGAACTGAAATTGAGAGTTTGAAGGAAAGAGAAAGATCGAATTTGGAGAATCACATTGTAGTTTTGTATTTACTGGTTGACCAATTATGACTGTCTTTGAGATAATCATAATTGTGAATATAATATATATATATATATATATATATATATATATCATTGTTTAAAAGAGATCAAGAGAGATATAAATGTGATCGATCGATCTAGGATACTGCATACTAAATCTACTCAGAGTGTGATGCCCATTATGAGCTGCTATATATTCCTAACAGATGTATGGCAACGAGCTCTCAAAGTATGTTGGTCGCACGGATTATTCACCAGTATGAATGTTAAAAAGAGGTAAAGATGATCCTATTCGGCCCACCATGTGCGAGTGGGAGATGATGGTTTTATTAATTATTGTGATGGGCCTAAGTTGGCCCGTCCGCCTATGTTGGGCCTAAAAGCCTGGCCCACAAAATTATGGCCCATGGATGGAGGGATACGTTGAAGAGTTGCAACTTTTAGAGGACGTCTTTTGCCGAAGGGACACATCCTTTGGAGATGACGTATTTAAGGGGGAAAAGAGAGGGAGGAACGCACCTTTTGGATTTACGTATGTTCCTCCTCCCTCTCTCCCTTAAAACACTCCAAAAAGAACAATAAGAAAAAGGAGGTGACACTCTCTTCCCTTCAAGGCAAATTCACGTCATCGGATCGAACGAGATCAGTTTCTCTTCTTCATATCGGCATCGGTGTTTAATCTGTGGCTAACAAGGTACGTTCGATTATGTGATGTGCCTTAGGATCGGTGATACATGTGATTTTCCCGGGCTCGTCTTCCGCACTTGTTTTAGGGGTTCAATTTAGTGTCGAATCCGGTTTTTGGGAATCCGATATTCTCGACAGAAAGCAATAGCATGATTGCACATGCATACATGTGCAAAAAAATTCTAAATTTATTTATGTTTGTATAATACCTTTTTCACCAAATCAATCTCCCAAAGCCATCTCATAGAAAAATTCATTCGACTGAATGCAGAAGCTCGTCTTTTTTTTTTGTTTTTTTTGTTTTTTTGGATAAGCACACACATGAGTACAAAGAGAGTATACATAAAAAAGTAACAGCAGAAAGAAACTAAAAAGGCCTAACCAAATTAATAGCAGCCTAGTCAACAGCATATTTTGAAAAAGGCTCCAACTTTTCACGGTTTAATTCTTCGACCAAAAATAATAATAATTAATAAACTTCAAAAATCCTTACGTTCCTAACAAGACATGAGCACCACATGGCAGACAAAGAAGGAAGATCCGAGATTTCCTCATGAATTTGAATTCAAAATTCCATTTACAGTAAGCAATCATCTCTTTCACGTTCTTTGACAAAAACAAAGATGATTCCCATTTTCTTAAACGGGCAAACCCAAGTAACTGTATGCATGCAACACCGACCTACAAAGATGAATCTATGAAGCCTCCTCTAATCATCCATTAGAAACTTACATGCATGGAAATCAAAGCAAAGAACATAAACTTTTTTGAAGCAGCTTTAACCCTTTGCAAACAATCCTGATAAAAAATGCAGTAAAAGAAAACAAAAAACAAGGCCACTTATTCTTATAGCACTAGAGTTATAGACAGAGTCGAAAGTTTCCAAACATGGAGAGCTTCCCTAAACTAGTTCTGTTGCACTTTAGCTGGTACGTTCATGATGGGGTGTGATCAGATCGCATCGTATCGTCTTGATACGTTACGATGGAAAGACACTATTGAAAGGGTATGAAAAGAGATGTATAAAAGCCTCTTGAAGACAACCATTGGAATGGTTGGCAGTGCATACAATCAGAAAATCCTCTCATTTGTTTATTCCATTTCCATCTAAGGGAGAAGGCGTTCCATTTCATTTTACAAGAATAGTTTGCATTTACGCCGTGGAAATTGGGTGCTCTCCTCGTGATTGCATTCAAACCAAAGTGAGATAGTTTTGTTTGTGATTCATCCGTAATTCACCGTTTGTTCTAAGGCTAATTGTTGTTTGCGCATTGGATAAAGGTAAGTCATCTTCTGCCGACTTGAATTCCATCATTGGTATCAGAGCCCGGTCGTGATTTCTGCCTGGTTTTTCATTGAGTTTTCTCATTAACCATTTGATATTGAGATCAAAATATTGCATTCCACATTGTTTTTGATATTTATTGGTCAGAATTGCAATCTGAAAACTCAAAATCAAACCGAAGTGAAGACCGGGTTCGGGATTGCGTGCATCCACGCGGTTTTGGCCAATTTTTGAAATAATTTTTCGGCCAAAATCAATTTTCAAATATACATGGTGCAAGTACTTGTCGAGACGAGTTCGGCAATGGGTCGAGCACCACCAAAGGACGCTGGACGTGCCCACACGCGCAGCCAAAAGCCGCTGCACATGGGCGTCACGCGCTTGAAGCGCTGAGAACACTAGCGCGTGAGAAACACGCGCTGGTCAGTGAATTGGCATGTGCGCAACACGCGCCAGTCGGCGAACTGGCACGTGATGACGTCACTATGACGTCATCCAACGGTCGGTCGCCGGATGACCTCATTGATGACGTCATCGCCGGCAATGGTTGGCCGGCCGATCACAGGCTGCCGTCTGACCCGAGACCCGACTCAAGTTTGACCTGCGGCCCTGTGAATGCTAGTACGAGTACTTAGAGAGAGTGAATAGAAAACAAACTTTTGAGAAATATAATGTAAAACTTTACTTTTAACCTGAGTCTATTGAACAGTAGACTTTAAAATAGAAACGAGACTCTAACAATTAAATAAAATTATGAGTAAAGTAAAAGAGTTTAGGGAAGAGAATAAGAACACAGGGTTTATAGTGGTTTGGCTTAATCCAAGCCTACGTCCACTCTCCCTTACTGACAGTCCACTGACTAGATTTCACTATGAATCAAAAGAGTTGTTACGGTATCACGTTCTTGATTCCACAATGTAGAGACTCTGCTACTCTTCCTCAATGTCTCACAAATATAACTCTGTTTTGACTATAAGTTTACGCTCAACAATTGAATTGGCAAAAAGCAAGGTGCGTCAAACTTTGGAATTTCTCTATCGCGCACACACTCGAATAACTAGAACATCTTCCTTATATACTCCTCCATGCCTTCATAACCATTGGCATTTTCCAAAGGAGCTCTTCCAATATACCCGTTGGACAGAATCAATTAAGGAGATCTCGAGTTATTTAATAAATATGACGATAGCCCACTAATCCTGCTCGCCCATACAATCAGGATCTAGGTTTCCATAAGTAGAAACTTTCAAGTATGCTTCACCAATTAATGGATCCAAAATACTCGAATTAAAATCAAGATGAATAATGGATTATGAGATGCTATATCCAGCCAAGAGATCTTTTTTAGTCTATAGAATGAAAAGTTTAAAGAAATACTCAATTCTAGATAAGTCTTCTTTGACGGTCTAGAAGTTGTCAATGAGGATAGACTTTGAATCTTGAGTTTGGTGGTTCAGCGGTCTTCAGACTTTGACGAAAGAGTCTGCAAGTCTTCAAACTAGACTGATGGAAATGTTTTGTCAGCTTCAAAATAAATATGGAAGCTTTCTCCAACAATCTTCCCATTTTTTATGGTGACAAAATTTTGCTGCAGATTTGGATATTTTTTATCTGTAAGACAATACTCAAGCAAACATGGATAACTCATAAAAGATAATTGGCTTAGTAAATATAGCATTAAATCTGCATCCACAAGAAATAAGTTAGTCCTGTAAATAAACTATCTTTGCCATGAAATACCAATAGTGCTTAAGATACTGCAGCAAACATTTAAACGATCAACCAATATAAATCCAAATCCAGTCACAACCAAACATCCAAACAAAAGTAAAGTCAATCAAAAGTCAGGTTAAACAAGAGTCAAATCTCAAATCTACACCATCTCCCCCTTTTTGTCAGCATTAAAAAGGTAGAGATGAAAAGAGAATAAAATTAGGATTGTTTTGGAATGTGAACAAACTGGAAATCTCCCATCGACTGGACAATCCCTTTCAGCTTTTCCAAATCCTCCTTCAGTTGAGTCATTTCTTCACCCTTGGCATTTGCTTGAACTTGAAGAGCGAGGGCATGAATTTGATCATGCAAAGAAACTGAAGAGGCTTGACCGACATTCTGTAAATTCTGAATTTCGCATCCCAGGGCATGAATCTGGCCTTACATCTCCATAAGAATATCAAGCAGTCTTCGAAAGTCTGCTGAATTATCAATCTGAGTGCTTGCTTCTACATGATCAATAGGAGTATTGGCAGATGATGGCATTTCAGCATGAGCACCCAAATTTAGAGATGAAACCTCATGACTTTCCTCAGGAAATTGAGAGCATAGATGTCTTCTGGATCTGCAGGTGAACAACCAACATCTTCACTAGTAAAAGCAATTGAAGAGGTATCTCTTTTCTCAGCAACTCCCCCTGTTTTATTGCCTTCAGACGGTGGGAAGTACTCTTCATGCTCTGTCTCTTCTTATTCACCTCTGCCTCTTCTTCTTCTGCAATCCTTTCTTCCTATGCTTCTTTTCTCATCGATTATCTCTCTCCACTTCTTTGCTCGAACTCTTCTTTGTCTTGATCCTCTCTCTCCTTTGTCTCTGGAATAGAACGATGTAAGTTTCTCAATGCAAGAGCAAAAATGGTGATATCTTCCTCATCTTCTTCATCCTCCAAGATGAGTGCTCTTTTTTTCTAGGATGGAGTAGTCATTGGCTCTTTCCCTTTCCGTTTTGCAGCCAAAAAAACTTGGTGAGTCTTGACAGGGGTTTTCTCCTTAAATCGCTCCAAAGCTTTGTTCAACTCCTTTAGACGCATTTTGGAAACCATTTTCATTCCCACCACCATTTGATCATAGGTACAAACACATAGAATCTTGGGAGGCTGAATATTCAAATGTCTGAATAACTTTGTAACAAGAGTTGAGTAAGGAAGTTGGCCCTTGTCTTTCACCATCGTTCTATACATGTGAAACATGATAGTGTGAGGCAGAGATAACTTTTTGCCAGCGTTGATATCATACATCAGCTTTGCTTCTGAGTTTGAGACTTCAGTCTTCGAAGTCGATTTGGGTCTAAGTCAATTGATCACGATCTTGTGAAGCAAAATATTTGAGGCATTCATCCTCAAGTACGAAATTCGTCCTTCTGCCATTCCATCCTAAACAAGCTCTACCATCACATGACCAATAGACACACTAATTGATTGGAATGTCCCTTACTCTACTCCAATCACATCCGCCAAGTGTCCATATCAACGATATAGTCATGGTCTCAAACACTAAAAGAAAATCTATTCGCATCCAAGAAACTTAGATTAGAATAGAAGTACGCAGTAAGTTTTGGATGAGCCACCATTGCTTCAAAGCAAGATTGTTCAAGTTGAAGTAGAGTGAATTTCTCTCGCAGGTTCACATTCAAAGAATCAAGAAAATCAAAGTCCACACTTCTTGGGTTGATCACCCCTCGCTTTAGAAACTTAGAGTAAAGTCGCTTGTGTTCCTCCGAGCGAAATAAATCTGTCATTTTGCTTTGAATATTCACTGCAACACCCATTCTAGGCTTAAAATGAGTGTACATTTTCTCATCATCATTCCTATCAAGCTGACTAAGACATCCAACATGTGGATCGCTTGGAAGATTCGCAAATGCTCATTCTGCTGACCCCGTAGGACCAACTCCCAATCATTCCATTGTTCGCGAAAAGTGGGTTTCATTTCGATACCCTTTCTCTTTCGAAAATTCATCAATATAGTTCAAGGGAGTGTCTCCCTTCTTCAAGGCAGAGTAGAGTTTAAAGATAAAAGCAGGCTTTTGAGTTCTTATGGCTTCTGCGCCTTCAATGATTTCTTCCTTCGCTTTATGATCAATACCCTGAGGTCTAGCTTGAGGAAATTGACGCAGTTGAGAATGTTGTGGGCTCTGCTGCTGTCTTGGAGATTCTTTTTCTTCGGTGAGGTCAAAATGCGTAGGACCCTCACGCATGAGTTGTGGTCCTCTGTTCGCAATCCCTAAAGACTTTCTTTGGGAAGCCATTCTCACAGTCTTTGAGAGATTCCAAACTCGATTCGCGAGAAAGATGAGAGCTTTGAAGATTAAACTAGAGAGTAAAATTAAGAAAGTGATGTCTTGTGCTTTTAGGGTTTGTGAAGAAGACGATCAGTATATAAGGCAATCGAAAAGAGGTATACGAAACGACGTAAAAGGAAAAATAGAAAATGCCTTTTCAAAAAAATAATTGCCTTTTTGAAAAAATAGATAACCGTCATTTCCAAAGATAACTTCTTTTTCGAAAAAGAATAATTGCCTTAATTACAAGAACTGGGGAAGATGACATCAATCAATTACAGATTAATAGATGAACGTACCCTTTCAAGATTTTATCCGAAAGATAGAATTCTAAAATAGAAATAACTTACAGTCGTGATTCTTGATCTTCTGAATATGAGTATCTTTAGACTTTTATCCATGAGTCTGAACTTCTTCAGACTTTAAGATATTGAGTTTGGAATAAATAAGCTCGAATTGACTTTTCTCTAGAGGTTTTGTAAAAATGTCCGCTAGTTGATTCTTTGAGTCAATAAATTGAATAAAGACTACTCCATTTTGAACATGGTCTCTAATAAAATGATGTTGAATCTCTATATGCTTTGCTCTTGAATGAAGAATTGGAATTTTGGTAAGATTAATCGCGCTGGTGTTGTCGCATTTGATCTCAGTGCATGAGTCTTCGATTCTAAAGTCTTTTAGCTGTTGCTTTATCCACAAAATTTGTGAACAACAACTTCCAAGAGTCACATACTCTTCTTCTACTATTGAAAGAGCTACAGTACTTTGCTTTCTTGAAAACCAAGATACTGTCATGTTCCCAAGTAATTGATAAGTGCTCGAGGCACTCTTTCTATCAACTCTGCATCCTGCTAGGTTTGCGTCTGAATATCCAAGGAGAGTAAAGTCTCCTTGTTTAGGATACCAGAGACCCAAATTAGAGGTTGATGCAACATACTTAATGATACGTTTTGCAACACTTAAATGAGATTCTTTGGGATCTTATTGAAATCTGGCACAAATACAAACATTAAACAAAATGTCAGGTCTAGAAGCAATAAGATAAAGAAAGAGTTTGGGACACCTGGAGTGCCATAACTTGGCATGGGAGGACACTTAAGTGCCATAACTTCGAAAAGATACACTTGAGTGCCAGTTTCGAAGTTAAATGGAACACTTAAGTGCCACTTCGGCGAAAATCCGGCCAAATGGCTAACGTGGCAATTTTCCAGCGAGTTTGGTCCAAAACGGCGTCGTTTTGCATGCTGACGTGGCGAGAAAATGCAAAAACGACGTCGTTTCATGTCGATGTGTAATTAATAATATAAAAATTAATTGAATCAAATTTAAACTTAATTTTATTTAAAATATTCTAAAATTTTAAAAATTTAAATAAAAAAGGGAGGCCAAAGGGGCGGCGAGGGCCGAGCCCTCGCCGCCGCCACCTCCCCCTCACCGGATCCGGGCGAGGGCCGTGACCCTCGCCCCAAATCTGGGCAAGGGGAGTGGGCCCTCGCCGCGATCCGGCGAGGGCTCGCGACCCCTCGTCGCCGGTCAGCCGGGGGCCGGCAACCCCGGCCGACCCTCCCCCTCCATCGTCGGCCCTTCCGGCGACGGCACGAGGCGGTGGCGGCAAGGGCTCGGCCCTCGGCCGCCCCCTTCGGCCACCCTTTTTTTTTTAATTTTAATTTTAATTGTAATTTTAATTTTAATTTTTTAATTTTTAGAATATTTTAAATAAAATTAAGTTTAAATTTGATTCAATTAATTCTTATATTATTAATTACACATCAGACATGAAACGACGTCGTTTTTGCATTTTCTCGCCACGTTAGCATGCAAAACGACGCCGTTTTGGACCAAACTCGCTGGAAAATTGCCACGTTAGCCATTTGGCCGGATTTTCGCCGAAGTGGCACTTAAGTGTTTCATTTAACTTCAAACCGGCACTCAAGTATGCCTTTTCGAAATTATGTCACTTAAGTGTCCTCCCGTGCCAAGTTGTGGCACTTGTGCTGTTCTTCTGCTGATAAAAAAGTGAACCAATGATACTCTTGTATAACTTCTGGTCAACTTTGTTTCCTCCTTCATCTTTGTCCAGTTTCAAGGAACTTGACATTGGTATATCAGTCTTTTTGCAATTCTCCAAACCGAACGTTTTAACAATTCTTTAGCATATTTTTCTCGGTGAATGAAAGTTTCTTCCTTCAATTGTTTTACTTGAAATCTGAGAAAGAAGGATAGTTCACCCATCATGCTCATTTCAAATTCATCCTGCATAGTCTTAGAGAATTTCTTGCACAGATTTTCGTTAGGTGATCCAAAAATAATGTCATCAACATAGATTTGAACAAGTAAAAAGCTTTTGCTTTCTCTTTTGATAAACAAGGTAGTGTCTACTTTACCTTTAACAAAGCCATTTTAAATGAAAAACTTGCTTAACCTTTCGTACCAAGCTCGAGGTGCTTACTTTAAACTGTATAGCACCTTTTTTAGTCTGAATATAGAGTCTGATTTCCTTGGGCCTTCAAAACCTGAGGTTGTTCCACATAGACTTCCTCTTGGCTAAATCCACTTAGGAAAGCGCTTTGGATGTCCATTTGGAATAACCTGAAATTCTTATAATAAACAAAAGCAAGTAATAATCTAATTGCTTCTAACATTGCTACTGGTGCGTAAGTCTCATAATAGTCTATCCCTTCTTCTTACGTATATCCTTTGGCCACAAGTCTTACTTTGTTCCTTCTGACTTTTCCTTTCTCGTTCATCTTGTTCCTGAAATCCCATTTAGCTCCAATGATAGATTTACCTTTTGGTTTAGGAGTCAATTCCCAAACATCATTGATACTGAATTGCCTGAGTTCTTCTTGCATAACTTCAATCCAGCTTTCATCAGTTAAAGTTTCTTTTATGCTCTTGGGTTTTATTTCAGAAATAAGAGCCACAGCACTAGTCTCTTCACGCCTTTTGGATCTTGTACGAATTCCTTCATTAATGTCATCAATAATGAGTTCTTTGGGATGACTAGACTTGTGCTTCCAGTTACTGATTGGCTTTTCAGATTGTTGATCTTTTTCTTCATTTGATTCTGCAACGACCGTTCTTTGCTGATCTTTTGAAGTCTAAGCTACTTTTGGAAATTTAGACTTTGTAGAGTCTCGAGCAAGTTTAGATTCTTTAGGTTGAGTCTAAATCGATTGATTTTGTATAAAGTCTTGAAATTTGACATTCATCGATTCCTCCACAGATTGAGTCTTTTTGTTGTATACTTTGTAAGCTTTGCTGGTGGTTGAATATCCAAGAAAGATGCCTTCATCTGATTTTTCTTCAAACTTACCAATTCGATCATTTGCATTTTTCAATATAAAGCATTTGCATCCAAACACATGAAAATAGGAAATAATTGGCTTCTTTCCTTTGAATAACTTATAGAGAGTTTTTTCCATAATAGGCCTTAGGAAGACTCTATTGATAATATAACACGCTGTAGAAACTGTTTCAGCCCAAAAAGAGAGGAAGTGTTACTTTCAATTAATAATGTTCTAGTCATTTCTTATAACGATCTACTCTTCCTTTCCACAACTCCATTCTGTTCTAGAGTGTATGGTGAGGAGAACACATGCTGAAAATTAGATTCATCACAGAATTTAGCAAAATCTTGATTTTCAAACTCACCTCCATGATCTGTCCATATACTTGAAATAACATACCCTTTCTCATTTTGAACTTTCTTAGCAAATCTTATAAAATAAGAAAATGTTTCAGACTTACTTGCTAGGAAATATACCAAAGTGAATCGTGAATAATCATCCACTATTATTAGGCAATATTTCTTACCTCCAATGCTCTGGGTTATGGTTGGTCCAAAACCAGATTAGTGGAAACTTGATTTATTGGTTTGAAAGAGTTTCTAACATGTTTTCCCAATACACACGATGTGCATAATTCAAATTTTTGATATGTCAGGTTGGATAGTCAACGAACAAGCTTCTTTGCAGGGATCTTGGTTATTTGCTTCATGTTGATGTGGCCAAGTTTTCTATGCCAGAGATTAGCTTCCTCTTGAATTGAAATTAAACATTGGGATTTTTCTGGTTTAATATCCAAGAGATATATATTCCCATGTCTTCGCCCCGTGAATGTCTGAGAGGAGTCTTTACTAGTTCCTGAACATATTCCTTCTTGAAAGTTGATTTTGTAACCTGTATCACACAGTTGGTTGATACTCAACAAGTTGTAGTTGAGTTCTTCCACTAAGGAAACGTTACTGATTGTGAGACTTCCAATCTTTACGGTTTCATATCCCACAATTCGGTCTTTGCTATTTCCTCCAAAAGAAACTTTTTCACCATTAACTTGCATAAGCTTTATGAAACAACTTGAGTCTCATGTCATATGTCTTGAGCATCCACTACCCAAGTACCATTTAACCTTTTTCTTGATAGTGATCTGCATTTAAAAAAGAAACTCAAGCTTTCTTTGGTACCCATACTTTCTTGGGTCCAATAGAGTTAGTGCAATATACAATCTTCGCCCAAACCTTCTTAACAGGTTTCCAAACCATAGGACATTCTTTCTCAAAATGTTCTAAGCTGTTGCACTTAGAACATTTAAGAGCATTACAGCCTATAGGTTTTACAAAGACTTTTTGAAAATGAATTATATAAAAATATTGTGTAGGTCTTTATTTAATTATTTCATTTACTTGTGGAAAATCAATTAGAGGGATGGTTTCAGCAGTCATTCCCAAGCCTGATTTGTTAAAGTAAGGTCTTTGTGCTAAAAGAATCTTTTCTAATTTTCTGAACCTATTGAAAACCTTTTTGAAATACTTGAAATATTATTTCTCAAAAGTGCATTTTCTTTTGAAAGTGAACCTACATATTCTTTCAAACTAATAACACTTTTATCCAAATTTTCGACTTTTTCTTTCCAAACAATCTCTTGTTGCTTCAATGCAGAATTTTCCCTTTTTAGTTCGGAAATTCTTTTGAGAAAGGTTTTGAGATTAAGACACAATTCATCAATATATTTAGAAACTTTAGTAGGAATTTTTAAATTATTTACCTCGATTTCACAGTCTGAGTTTGAGTCTGTCTCAAAGTCTGAATCTGTTTTTAATTGTGCCATTAAACAAATATTAGCATAATCATTATCACTCTCTTCACATTTGGTATCATTCCAAGTTTCTGCTTTGAGAGCATTTCTGTACTTCTCAGCTTTTCCTTTCTTTTTCTTCAGTAAGGGACAGTTGGGTTTGATGTGTCCCATTTTTCTTGCATTCAAAACAAATCATATCTTTATTGGAATCATCATCCTCAGCTGATTTATTTTGAAACTTTTGAGAACTTTGTTTATCCGAATTGAATCTTCTTCCCTTTTTGTTCAGTTTTCTGAACCTTCTTATCATGAGAGCAAGCTCTTCCAATCAACACATTGGACATAATCAATTAAGGAGATCTCGAGTTATTTAAAGAATACGACAATAGCCCACCAATCCCACTTGCCCATACAATCAGGATCTAGGTTTCCATAAGTAGAACCTTCCAAGTATGCTTCACCAATCAACGAATCCAAAATACTCGAATTAAAATCAAGACGAATAATAGATTCCGAGATGCTAAATCTAGCCGAGAGATCTTCTTTAGTCGATAGAATCAAATCCTTAAAGAAATACTCAATTCTGGATAAGTCTTCTTCGATGGTCTAGAAGCTGTCAATGAGGATAGACTTTGAATCTTGAGTCTGGTGGTTTGACGGTCTTCAGACTTTGACGAAAGAGTCTGCAACTCTTCAGACTAAACTGATGGAAACGTTTTGTCACCTTCAAAACAAATACGGAAGTTTTCTCCAACAGTCCCGACCCGACCGTTGACCGACCAACGGGTTAGACCGGTCAACCGGTCCATTGGTCAAACTGGTAGAACCGGTCACCAGTCGGACCGGTCGTTCCGGTCGCCGGTCGGACCGATGGAACCGGTCGGACTGGCCAGGAGCCGTTTGGCTCGCTAGCGGCGCGTGTAGGCTCGCTAGCGGCGCGTGTAGGCTCGTGGGAGCTTCGATTGTAACGTGGTCAATAGCGTTTGGTTTGTATGAGTGTCATCTACACTGTGCTATTTTTATATTGGATCTTTGAATTTTATAAATATATGAAAATGCTTATGAAACCCAAAGTACGCGTATTTTTTGGGGTTTAATGCATAGTTTATTCAATTTTAGCTTGTATTTTCTTAAATTTTAGGAAATACAGTAGCTAACCTGTATGAAAATGATATCAAATATGTCGTGTAGAGATTGGTTCGATAGTGGCATGTATATAGTTTAATATACTTGCAATTTTCTAGTTCTAAGAAAATTCAAACAATGGTAGGAAATTCTTGTTTTTCCGTTAAATGTTGAATTGCGGTTTTGATTGTAATTACAGCATGATTATTTTTGCAAGTTGGTTTAAATCATGCTATGTTTTGGAGTTAATGAAAAATATAGAAATTACATGAGGTCATGTAATTCTTTTTCCTAATGGTAGTTCGTAGGTTGGTAGAATTCGAAGGAGCTCTCACCTAGAACTTAAATTTGCGCAAATTAAACTAATTCATAATGATAGAACAATTGTACATAGAAGTTGATTGGGAACATATTGAACTTTTGCTTTTGTGTCTTTTGTTGAATTATCATTAATTTAGTTTGTCTTTGCTGCAAATTAAATATGTGTGTTACTTTGAAAGGTGTGCTAGTATTGATTCTATGCTTATTATATCAATGTGTTATAGCAATTGATTATGACTTCGACATCCAAGACCATTGCGGCTGATCTCAATAAGCGTGAGAAGCTGAATGGTAACAATTATGATATTTGGCACCGAAATGTTCAGTATATCCTTGAGGAGCAAGAGGTTTTGGAAACCCTCAACTACACCATGGATCAACCTAAGCATGGAACTTCAGCTCAACACAGAAGAGATCTAGAAGCTTATCAAGCTTGGAAAAAGAAATATAGCATTGCTCGCATCATGTTGCTGAGCTGTATGCAAGATGATCTCATGTGAGAGTTTGAAAGTTATGATAGAGCTCAAGCAATGTGGGTTGCCTTGAAAGATAAATTTGGGGGTACATCTGCCACTATTCACCATCAAGTTTGACACATTCTAAAAGCACCCAAATGTAACGATGAGGCAGCATCTTCGGGAGATATCAAACATGATTCATGAGCTAAAGTCGGCAGATCACTCCCTTACTGATGAACAACAAGTTCAGGCTGTTATAAGGTCTCTTCCTAACAATTGGGAGCATATGAAGATCAATATGACGCATAATGAGAATATTGTCACTTTTGATGGTATAGCACGTCATTTGGAATTAGAGGATGAGCGTCTAGAGGTTACAAGATCCTCTACCCATGCTTATGTTGCTGAATCGAGTTTGCATAAAGCTTTGAGCTTTAAGCGCAACATGAATTCTCAATTCAACAACAAAGGAAAGAAGACTGATCAAGCACCTAAGTGGGCTAAGACCTTCCAATGCAAGAAGCGTGGTGGGAAGAAGAACAAGGCCAAGATGAAGTACTACAATTGCGGCAAGATGGGTCATTTTGCTCGTGAATGCATTGAGCTGAAAGAGGTACCCTATTACTCCATTTCTTTAAGTAATGTTTTTGTTTCTAGCACTGTAATGCTTGCTGAATCTCATTCTATGTGCACTATAGACTCAGGAACAATAGACCATGTAGCTAGAGATCGAGAAGCATTTGTGAAGTATCGTTGAATACCACCTGGAAGAAGATGGATATATGTTGGGAATAGCTCGAGAGTTGAAGTGAAGGGTATTGGCACATGTAAATTAATCTTACGTGGTGGTCGAAACTTATTCCTACATGATGTCTTTTATGCTCCAGATATTCGATGAAACTTGGTTTCTGTAAATGTTCTTCTTAGCTTAGGTTATGTATTGAATTTCTATGGTGATTGTGTTGACATTTTGTATGGAATAGTTTATTAAAGTTCAGGTTATGTATTGAATGGTTTTATGGTGTTAAACATTGACTATGATTAGTACAATATTAATGTCGATGGTTGTTTTTCTTTAATTGCATCTTCTAATAATGTTGAGATCGATGCAAGTACTTGGCATGCTACATTAGGTCACATTGGGTTGCAAAGAATGCAAAGATTAGCTAGAGAAGGCCTTTTAAGGTCACTCACTAATGTTAGTCTACTAGTATGTGAACGTTGTCTTGCAGGAAAAGCAACTAGAAAACTATTCGGTAAAGGGACTAGACTGAATTTCCATTACAACTCATACATTTTGACATTTGTGGTCCTTTGAACGTGATGGCTAGGCATGGAGCCTCATATTTCATCACTTTTATAGATGACTTCACGTGTTTTGGCTATGTCTTTCTGATCTCCCATAAATCAAAAGCATTAGACTGCTTTAGACGATATATAACGATGGTAGAGAATCAGTTGAATAAAACAATAAAGACATTGAGAACTGATCGCGGACGTGAGTATTTATCGGAGCAATTCAACGCTCTTTGTGATGAAAAGGGAATTGTACATCAATTGACTATTCCTGGTACTCCACAACAAAATGAGATAGCTGAGAAAAGGAATAGAACCCTATTGAAAATGGTTAGGTCCATGATGGCGCAAGCAAATTTACTTATCTCCTATTGGTGAGATGCGTTATTGACTGCTGCCCATGTACTTAACTGAGTGCCCTCAAAATCGGTCACTTCCACCCCTTATGAATTATGGATTGGTAGGAAACCAGACTTAAGTAGTCTACGTCCATGGGGATGTGCAGCTTATGTTCATGATTCTTTCCATAAATATGGCAAATTAGGTCCTAGAGGGAATAAATGTATTTTTATAAGATATTCTGAACACTCCAAAAGATACGTGTTCATAGGTGAACAAGCTGATGGAAGTGTGACCGAAATGGAGTCACGAGATGTCACGTTCTTGGAGAACGATTTTCCTAATAGAGGTGAGATTGATAAGGATTTCCAATTATATGAAATGGAAAATCCTAATAACATACCCACTAATGTTGTAGAGGGAAATGAAAATTTACCTCAACATACAAGAACTAGTGGGAGTGTTACATTGCCTGACGAATTGAATTCAAGAGAAATTCAATTGCGTAAAAGTAATCGTAAAAGTATTTCCGTCATTGTTTTGAGATTGAAGGGGAAGCATTTATGATTGCTTAGAAAGATAATGCTGAGCCTAAAACTGTTCGAGAGGCTCTCTCATTCTCTGATAAGGAAAAATGGAGAAAAGCTTTGGAAGATTAAATGGAGTCAATGAGGGCAAACCATGTCTGGGACTTAGTTGATCTACCACCCAATCGCAAGGTCATTCGAAACAAGTGGGTCTTTAAGATTAAGCGAAGGGCGGATGGATCCATTGAAAAGTATAAGTCTTGTCTTGCGGCGAAAGGTTATAATCAACAAGAGAGTATAGACTATGAGAAAACTTTTTCACCAGTTATAAGGTTTACCTCAATACGCCTTATCCTAACCATCGTTGCACATTTGGACCTTGAATTACATCAAATGGTTGTAAAGACGGCATTTCTCAATGGAGAACTAGATGAGGAAATCTATATGAAGCAACCAATAGGTTTCATAGCTAAAGGTCAAGAGATAAAGTTTGCAAGCTTCATCGCAAAATATATGGTCTTAAGCAATCATCTAGATAGTGGTATCTTCGTTTTCATCGAGCCATAACCACTTTTGGTTTCACGATGATCGAGGAAGATCACTGTGTATATGTCAAGCGGTTCGAAGATAAATTTTATGTGGACGATATTTCATTAGCTAGAAATAACAAGGTTTTGGTTATCACCATAAAAGAATGGCTGTCCTCCAATTTTGAAATGAAGGACATGGGAGAAGCTGTTTATATATTAAGAGTTAAGATAAAAAAAAAATCGATTAAGGAAATTCCTTACTTTATCACAAGAGTCTTATATAATTGAGATTTTTGAGCATTTCAATATGCAGTATTATAATCCCATCGATGTCCCTGTTATGCAAGGTGAAGGCCTAAGTACTGAGATGTGTCCTAAGATTCCACAAGAAATTAAAATAATGAAAACTATTCCTTACACTAGTGTGGTCGGGAGTTTGATGTATGCTATGATGTGTACTCGACTCGACATATGTTATGTCGTGAGATTGGTGAGCCGATATCAATCAAATCCCAGTCAAGCACACTGGAAAGCAGTGGAGAGGATTCTAAGATACTTGAAGGGCACCATGAACTATCGACTTTGTTACCAAGGGAGTGATTTACGCCTATTAGGCTACTCAGATGCTGATTGGGATGGAGACCTAGATAAGTGTAAATCGACTTCTAGATATGTGTTCTTGCTCAATGGAGGAGCAATTTCTTGGAATAGCAAGAAACTGACATGCATGGCCTTATCTACGATGGAGGCAAAATTTATTGCATGCTTTGCTGCAATGCAAAAAGCAGTATGACTAAAACGTTTCTTGAAAAATTTAGCCACTGTCACTAAGGCTCCTAGACCGGTGATAGTTTATTGTGATAGTCAAGCAGCCATTGCCTATGTGAAGGATCCCAAGTATCATGGAAGGACAAAGCACATTGACATAAATAACAACTTCATCAGAGATATTATAGCACAGAACGAAGTGATCCTACAATACATTTCAACAAATAGAATGGTTGATGATCCAGTTACGAAGGCTATTCCTAGAGACATATTCTTGACCCACAGAATGTCACTAGGATTGCGTAGAATGTGATATATGTTATTGTAGAGGATCATTGGTTTGTGTATTTGTGGACATATGTATTGTACTTGTTTATTTATTAGTGACTTGATATTTTATCGATAAATACAAATTTATTATGAGACTAGCACAAACACACATATATTATTGAAAAGTATGTCAGCAGGCAATAATTGGCTCACTGACGTGAGCAATCACCTCAAGTGCTATAGTCAGCACATTGAGATGAGACGTTATGTACAGATGAACACATAAGAGCAATTTTGGTACATAAAATAATATATCGCATTGATTGGAGTCAAGATGAGATCTGTGATTTGTTTATAATAAGATCAAACATGATAGTCCCACAATCATGTATGCCTTAACAATGCCGAATGCGAGTACTTAATTGAGCTCTACAGAAAGCGAGCTAATATAGCACTCGAACTCAATATGAGTACGTGAGAAGCGCGTGATTATGTTTAGGCTAAAATCCATATAGTGGATATAGTTAATAAATGACATACGCTCTTATAGAAAGAGAAATCCACTATAGTATGTAATTCATACTACATGTGCATTGTACAACCAACAAGGGAAGGTGAGTAAAATTATCCCTATTTACTCATCATGTGAGTTCTTGAGGTAATTTATAATTTACCTCATTTTGTGCCATATGTTACTTCTGACTATGTTCTCGAAGTGAAAGATCAATGTTGCTACTTTGGCATATTATTAGCGGTCATGAATGATATGGCCTTATGGGACGTGTTTAGGAAAGCAGTCGTTCTGAAATGGAGAGAGACATGAGTGCGAAGGAAGATTATTATTGTTTTATATCTATCACATGTATTTACTAATCGACCAATTATATCGCCCTTATGTGGTTGCGGATATAATTGTAAATATATGGTGTTTTGAGAATAGTCAAGTATAGCCTTTAAAAGATAGGTATACTAGGACTGATGTAACAAAATATGTCTGGGGCACTATGAGATATCGATTGTTTATTTCTTTTTCGGGTTGTAGCTATTATGTCATTCCTAACAGGTGCATAATTTGAGCTCCAAAGTGCAAGTGTACTCACTGGTCGCACGGCTTACTTGCTAGTATGAATTGTTTTGTAAAGTTGATGAATGTTGAATGGCTTATATTCTTGATGGAGCGCTATCAAGCCCATCATGTCCAAGTGGGAGATGTTGTACTTTAGCTGGTACGTCCATGATGGGGTGTGATCGGATCGCATCGTATCGTCTTGATACGTTACGATGGAAAGACACTATTAAAAGGGTATGAAGGGAGATGTATAAAAGCCTCTCGAAGACAACCGTTGGAATAGTTTTTTTTTTTGGTTAAGGACAACCGTTGGAATAGTTGGCAGTGCATACAATCAGAAAATCCTCTCATTTGTCTGTTCCATTTCCATCAAAGGGAGAAGGCGTTCCATTTCATTTTACAAGAACGATTTGCATTTACGACGTGGAAATTGGGTGCTTTCCTCATAATTGCATTCAGACCAACGTGAGATAGTTTTGTTCGTAATTCATCTGTAACTCAACGTCCGTTTTGGGCTAATTGTTGTTTGCACATTGGATAAAGGTAAGTTGTCTTCTGCCGACTTAAATTCTAACAAGTTCAACATTGAATGTGGATTCACTTAAGGTCAGTGCTCAACTCTAATTGCAATGGACTCCAACTTGATCAACTTCAAATCAATACTCGACTTTAATTACAATGGACTTATAACCTAATAAAAACATCACAATAAATTCAACACCAGTTTGTGCATTGACGATTGCTTCATGATAGAGGAGTCATAAGAGTCATAAACTTCATCAACTTCAAATCAATACTCAACTTTAATTGCAATGAACTTATAACCTAATGAAAATATCACAATAAATTTGACACAAGTTTGCACACTAGCGATTGCTCCGTGATAGAGATGTCACGCCCCGATCCTCCGAACGCATGCCCATCCCTCAGCGATCGATTAAATAGAAACGTCCTAAGACGCATCGCCAACCCATTCATTTTAATGCGCATGCAGAAGCGAATAATAAATTCCCAGACAACAACAAGATGTGATAGAAAAATAGAGCCACGATTTTCGAAAACCAACCCACACCTTTATATACATATCAAGTTATGTCATATACAATATTAGCCAACTATATACAAGGTCTGCAAAAAGGGGGGGGGGAGTAGAGGCTACATATCTTCAAGCATTCGAGTCTTCCTCATAATGCATCGTGTTCTTAGATCCGACAGATATAGGTCCACCACTAAACCACTCGGAGGATCAGCTATGTCTTTCCCAAAAGTAACCTCCAGCATATACACAGGTATTTCGGATTCTGGTATGGGACACTCTCTTGTCCATTCCACTCACATCGGTTCCAGTATATATATTGATGGGGTACCTTATGGGGTAGAGCCTCATCAACCCAAACCACGGACCTTATGAGCTCATGACCCATCCTCTTGGGCTCCCATGAAGCAAAATGTAAGACACCTGCTCTATGACCTTCTTCGGATGTCCAAAACACTCAGGAGGAGCTGCCAACCAAGGACTTCAAAATGTTATCTCATAATGAGGTAAGAGGACGTCTCGGCAAGTTTGCCCACTAAGTCCCGACTATGAAGAAAATACACCCTAAGGGCTGCCTAAGCACAAGCACAAATCAGAGGTCTTACCTTTGCCTTCATTCCTTGCTACGAATCAATACAATTTGTATATTCAACCAATCATTTTAACAATTCAAATCATCTAATCCGATCGAGCCATCAATCAATCGATTTAGTCAATTCCATGTCATCGAGACCATCACTCGGCCAATCTAATCAATACTATCTATAAAATCCGATCACATCAAAGACTGCTCACCTTAAGCTGAAGATAGATAGTATAGCTCGATCTAAGCTGATAAAATATACTGCTCATGCTAAGCTGACATATCAATGCCCATAGGCTGATATAGCATATTGTCAATGCTCACCAGAAGCCACTAAGGTATACTGCTCACTCTAAGTTGACATATCAAAGCCTTCAAACTGATATAGTATACCGGTATATTGCTTGCGCTAAGTTGACATATCAAGCCCTCAGACTGATATAGTATACCTATGATGCTCACTCTAAGCTGACAAAGTATATTGCTCACGCTAAGCAAATATATCGAAGCCCATAGGCTGATATAGTATACGGTTCTCACCATTTGACAATGCCACCATTTTTATCATTCCCGATAAAAATAATCGTATGTGGGTACATGGTCGGCTTTAACCAAAATACAATATTTTCCCTTTTGAAAATCTCACTAATTTCAATGATCCATAAACACATTTTTGGCGTTGTAAACCGACGCCCGGTATTTTCTAATTAATTACCGAAATTATTAGAATTTGGGACAAATTCCCAAAATTACAAATCACATTCAACTTGCTTAATCCAGCACTCAATTAAATAAACCAAATCATACCATTGCAATTAGCACGAAATTCCGGTCACCGGCTATTCCGGTTTAATTTTCGGGAAATAATAATTATTAAATAATTACGAAAATTAATTAATAAAAACCAATAAATAGCAAAAATGCACACTTAGGCCGGAAAAGCCTAATTATAAGCCAAGACGGGCTCATAAAATTTTCGAACCTATCTAGATAAATACTACAACTTATCTACTTTCTAATTGCACTACTCTAATCACCTAACATGCAATATCAAACGACTAAATTGCTAATCCGTTCTAACAACCACCTAAACCATACTTAACCTAAACTAATCAATCCTTAAGCATAATTAACTCCCTAAGCAGATATTCGTGAGTAAACTCACTGGATTAGCGATATAATGGGACCACGGCGATGGGGACATAGAGACGGATCACAAACTCCAAAGCGAAGGCACCTTTCGAGGTCCAAAAGGGCTCGGAAACAGGCCAAATAGTGCACAACAAACCCAAGGCTTCTTAGTTCTATTCTTGGCCGAGAAAGGTTGAACCGGTGGCTGGTTGGGGCCGAAATAGCTAGAACAAGCAGCGGTGGTCAAGGTGGGTGGAGGCAGCTGCTAGATGACGGCGAAACGAACTCTGGGTGTGACCTCCACGACAGCTAGGGGATGCGAGGAAAGGTGGCTGGGCATGACAAGAGGTGGGACGGTGTGGCAAGACTCACAGGGCTCCAACGGCAGCGACAGGCTAGCGACGGCACGCGAGGGGTATTCCAGAGGCTTGGCGGTTGCTCGACGGGCAAAGGGAGGCTGTTGGTCGGTTTCTCTGGTTCTTGGAGGCTTCAAACTTGTTGAAGATGGAGGAACCAATGGAAAGGAGAAGAAGGGGGAAACAACAAGCTTGAGGGGGCCACCTTGGTCTCCCTCTTTATCCTCTCGTCCCCTTGATTTGGCCCCACCATGGCTACTGGCTTCCTCAGCAATTTCGGCTGCCAAAGTTTCCTTAGGAAGCCATTGAAGAGGTCCAAAAGGTTGAGGCATGGGGCTAGGAATTTTGTACAAATTTCCCTCAATTCCACTTCCATTCCTTCTTGAATCAACTCAATTCGGGCCTCATAAATTCCACCATCGAGTCCTCAATCAAATTGACATTTTTCCTCATCAATAGATGTAACTTGCATCCCCAAACACAATAAAAAAAAAGTTTACTGAATTTTTCGATTGAAAACGGCCCAATATCGACTTTTCACTAAAAATCTCGGTTTGCAGAAAAATCTTCGAAGGATGAGTTAACGTTCCTAAAATGACTCGTGACATGATAGAACTTTCAATTTCTAAAATCGGATTTAAATTCGCAATTTATTTCAATCTGGCGCAATTTTAGCGTGACCTAACCTACCGAGTAGCTTTCAAAATTTTTTAGTGCAAATGATCCATGGTCAATTTTCTTCGAGCCACAATGAACCTCTTCAACACATTGGCAACTCTTGGTGGTCTTGAAAATCTCAAGATTTCAAATACGGACATAGGGTACCAAAATGACAGAAAAATCAGTTTAGTACCGATCGACGAGAATTTTACAATTTGGTGGAATCACCCACGTTTAGCCACACATCTCAGTCGAACCGATCTATCTCTGATCTCTAATCGATCTTTAATGTGCCATAATGATCTCTACAGATGAGCACGGTCGAGTAGTCGATTCTTGGTCAAATTCTCAAGTTTATTGCGCTAAAATCCCTTAATGACTTCCCTAGATAGTCTAGTTATCTCATGAGTGATCAGCTAATAGCATTATAGGTGCGTCAATGAAATGCTCGATTTATTTAATTGAAAACACAACTGAAATTTTAGAGTGTCACAACTCTTCTCCTGTTATAAAAATTTTGTCCTTGAAATTTAAACCATAACAATACTTTAAACAAAAATGTGGGGGTACAGTCATCTCATCAACTCTTCACTCTCCTAGGTTGCTCCTCCAGTGTCGTGGTGTTACTAGACCACTTTGACCAACGGGATGGTCTTGGTACGCAGAATTTGTTCTTTTCGATCCACAATCTAAACTAGGCTTTCAACGTACGACACTTTGTCGCCCACATCCTATTCCTCAAAATTAAGCACGTGGGTTGGGTCAAGCTCATACTTCCTCAACATCGATATGTGAAAGACGTCGTGCACTTGTGCCAGTCTTAGTGGTAATGCAAGACAATACGCTAGGATCTTGATTCTCTTTGGAATCTCAAATGGACCTACGTACCTCAGACTCAGTTTTCCTTTCTTGCTAAAGCGCGAAGTACCCCTCATTGGTGACACCTTTAGAAAAATGTGATCACCAACTTGGAATTCCAAAGATCTTCGACGCTTATCTACATAGATTTTCTGGCGGCTTTGAGCAGTTCTTAATCTACTTCTGATGACTGCAACTGCATCCACTGACTGCTGAACCAACTCTGGGCCTGTGATATTTGTTTCCCCGACTTCATCCCAACACATAGTCGTTCTACACGCTCTGCCATACAACGCCTCAAAAGGAGCCATCTGAATGCTTTGCTGGTAGTTGTTGTTGTAGGCAAACTCGACAAGGTGATTCCTCCCAGCTTCCCTTGAAGTCTAACATGCAAGCTCACAGTATGTTTTCAAGGGTTTGAATCGTCCTCTCAGACTAGCCATCTATCTGAGGATGATATGCCATACTGTATTGCAGCTTCGTTCCTAAAGCAACCTGGAAGCTCTTCCAAAAAATAGCTGTGAATCTCGGGTCTCAGTCTGAGGTAATCCTTACCCGCACTCCATGCAGATGAACGATCTGGTGCACAAACAACTTTGCATGCCTGTCCAAGTCCAAATCCTTTCATACCTCGATGAAGTGAGCTAACTTCATTAGTCTGTCGACCACTACGCAAATGGAATCATTACCCCTCTGACTCCTCGGTAAGCCTATCACAAAATTCATCGTGATGTGCTTCCATTTTCACTATGGGATCTCAAGAGGTTGTAGAAGTTTTCCTAGCTTACAACGTTGTGCCTTCACTTGATGACACGTCAGACACTTGGCGACATGCTTAGCGATGTCTGCCTTCATACCAAACCACCAATAGTGTTGACGCAGATTCTAATACATCTTCATACTGCCAAGATGAATGTTGTAACTGCTACGATGAGCTTCTGATAAGATCTCATTTCTAAGTTCTGCATCATCAGGTACACACAATGGTCTTCGGAACCTTAGCGTTCAGTCCTCAGAAATCTGAAAATAAGCTTTTCTCTTGTCGTTATCCTCTTTCAGAATCTTCTGAACATTTGGGTCTGTCAGTTGAAGTAATTTAATCTTGATCTGAACAACCGGCTCAATTCTAAGGGTTGCCATAAGATTTGAAAGGTGGTCTACCTCAAACTTGAAAACCAAATCTTAAGCTCTCTCGAGTAAATTCCACTCTTTAACCAACATATGTGCGACTAAGGACTTCTGACTCAAAGCGTTGACAACCTTATTTGCCTTTCTAGGGTGATATAAAATATCACAATTGCAGTCCTTCAGAAGTTCCATCCAACAACGATGTCTCATATTCAACTCATTCTGAGAGAATAGATACTCGAGACTTTGATGGTCAGTGAAGATCTGGAATCTTTCTCCACACAAGTAATGTCTCCAAATCTTCAGAGCTAAAATAATTGCTGCAAGTTTTAAGTCGTGCATTAGGTAATTCTATTCATGAGGCCTCAGTTGACAGGAGGCGTATGCAACAACCCTACCATGTTGCATCAGTATGCAACCTAGTCCTTTGAATAACGCATCATTATAGATCTCGTATCCTCCAAGACCAAATAGAATGGTCAGCACAGGTGTGGTAGTTAGCTTTTGCTTAAGTTCTTGGAAACTATGCTCGCACTTGTCTATCCACACAAACTTTTCTTCTTTCTTCAAGAGTCGAGTCAACGGTGACGCCAAAGCTGAAAATCCTTCCACAAACCTTCAGTAGTAACCTACCAAACTCATAAAACTTATGATCTCTGTCACTAATGTCGGTCTTGGCAAGTTGATCACTACTTCAATCTTGGTTGGGTCCACAGAAATTCATTTGCCTGAAATCACGTGACCTAGGAATGCTACACGAGTCAGCCAAAACTCACATTTGCTAAACTTGGCGTACAATCCATAAATCCTCAGAGTTTGCAATACCATTCTTAGATGATTCTCATGCTCCTCAGCACTTCTCGAATATACCAAAATATCATCGATGAACACAATCACGAACTAATCCAAGTATTCCTTGAACACTCGGTTCATCAAATCCATAAAGGCAGCTGGGGCGTTTGTCAAACCAAACGGCATTACAGTGAATTCATAATGGCCGTATCAAGTACGAAACACTGACTTTGGAATGTCCTCCTTCCTGATTCTCAGCTGATGATATCTTATCCTCAAATCAATTTTTGAAAATATCGTCACTCCTTGTAACTGATTAAACAAGTCATCAATTCTCGGGAGTGGATACTTATTCTTGATCGTCACTCAATTGAGTTGTCGATAGTCGATGCATAGGCACAACGAACCATCTTTCTTCTTCACGAATAGAACTGGTGCTCCCTAACGTGATGCACTGGGACGTATGAAACCCTTATATAACAATTCTTGCATATACACCTTTAGTTCTTTCAACTCATATAACATCATCCAGTAAGGAGCCTTAGAGATTGGCTCTGTTCCAGGAGCTAATTCGATCACAAACTCTATCTCTCTCTCTAGCGACAAGCTTGGCAATTCCTTTGAGAATACATCTGGAAATTCTTGCACCACTTAGATATCTTCGATCTTCAGCTCCTCAACTTTCGTATTCACGATAGTCGCTAGGTAACTTTAACAACCCCTGTCTAATAAACGAGTTGTTTCAAGCAACGAGATCAATGCAATCGAGGGTCCTCCTCGATTTCCAACAAACTCGAAACTTTCACCCTCTAACGAGTTAAATTGAATCGCTTTACGATAGCAGTCCATCTTAGCTCGTTGCTTATTGAGCTAGTCCATGTCAATTATCAAATCAAAGTCATATATGGCTAGGACTAATAGGTCTATCTTCCCCTCTCGCTCACCAATCGCTAACTTGCAACCAGAACAACCCAATGTAAAGAACACCTTATCCTTCAATGGTATAAATATGCTAACCACTGACTCCAATAACTCAGGACTTAATCCTATCAATTTAACATATTGCTTGGCAATAAAAGAATGAGTCGTGACATGGTTGAATAAAGCATAAGCAACATGGTCGTTCAGCGAAATCATACTTGTAATCACATCAGGCACGTCCTCTGCTTGACCTCTAATGATAGCATACATTATCCCTGGAGCTGGGGGTATGTTCTGTCCACCTTGCGGTGCAAACTACAGCACACGGCACCCCTTATCTAACCCATTGGCGGCGGCGGTAGTAACTGTTGTTGTCCTCTCGGTCTTCTAGGACAATCTCTAGCCATGTGACCTTATTGGCCACATTCAAAACAAACGCCCGTTCTTAGAGGGCACAGGTTCATACCATGTCGTTCATACCGTGTCGTCTTCCAAAGAAGTGACACATGCCATTCTGATTTGACACTGGCTTTCCAATTCCACCCACCTGTTGGGCGAAACATGGAACCTTCCTCCGGTCATGGGCCTCTTCCCATGTCGGTTCCCATCTCTATTTAAATTAAACCTCGATCTAGACGAGGTGGCTTGTTCATTCAAACTTATCTCTAGCAGCCGGGCTCAATTGTACACTTCATAATAGTCCTTCAGATCAAACGGTACCAGTGGTTGTTTCAGCTCTAGCCGAAGGCCATTCCTGAACCTTCAAGCCTTACCCTCTGGATCCTCTATCAACCTCGGAGTATACTGAGAAAGCTCCGCGAACTTGACATTATATTGATCAACAATCATCATTCCTTGGTGGAGGTGTTGAAATTTCTCCATCTTCTATTCTTGGGCATTACTCGAAAAGTACTTGTTATTGAAGGCCCTAAGGAAAGCATTCCACACCGAAACCATGCCTTATGAAAATACTGCACCTAAGGCGGCTCTCCACCAGTTATTCGCGTTACCCTACAGTTGATATACTGCCAAGACAACTTTTTCTACCTCAGTGCACATCAATAATGCAAAGGCCTTCTCCAAATCTTAAATTCAAAGTGATACAGTCTCTGGATCTCCGGCACCGATAAACCTCAGTGAGTTCAGCTTCAAGAACTGCTCCACTAATTTGTGAATCAGTCTTTCCCTCTCCACAACTAAGTTCCCAACTGGAACTCCGGTAGGTGCAACAATAGCAGCGGCCTCAGCAGCGGCAACAAAGGCAACAATAGCGGCAGTTTGAGTAGTGGCGACAGTGGCAGCGGCTTGGTTCTAGGCCTGTTGCCCCATCAAATCTCTCATCTCTTGAAGCACCTGCATGATCCCTTTGAACCTGGGATCACTAGGGGCTGCTACCATAGCACCAACAAGAGATGGTAGTACTCCACTAGAGCTAGCCTGAGCTAGTGCTCAACCACGGCCTCCTTGGGTACCGACTCTCGTCGGCGTCCTACCCCGAGTCACGGGCCCTATAGTCCTTTGCCCCTGATCACTTATTCTACAAGTTTTCTATTGAAATCAGCCTTCCAATTCCACACCAAATTAGAAGCAGAGTGATCCACATAAATAAATAATATTACCAAACAACTATCACAAACATGCACCAGCATGAAATAAAGGCATTTTTTACTAACTATCCCATAAACAATCGCACCTTATCACTCCAACCACTAACCTTGCTCTTATACCACTAAACGGGGATGTCACGCCCCGATCATCCGAACACGTGCCCATCCCTCAGCGGTCGATTAAATAGCAACGTCCTAGGATGTATCGCCGACCCATTCATTTAAATGCACATGCGAAAGCGAATAATAAATACCCAAACAACAACAAGATGGGATAGAAAAGTATAGCCAGGACTTTCGAAAACCAACCCACACCTTTATATACATATCAAGCTATGTCATATACAATATTAGCCGACTATATACAAGGTATGCAAAAAGGGGGGGAGTAGAGGCTACAGATCTTCAAGCGTTCGAGTCTTCCTCATAATACACCGGGATCCTAAATCTGATAGATATGGGTCCAACACTGAACCACCCGGAGGATCGGCTATGCCTTTCTCAAAAGCAACCTCCAACACATACATAGGTATCTCGGATTCCGGTATGGGACCCTCTCTCAGTCCATTTCTCTCAAGACAGTACTAGGATATGTATTGATGGGGTACCTTAAGGGGTAGAGCCTCATCAACCCAGACCATGGACCCATCCTCTTGAGCTCATAGACCCATCCTTTTGGGCTCCCATGAAGCGGAATGTAAGACGCCTGCTTTGTGACCTTCTTCGGCTATCCAAAACACTCGGCAAGAGCTACCATCTAAGGACCTGAAAATGTTATCCGACAACGGGGTCAGAAGACATCTCAGCAAGTTCGCACCCTAAGTCCCGACTATGAATAAAATATGCCCTAAGAGTTGTCTAAGCACAAGCACAAGTCAGAGGTCTTACCTTTGCCTCCGTTCCTTCCTGCAAATCAGTACAATTTGCATATTCAACCAATCATTTCAACAATTCAAATCATTTAATCCAATCGAGCCATCAATCAATCAATTTAGTCGATTCCATGTCATTGAGACCATCACTCAGTCAATCCATTCAATACTATCTATAAAGTCCGATCACATCAAGGACTGCTCACCCTAAGCTGAAGATGGATAGTACAGCTCACTCTAAGCTGACAAAGTCTATTGCTCGCGCTAAGCTGACATAACAAAGCCTGTAGGCTGATATAGTATACTGGTAACACTCACCAAAAGCTAATAAGGTATACTGCTCACTTTAAGCTGACATATCAAAGCCCTCAGGCTGATATAGTATCCTAGTATACTGCTCGCTCTAAGCTAAACATATCAAGCCCTTAACTGATATAGTATACCTATGATGCTCACTCTAAGCTAATAAAGTATACTACTGGCGCTAAGTAGATATATTGAAGCACGTAGGCTATTTCACCATTTGACAATTCCACCATTTTTTATCATTCTCGATAAAAATAATTGTGTGGGTACAAAGTCCGCCTTAGCCAAAATATAATATTTTCCCTTTTGAAAATCCCACTAATTTCAATGATCCATAAACACATTTTTGGCATTGTAAACCGACACTTGATATTTTCTAATTATTTACAGAAATTAATAGAATTTGGGACAAAGTCCCAAAATTACAAATCACACTCAATTTGCACAATCCAGCACTCAATTAAATAAACTAATCATCCTATTGTAATTAGCACGAAATTCCGGTCACCGGTTATTCCAGTCTAATTTTCAAAAAATAATAATTAATTAAATAATTACAAAAATTAATTAATAAATACCAATAAATAGCAAAAATGCACACTTAGGCCGAAAAATCCTAATTAAAAGCAGAGACAGGCCTAGAAAATTTCCAAACCTATCTAGATAAATACTATGAGTTATATACTTGCGAATTGCACTACTCTAACCACCTAACATGCAATATCGAACAATTAAATTGCTAATCCATTCTAATTAACTACCTAAATCATACTTAACCTAAACTAATCAACCCTTAAGCATAATTAACTCCCTAAGCAAAGATTAGTGAGTAAACTCATTAGATTAGCGATCCAAAGAGACCACAGCGCAGAGACGGGCCACAAACTCCAAAGTGGGGCACCTTTTGAGGTTCAGAAGGGCTAGGAAACAAGCCAAATAGTGCACAACAAACCCAAGGCTTCTCGGTTCTGTTCTTGGCCGAGAAAGGTTGAACCGGTGGCTGGTTGGGGCCGAAATAGCCAGAACAAGCAACGGTGGTCCAGGCAGGTTGAGGTGGCTGCTGGACGACGGCGAAACAAACTCTGATGACCCCCATGATGGCAAGGGGATGCGGGGAAAGGTGGCTAGACATGACAGGAGGCAGGACAGTGCGGCAAGACTCATGGGGCTCCAACGGCAATGACGAGCAAGCGACGGCACACAAGGGTGATGCCAATGGCTTGGCGGCTGCTCAACGGGCAAGGGGAGGCTGCTGGTCAGTTTCTCTAGTTCTTGGAGGCTTCAAACTTGCTGAAGATGGAGGAACCGATGGAAAGGAGAAGAAAGGGGGAACAACAAGCTTGAGGAGGCCACCTTGGCCTCCCTCTCTATCCTCTTGTCCCCTTGACTCGGCCCCATCATCGCTGCTAGCTTCCTCAGCAATTCTAGCTGCCAAAGCTTCTTTAGAAAGCCATTGAAGAGGTCCAAAAGGTTGAGGCATGGGGGGCTACGAATTTTGTACAAATTTCCCTCAATTCCACTTCCATTCCTTCTTGAATAAACTCAATTCGGTCCTCATAAATTCCACCATCAAGTCCTCGATCAAATTGACATTTTTTTCTCAACAATAGATTCAACTCGCTTCCCCAAAACACAATAAAAAATGGTTTCCTGAATTTTCCGATCGAAAACGGCCCAATATCGACTTTTCATAAAAAATCTTACTTTGGAGAAAAATCTTCGGTGGATAGGTTAACGTTCCTAAAATGACTCATGACATGACAAAAATTTCAATTTCTAAAATCGAATTTAAACTCGCGGTTAATTTCAATCTGGCGCGATTTTAGTATGACTTAGCCTATTGGGTAGCTTTCAAAAAATTTTAGTGCAAATGACCTATGGTTGATTTTCTTCGAGCCACAATGAACCTCTTCGACACATTGGTGACTCTCAGTGGTCCTGAAAATCTCAAGGTTTCAAATACGGACACAGGGTATCAAAATAACATAAAAATCATTTTAGTACCGGTCAACGAGAATTTTGCAATTTGGTGAAATTACCCAATTTTAGCTACACATCTCAGTCGAACCAATCTATCTTTGATCTCTAATCGATCTTTACTGTGCCGTAATGATCTCTGCAGATAAGCACGGTCGAGTAACCGATTCCTGGTCGAATTATCAAGTCTATTGCATTAAAATCCCTTAATGACTTCCCCAAATAGTCTAGTTATCTCATAAGTGATCAGCTCAGAAAATAGCACTATAGGTGCATCGATGAAAGGCACGATTTATTTAATTGAAAGTAGAACTGAAATTTTAGGATGTCACAAGAGGAGTCATATGAATGCCTAAGCAACAACTTAAGGATTTCTCATCCTTGACACAGGCTCGTTTACCACACCACTTACGAATAAAAATCATTAACTAAAATGGTTCCTAGAATTCTGGTCTCAGTTTAATTTATCATCACTCGAACTATGACACCCACAATTTGAAATACGCAAACAATCTCTACAACGACTATATGTCAGCGGCCAAAATATCATCACAGGAACAAGGTCATAAATCTAAAAGAAATTATAGGAACAAGAACAACCTTGGATTTCGCTAATGCATCATCCCTCCCTATAGCCTCTTTAATTAATGCCACATGATCTTGCAAATCGTCTGCAGAAGATTGGACCTCATGGAACCTTTAAACCAGATTGAGAAGAGACAAAATCACATGTGTGTCATAACACGCAAAGATATCATTCAATAAATTCTTAGAACCCACTAATACGACACCTCTGGGTTTTAGCCAAGTTCTCCCATAGCGCTTCTCAGGATGTGTCTGAGTGGCTTCTCACATTCAGGTAGCGTAGCGTGATCAACATGGTCCTAATCGAATCCCAAAAGCTCCTCCTCGGCTTATCTAGATTGAACCATGTCACGACCTAAATTTTGGGTTTACCACCTAAAGTTTAGGCTAATGAACTACTAAGTTATAACTTAGCTCGGGCTCTCCCAAGCCCATACTAATTCACGACTTAGGTTTAACATGCAAATGGATTTTATCTACGAGTCGCCACTAATAAATTGATGGTAGGTTGATTAGACACCTAAGTAAAATAACAGGAGAATTATTTTACTCCTACGAACCATAGACTTTAGGTACAGGGACTTGGTTACACTAGATTTCTCTAATGCCCTTCTAGTACCATTCTTTTTAACCTAAATCATGCAATCATGCAATGGAGTGATCACACAAGTGCTCAATCATTATTAAACACTCAATGAATCAAATAAATTGCATTAAAAAAATAAACACACAAAGCAATTATTTTTTAGGTTTTCCTTTATCTTGAAATCAGAATTTTACCATATAATATGCATTTTAACTACATGACCTAATTTTACTAATAAGCTATTTCTAATTAAATGAACCTAACATCCAAACTAATTGACATACACCTAATATTCTTGTGTTTTTTTTATTGAAATTCGAAATTAATAAAAATCCTAATTAAACTATCTAAAAAGGAATAATTTTCTAATTTATTTTAGGGATTAATTTGACTTAAACCCCATCCTATTTTAGAAAACTATTCTTTTAGAAAAATGAGATTATTAAAATGTGCAAACATTATTTAAAAAGAAAATCAATCCTAATCTATTCCAAAAATTATTTAAACGTGCAATATAAAAATGCAATCCTAATTTATGAAATCAACATATTCCGACGCAAGATTTGATTTTTTTTTTTTTTTACATTTTTTTAGTTTTTTTCCAAGACAAGCAATTATTAGATAAACACATTACATCTAAACAATCAAGATATTCAACAAATAAATGATTAAAATAATCGAAGAAATAACTTGTTGTCTCACATGTCAAATTAACGATTACTCTAACCCTAAACATCACGAAAAAAATTCAAAATAATTAAAAATCTAATCCAAAGTCTTACGGATCAAATTAATAATTATAATGATTTAACAATTGAAAAACTATCAAAATACCCCAAAAATTAATATAATTAAAAAAATGATCCGACATCTTACGGATCAAATTAATAATGACAATAATTTTGGGCAAAACCCCCATGGATAATGCCAACATGATTCATGAAATCAATATTGACATCCAATATTACAATTTAAATAACTAAACTTTAAAAATTAAAAATAAATTAAAAATAAATTTTAAAAAATAGACATAAAAACTACCTAAGGGGACTCACAAAGACAGCGGCGCAATGGGAGTAGGCGCGGGTGATGGGTGAACACGTCACAGGCGGAAGCATGGCGTTGCTGGCTGTTAGGTTATCAGGCGGACCAGCATTAGAGCTTCGGCGAAGGTTGGTAGTCGGCGACGATGAGGCCGGTGGTTGCTACAGAGCAAGTGAAGGGGTGTGCGATGGCTGGCATGGTGAGCTACTACAGTTGGTTCATGGCTGAGGATGCTAGCAACAGCAACGACAACCGGCGTGGAAGTGCTTGTGGGATTTGTAGGCCTCAGGCTTCAAAGGCGCAACGTCAGGCAGCAGATCCAGAGCTACAAAGGGGCGGGTGAAGCAGACTGAAGGGTGTCGGATGCTGGTGCAGGCACGGCAGAGGTGGTGTGGTGGCGGAGCGATAGCAGCTACGCGACAATCAAAGGCTCGAGGGTGCAGATTGCTGGCGTCGGGGTGTCTGGTGGTGCTTGGAGATGTCGACGTCAATGGTGTCGGGGCGTCAGTGCTGGTGCAGGTTGGTGCAACGAGTGAGCGATAGGAGACGATGGTGGTGCTTGTACGAATTCTTGCCAGGAAATATACCCAAGTAAATCGTAAGTAATCATCAACAATTACTAGGCAATATTTCTTACCTCCAATGCTTTGAGTTCTGGTTGGTCCAAAGAGATCCATATGCGAAGCTGCAGTACACGGTTAGTGGAAACTTGATTTATTGGTTTGAAGGAATTTCTTACCGTTTTCCCAATATGCATGGTGTACATAGATCAGACTTTTGGTATGATAAATTGGGTAGACCACGAACAAGCTTCTTTGCTGAAATTTTGGCTATCTGCTTCATATTGATGTGTCCAAACTTTCTGTGCCATAAACTTGCTTCATCTTGTATTGAGATTAAACACTGTGATTCATCTGGTTTTACATCCAAGAGGTAGATATTTCCATGTCTTCGACCCATAAAACGACTGAGTAGAGTCTTTACTGGTTCCAGAACATATTCCCTCTTGAAAGTAGATTTTGAAACCGGTATCACAAAGCTGGCTGACACTGAGCAGATTGTAGTTGAGTCCTTCAACTAAAGAAACATTGTTTATTGTGAGGTTTCCAATCTTCACAGTTACAAGTCCAACTATTCTTCCTTTGCTATTTGATATTGCTAGTGCTAGTACCTAGAGGGGGGTGAATAGGTATATAAACGATTTTTCTTGATAGACGTACAATACTTAGACAGTTAAGAAATTGCAACAAATAACAATCAATCGTAAGACTCAGTGAATGAAAGAGAGAATTAAACACGCGGTTTATAATGGTTCGGCTTGATTCAAGCCTACGTCCACTCTTCTGCACTGACAGCCAATCGGCTGGATTCCACTATGAATAAAGAGATGTTACAGCGTTGATCTTTCTTGATTTCTGGGTGTAGATGAACTACCACACTCACTCAAGGTATCACCAAGTATAGACACTCTCTGTGTATACAATTTCGCTTAGACTGTATCGACTAATAATCAAGGTGCTTCGAGACTGGAATTTCTCTATCGATCACACTTCTAAAACAACTAGAACGTCTTCCTTTTATACTCCTTTATGCCATCATACCCGTTGGCACTTACCAAAGGAATTCCTCCAATCTACCCCTTGGACGGAATCAATCAAGAAGATCATTCGAGCTATTAAAGGAATTTGACGATAGCCCATCAACCGTTAGCCCATACAATCGGGATCTAGGTTTCCATGAATAGAACCTTCCAAGAATACTTCGTCGATCATCGGATCTTCAATTGATCTAGATACGAATCAAAGAATCCGTTATATTTATCCAGCCAAAAGATCTTCTCCGAGAATAAGATGAAATCCTTAATCATTTTCTTCGGATTTGGATTTCCTCGACATCGAATCAGATAGACTATCAATGAGAATAATTTTGAGTCTTAAGTCTTGAGTCTTGATTCTTGAGTCTTGAGTTCTGAGTCTTGAGTACTGAGTCTGGTGATCAGAAAGTCTTCAAACAATCCGCAAATATCCAGACTAGACTCGATAGAAACGTTTTGTCGCCTTCAAAATCTTCTAGAACGATTTCTCCAACAATCTCCCCTTTTTGATGATGACAAAACTTTCCGTAGATTTGAACAACCTTGACCTGCAAAAACATTTCTCAAGCAATATGGCTATCTCATAAAGATTAATAAAACAACCAGACTCGCATCCACAGAAAATTGGTTAGACTTTCATGAGTAATACCATATAACAACACTCGATATAAATGCCAACAGCCAAGCATCACAATCCACAGCCAAATTTAGTCCATACTCAAGTTCACACAAGTCATACTTAAAACTTAAAAACTCACAACCACAAAAACAAATTTAAAATCAAGGTTTAAAAAAGGTTGGTTGGTTCAAATTTCTTCTCCCCCTTTTTGTCATCAGTAAAAAGGTGAGAAAGGAGTCAAGTCTGCTTGGGAATGCGCACGATCTGGAAATCTCCCATGGACTGTACTATGCCTTCGAGCCTCTTCAAGTCTTCCCTTAATTGAGCTACCTCCTCTCCTTTGGCATTGGCTTGAAGTCAGAGCGAGGTCTTTCATTCTCGTCCTCCGGGTAATCAAGATGCTTGTCCAGCATTCTTGATGGCTTGAATCTCATAGTCCGAGCATAGATTTGGCCCCGCATTTTAAGAATATCAAGAATACGATGAAAATCTGCTGAATTGTCTGTCCGCATACTAGCATTTACTTTCTCGGATGGAGTGAATGCAGATGATGGCGCTTCGTATAACCTTGCAGATTTGATGATGTATCATGTTTTTCTTCAGGCAATTGAGAAGCCCGAAACTCTTTCCGGAGCAAAGCATGAGGTGAGGATTTTTCTTGCTCCCCAACTCCCCCGTCTCTAAGACATCAAAATCTTGCTCGCCAACTCCCCTCGTCTCTAAGACATCACGATGGGAGGAGTGATGATCATGCTCTTCGTTTCCTTCTCTCCATTCAGCAAAGAGACTTTTCTTTCTCTTCTTCTCCTTCTTCTTCAGCTTCTTTTTCTTTCTCTCTCTGTTCTTCTTCTTCTTCAGCTTCTATCTCTTTCTCTCTCTCGCTCTTCTTCTTCTCTTTGCTTCGATTTGAAGTTCCGTTGATTGAGATACGTAACGTCTAGTCCTTACCAGTGCAGGAATAGTAAGATCTTCCTCTTCTTCTTCATCCTCCAAGATGAGAGATCTTTTCTTTTTGGATGGAGCACCAATGGGCTCCTTCCCTTTTCTCTTTGATGCAGAAGAGAGTGGAGTTTTCACTTTGAACTTTGTCATTTCCTTGCTAAGTTCTTTCAGACGCATCTTCGTCAACATATTCAAACCTACCACCATTTTATCGCACGATCGAATACAGAGAGTGTGTGGCGGTTCAATATTCATGTGTCTGAAGATCTTGGTCACAAGATTTGGGTAAGGCAATTGTGCCTTGTTCTTCGACATTGCTCTGTACATATGGAAGAGAATAGTATGAGGGAGAGAGAACTTCTTCCCCGAGTTGATTGCATACATCAATTTTGCTTCCGAATTAGATACATCGTCTTTGATGTAGACTTTGGCCCGATGCAATTGATAACAATTTTGTGCAGCACAATATTGATGGCACTCATCTTCGAGTAGGTAATTTTCGCCTCGTATCTCTCGTTTTTGACAAGCTCTAGAGTAGCACGAGCAATCGAGACTTTGATTGGTTGATAACGTCCTCGTTCAACACCAATTATGTCCGCTAGCATGTCCACATCTATCACATAGACCTGATCTCGAACACTAAATGATATTCTATTCGCATCTAGAAAACTGAGATTCGAATAGAAATATGCAGTCAAGTGTGCATAACCATCTGTGGTATCGGTGCAAAACTGCTCAAGTTGAAGCAGTTTGAACTTTTCCCTTAAGTTCACATTAACAGCATCCAGGAAATCAAAATCAACACTCCTGGGGTTTATCACCCCTCGTTTTAACAGTCTGAAGAACAGGTTCTCCTGTTCCTTTGATTTAAACAACTCCATCTTCTTTCCCTTCACCTTTGCAGCAATGCCCATTCTCGGTTGAAAATCACTAAACATTTTATCATCATCGTTCCCCTCAATGGGATTCGATCCTCCAACACGAGGGTCACTTGGAATGTTCGCAAGTGCCTCTTCAGCCTTTCCTTTGGGAGCAATTCCCAATTCCTCCATTCGCTTCAAAAATTTGTACTCATTCCCATAATTCTTATCTTTAAGGAAACCATCTATATAATTCAGAGAGGAGAACCGAAGCTTTCAACGCACGATAGAGCTTGTAAATAAAAGAGGGTTTTTGAGCTCTCACAGTTCAACGTCCTCTAGTATGACTTCCTCCCGATGATGACCCGCATCTTGTGGGGTAGATGGTGAGTGATGAGGTGGAGAAGGAAAAGGACTCGTTGCTGTCCCGACAAATCATCTTCCTCGGTGAGATCGAAGTGCGTAGGTCCCTCCTTCATTCTCTCGTGGACCCCGCTTGCGATCCTTGACGACTTTCTCGAAGAAGACATCTTTTCTTGTCAATGAAAGATTCCTTCACTCGCTTTCCCAAGAAAAATGGCAACTTTCTCGAGTATGAATACGAAGTAGAAAACAGGATTGAGAGAAGAATGCCTTTTAGGGTTTTGAGAATCGAGTAAAAAGAGTAAACTGTGTATATATAACTTAGTTTTGAAAAGGAAGGATCAAGCGATACAAAGGAAAGTGAATAGTCGTCTTTCTTTAAAAATAATAACTGCCATTTTTAAAAGAAATTATCCCTTTTTGAAAAGGCATGTTTCCATTTTTTTTATTTTACGGAAATTAAAGATGGTATCAATCAATTATAACTGAATGAATGATCGTACCTTTTCGAGATAAAAATAACTTGCGTTTATGCAATGAAGGTCCGAGTCTCGAGAATTCGAGTCCGAAGGTTAGAGTCCGATTGATAAGAAATGTAGATTCTTCAGACTTTAACCTCTTCAAGCTTCAAAATGTTGAGTCGGTACGGATAAAATCGAATTGATTTTTCTCCAAAGGCTTTGTGAATATATCCGCTAGTTGACTTTTCGAATCAACAAATTGAATTGAGATTTCTCCATTTTGAATATGATCTCTAATGAAATGATGTCGAATCTCTATATGCTTTGCTCTTGAATGAAGGATTGGATTTTTGGTGAGATTGATTGCGCTGGTGTTGTCACATCTGATTTCTGTGCTTGAGTCTTCAATCCCAAAGTCTTGTAGCTATTGTTTTATCCATAGAATTTGTGAACAGCAGCTTCCAAGAGCTACATACTGCTTCGTTGTAGAGAGAGCTACGTGCTCGTTTCCTTGAAAACCAAGACACGTCCCGCTTCCAAGCAACCGGCGGGTTCTGAAGTACTCTTTCTATCGACTCGCAACCGGCCAGATCGGCCCGAATATCCTTAAGATTGAAGTCTCCCTCCTTAGGATACCATAGACCGATGCTTGAAGACGAGGCAACGTATTTAATAACACGTTTTGCAGCCTTGAGATGAGATTCTCTAGGATCCGATTGAAACCTAGCACAGATGCAAACACTCAACAAAATGTCGTCTAGAGGCGTAAGATAAAGAAGTGAACCGATGATGCTTCGTACAGCTTTTGATTAACTTTCTTCCCTTCTTCATCTTTGTCTATTTTCAACGAACTTGACATTGGTATATCAGTCTTTTTGCAATTTTCCAATCCAAACATTTTGACAAGATCATTAGCATATTTTTCTTGACAGATGAAAGTTCCTTCCTTCAATTGCTTTACTTGAAGACCAAGAAAGAATGTTAATTCTCCCATCATACTCATTTCAAATTCATCCCGCATAGACTTTGAAATTTTCTTGCACCTGAACTTTCATTAGGGGATCCAAATATGATATCATCCACATATATTTGAACAAGTAAAAACTTTTGTTTTCCTTTTTAATAAATAAAGTAGTATCAACTTTACCTTTGGCAAAACCATCTTTTAATAAGAACTTACTTAGTCCGTCGTACCAAGCTCGAGGTGCCTCGCTTTAAACCATACGAGCCTTTTTCGGTCCGAAGATCGAGTCCGGCTTCTTTGGGTCTTCAAACCCTGAAGGTTGTTCCACGTAAACTTCCTCATGGATAAATCCATTTAGGAAAGCGCTTTTGACGTCCATTTGGAATAACCTGAAACTTTTATAACAAGCAAACGCAAGTAATAGACGAATAGCTTCTAACCTTGCCACAGGAGCGTAAGTCTCATCATAGTCTATTCCTTATTCTTGTGTATATCCTTTTGCCACGAGTCTTGCTTTGTTTCGTACGACTTTTCCTTTTTTCATTCATCTTGTTTCGAACACCCATTTGGTTCCAATAACGCTTTTACCTTTTGGTTTAGATGACGGATCCTGCACGTCATTAATGTTGAACTGCTCGAGCTCTTCTTGCATGGCTTCAATCCAGCTTTCATCGATAGAGCTTCTTCTATGCTTTTGGTTCAATTTCAGAAATAAGAGCTACAGCACTAGACTCTTCATGCCTTTTGGATCTGGTGCGAATTCCTTCATTAATTTATCCGATAATGAGATCTTTAGGATGACTGGATTTATGCTTCCGATTCTTGGTTGATTTAACGGTTGAAGATCTCTTTCTTTATCTCGAGTCTTCTCGAGTAGCTTGATGCCGATCTTCCAGTCCGAGAAGCTTCTTGAGTTGTAATCTTTTGAGGGTGCGGAGCAGTTCGGACTCTTCATGCTGAGTCCGATTGGACTCATCTTGCGTAGAGTCTTGGAATTTGACATTCATTGACTCCTCCACGGATCGGCTCTTCTTATTATAGACTCGTAGGCTTTGCTTGATGTAGAATATCCAAGGAAGATGCCTTCATCCGATCTTTCTTCAAACTTACCAATTTGATCTTTTGCATTTTTTAATATAAAACATTTGCATCCGAATACATGAAAGTATGAAACAATAGGCTTCTTTCCTTTGAATAATTCATAAGGGGTTTTCTCAGAATAGGTCTTAGAAAGACTCTATTGATTATATAGCATCTTTGTTGAGCTTGACTTCGGCCCAAAATCGTGAAGAAATTTTACTTTCAATTAATAGAGTTCTAGCCATTTCTTGAAGAGATCGATTCTTCCTTTCCACAACTCCATTTTGCTGAGGAGTATATGGAGAGGAGAATACATGTTTAAATCCAGAATCATCACAAAATTTTGTAAAATTTTGATTTTCAAATTCACCTCCATGATCTGTTCTTATACTTGATATAACACATCCAATTTCATTTTGAATCTTTTTAGCAAATTTTTCAAAATACGAGAATGTTTCTGACTTACTTGCAAGAAAATATACCCAAGTAAAACGGGAGTAATCATCTACAATTACTAGGCAATATTTCTTACCTCCAATACTCTAGGTTCTGGTTGGTCCGAAGAGATCCATATGCAGCAGCTGCAGTACATGATTAGTAGAGACATGATTTATTGGTTTGAATGAATTTCTTACCTATTTTCCCAGAATGCATGGTGTGCATGGATTGGTCTTTTGATATGATAATTTTGGTAGTCCTCGAACAAGCTGTTTTGATGAGATTTTGGCCAATTGCTTCATGTTGACATGGCCGAGCTTTCTATGCCATAAGCTTGCTTCGTCTTGAATTGAGATTAAGCAATGCGATTCATTTGGTTTTACGTCTAGGAGGTAGATATTTCCATGTCTTCGACCTTTGAAAGACTGAGTAGAGTCTTTAACATGTTCCTTCTTGGAAGAAAATCTTGAATCCAGTATCACATAGTTGACTAATGCTAAGAAGATTGTAATTGAGTCCTTCTACTAGAGAAACATTGTTTATTGTGAGATTTCCAATTTTGACAGTTCCAAATCCCACAATATTTCCTTTGCTGTTTCCTCCAAATGAAACTTTTCCTCCATTCACTTGAATAAGCTTTATGAAGCAATTTGAGTCTCTGTCATGTGTCTTTAACATCCGCTGTCAAGATACCATTTTACCTTTTTCTTGACGGAGACCTGCATTCAAAAGAGATTCTCAAACTTTCTTTGGTACTCAAATTTTCTTGGGTCCTTTGGTGTTAGTAGAATAAACATTATAAGGCCATGCTTTCTTAACAGGCTTCCAAATCATAGGATACTCTTTTTCAAAGTGATCTTTACTTGTTACACTTTGAATATCTTAGAGCATTTCGACCTATAGATTTTACAAAAACTTTCTTGAAATGATTTTTGTAAGCCTCTTTCGATGGTCTTTTCTTAATTCTTTCTTTTACTTTAGGAAAATCAATCAAGGGAATTGTTTCTTTGTCATACCTAGACCAGACTTATTGAAGTAAGGTCTTTGAACTGAAAGAACTTTTTCAAGTTTTTCAGATCCTATAGAAAATTTCCTTGAAATATTTGATAAGTCAGTTTTTAGAAAAGTATTTTCTTTTAAGTGATTATCTTCTTTTTCTTTAAGAGTCGAAACATTCAAGTCTAAACTTTTGATTCTTTCTTCTAAAATGTTTTCTTTTTGTTTTGAAGCTAAGTTTTCCTTTTTTAGTTCGGAAACTCTTTTGAGAGAAGTCTTAAGATTAAAACACAGTTCATCAATATATTTAGAGACTTTGACAGGAATTTTAAAATCACTTACCTCCAATTCACCGGCTCCGAGTCCGATCGAATCGGAGTCCGAGTCCGATTGTGCCATCGTTTACGATTGGCATATTCATCATCACTTTCTTCACAGTCAAGTATCACTCCAAGTTTCGGCTTTGAGTGCTTTTGAAACTTTTCAGCTTTTCCTTTCTTCTTCTTCAGAAGAGGACAGTTGGGTCTTATGTGTCCCTTTTTCTTACATTCGAAACAAACTACATCTTTGTTCGGTTCCTCATCATCAACAGACTTGGACTGCTGTCTTTGAAAACTTTGTTTCTTGGAGTTGAACCTCCTTCCTTTCCTATTCAGTTTTCTGAATCTTCTTATCATAAGAGCAAGCTCCTCATCGTCCAGATCATCTTCAGAATCTGCATCATCAGAATCATCATTTGATTTTAATGCAATGGATTTCTTACCTCTTGGATCTTCGTCTTCATTAATTCGTTCCACTTCATAAGATTGAAGAGTTCCAATCAGCTCATCGATGATAGTGGCATAATTCTTTGCGTCTCTCTTATTGAAGTCTTTATATGATTCCAATCCTTAGAGAGTCCACGCAGTAGCTTGTTCACTTTCATGGGATCGGTGATTTTTGTCCTTGGTTCTCAAGACCATTGACAATATCTCGTAAAACGACTAAACATGTCGGTTATAGGTTCTCTGGTTTCATTTTGAAGGATTCATATTGACCAAGGAGAATGTTGATTCTGGTCTCCTTCACTCGTCTGTTCCTTCATAGGTGATGTGTAATCTGTCACATACTTCTTTTTACCGTAACACAAGAAGATATTCTGTTATATTCGGTTGGTGACAAAGCACAATATAAAGAGTAAATTGCTTTTGCATCGAGTGCTTGTCTCTTATTTATTTCTTCCCGAGTCATTCCACTTGGTCTCAATTGTTTCTTTTCCTCTTTCGAGACCGATGCGGGCAGTAGGAGTGATCCATTTTTCCACAACGTCCCATTCCGAGGATCCTTTGATCGTAGAAAGGCTTTCATCTTGTTCTTCCAGATGTTGTAATCATTTCCATCAAAGTAGGGAGGTCTGGTATTACTTTGCCCTTCCATCAACCCTGGTGCCAGCATACTAGCCATGGATCTTTTACTCTGAAGTAAAACACTTCAAATAAAGTAAGAACACAAGCTCTGATACCAATTGATATTGCTAGTGCTAGTACCTAAAGGGGGGTGAATAGGTATATAAACGATTTTTCTTGATAGACGTACAATACTTAGACAGTTAAGAAATTGCAACAAATAACAATCAATCGTAAGACTCAGTGAATGAAAGAGAGAATTAAACACGCGGTTTATAGTGGTTCGGCTTGATTCAAGCCTACGTCCACTCTTCGCACCGACAGCCAATCGGCTGGATTCCACTATGAACAAAGAGATGTTACAAAGCGTTGATCTTTCTTGATTTCTCGGGTGTAGATGAACTACCACACTCACTCAAGGTATCACCAAGTATAGACACTCTGTGTATACAATTTCGCTCGATCGTATCGACTAATAATCAAGGTGCTTGAGACTACGGAATTTCTCTATCGATCACAATTCTAAAACAACTAGAATGTCTTCCTTTTATACTCCTTTATGCCATCATACCCGTTGGCACTTACCAAAGGAATTCCTCCAATCTACCCGTTGGACGGAATCAATCAAGAAGATCATTCGAGCTATTAAAGGAATTTGACGATAGCCCATCAATCTGTTCGCCCATACAATCAGGATCTAGGTTTCCATGAATAGAACCTTCCAAGAATACTTCGTCGATCATCGGATCTTCAATTGATCTAGATACGAATCAAAGAATCCGTTATATTTATCCAGCCAAAAGATCTTCTCCAGAGAATAAGATGAAATCCTTAATCATTTTCTTCGGATTTGGATTTCCTCGACACCGAATCGAGATAGACTGTCAATGAGAATAATTTTGAGTCTTAAGTCTTGAGTCTTGATTCTTGAGTCTTGAGTTCGAGTCTTGAGTACCGAGTCTGGTGATCAGAAAGTCTTCAGACAATCTGCAAATATCCAGACTAGACTGATAGAAACGTTTTGTCAGCTTCAAAATCTTCTAGAACGATTTCTCCAACACTATTTCCTCCAAAAGAAACTTTTCCACCATTCTTTTGTACAAGCTTTATAAAACAATTTGAATCTCCTGCCATATGCCTTGAGGATCCACTATCCAGATACCATTTTACATTTTTCTTGATAGTGACCTCGAATTCACTTTCTAAATCTGAATCGGTCTCGGAGTTTGATTCTGAATTGGATTGTGCCATTAAACATATGTTGGCATAATCATCATCACTATCTTCGCACTCGTATCCCTCCGGGTTTTCGCTTTGAGAGCTTTTCGATATTTTTCAGTTTTTCCTTTCTTCTTCCTTAAAAGAGGACGGTTGGGTCGATGTGTCCATTTTTCTTACATTCAAAGCGGACTATATCTTTGTTTAATTCATCATCTTCACAGACTTGATCTGTTGCTTTTGAAAACTTTGTTTCTTTGCATTGAATCTTCTTCCTTTTCTATTAAGCTTTCTGAATCTTCTTATCATGAGAGCAAGTTCTTCATCATCCATGTCGTCTTCGTAACTGCATTTACATCGAATCATCATTAGATTTTAATGCAATAGATTTCTTACCTTTAGGATCTTCGTCTTCATTGATTCGTTCTACTTCATAAGATTGAAGGGTCCTAACCAACTCATCGACAGACAATGGCATGATTCTTTGGGTCTCTCTGATTGAAGTCTTTATGTGATTTCAATCCTTGGAGAGTCCACACAGTAGCTTGTTGACTTTCATGGGATCAGAAATTGATTGACCTTGATTTTCAAGACCATTCACGATTTCTGTAAAACGACTAAACATGTCAGTTATCGATTCTCCCAATTTCATCCTGAAGGCTTCGTATTGACCGAGGAGTATATTGACTCTGGTCTCTTTCACTCGATCGGTTCCTTCATAAGTAATGTGTAATCTATCCCATACTTCTTTGGCTGTATCACAAGAAGATATTCGGTTATATTCAGTAGGTGATAAAGCACAATATAAAGAATATATTGCTTTTGCATCAAGAGCCTGTCTCTTGATTATCTCCTCCTGACTCATTTCGTCAGACTCAACAGTGTCCTTTCCTCTTTCTGAGACAGATGCAGCTTTAGGAATGATTCCTTTTTCTACAACGTCCCATTCCAGAGGATCCTTTGATCTTAAAAAGTCTTCATCTTGTTCTTCCATATGTTGTAGTCCTTTCCATCAAAGTAAGGCGGTCTCGTGTTGCTTTGCCCTTCTACCAGCCCTGGAGCCAACATACTAGCCATGGATCTTTTACTCAAGTAAAACACTTCAAACAAAGTGAGCACACGAGCTCGATACCAATTGAGATAGCTAGTATAAGCACCTAGAGGGGGTGAATAGGTGCATAAACAATTTATCGAGATACGGAAGCAATACTTGGCAAACGATAGAAGGGAAATTCTTTCTTGATTAACAAAATGAAATACGATCAAAGTAAAGAGAGTAAGGAAAAGAAAATTGAACACAGGGTTTATAGTGGTTCGGCTAATTCCAAGCCTACGTCCACTCTTCCGCACTGACAGCCTACTAGCTGGATTCCACTATGAACAAAAGAGAAGTTACACCACAGTTCTTCCTTGATTTAACAGTGTAAATGTTCTACTACACCTCCTCAAGGTCTCTTACAAATATAGACTCTCTTTTGAATACAATGATTCGCTCAAAGAATTTGTCTAAACAACAGGAAGCTTTCAGACTTTGGAATTTTTCTATCGCGCACCTCTTCAACAACTTAGAACGTCTTCCTTATATACTCCTTCATGCCATCATACCCGTTGGCACTTACCAAAGAAATTCCTCCAATCTACCCGTTGGACGGAATCAATTAAGAAGATTATTCAAGCTATTAAAGGAACGTGTCGATAGCCCATCAATCCTGTTCGCCCATACAATAAGGATCTCGGTTTCCATAAGTAAAACCTTCCAAGAATATTTAGGCAATCATCGGATTTTCAATCATCGAGTCAATCTCAATCAATCAAAAGATTCCGTTATGCCCTTTCCAGCCACGAGATATTCTCCAATTGATAAGGTCATCCCCTTAACGAATCATCCAGATCTGGATAACCTTTCTTCAACGGATTAGAGACTGTCAATGAGGATAGACTTTGAATCTTGAGTCTGGCTGTCCGGAGGTCTTCAGACTTTAAACAGCAGAGTCTGCAAGCCTTCAGACCAGACTGATGGAAACGATTTGTCAGCTTCAAAACACTTCAAGAAGATTTCTCCAACACCCCTCTTTGAAGTTGAGCTCATAGAGGTCGCCTTCAAAGATAAATTAAGACCTAAATTTTGGTCATGCACATGCATTGAATGATTTTTGTTGGAAAATGAATTCCTTCTTTTTGGGGGGGGAATAAATCCCATTTTGAAATGCAATTTATATGATGCATAAAAATGCTGATGCAAATGATAAAAGAACCTACCTAGAATAACTTACCTTCAAAGAGAGTAGATCAATTTGAGATAGTTGGTGTTACATATCTAGGACTCGTACCTTTCTATGGTCGCCTGGAATAGTAACACGGCTTTGTAAGGAGACTACTTTTCTAGGACCTGTACCTTTTTACGATCTCCCAGTATGCAGTATTTGTTTATCTAGGACCCAAACCTTTCTTCGACCACCTTGACAAAACAAATTGCTTTTCCAAGACCTGTACTTTTCTATGGTCGCCTATTAGAGTAATAAACATTATCTAGGACACATACTATTCTACAATCACCTAAACGAGAGATCACTTTCCAAGACCCATACCTTTCTACAGTTGTCTAAATGAGAAATGGCTTTTCTAGGACCCGTACCTTTCTATGGTTGCCTGTTAGAGCTATAAACGCTGTCTAGGACCCATACCTTTCTACAATCGCCTAAACGGGAAACTATTTTCTAGGACTTGTACCTTTTTACGATTGCCTGAATGAGAAACAGCTATTGTCTATGACCCATACCATTCTACAGTTACCTAAATGGAAAACAGCTATTCCCTAGGACCTGTACCTTTTTACGGTCGCCTAAACGGGGAATAGCTTCCTAAGACTCGTACCTTTCTACAGTTGCCTGAACTAGACTGAATATGGGAAAAAAAATTTAGGGGACGGCTCAACTGAGTCGAGTGTTGATGCTTGAAAATGAATACATGTGTAATGACTAGTATTTAAGGTATGGATAGAGATATACTTACCTGGTGACATCTCTGATCCTTCGGGATATGTCTCTTGTAAAGCCAAATTAATGAAGTGACTTCGGGCAATGGAAGCACGTCGATTTGATAGGGGGACTCTGGATTACAGAAGCATGCCAGGTCATATCAAGGGACACCGAGCTATGGAAGCACGCGGGTCAATAAAGAGGGACATCAGGCTATGGAAGCACACCGTGTGGCACTCCAAAACACCTAAGGTCGCCACAAATACCAAAAGATGAACCGTAGTTTATAGGCATTTTTTTTTTTATAACGGTCCCAGCGCATCTTATTTGCGGAAGAATAATCAAATCTTACAAATTCTCCCTCAAACAATCATGATACAATGCACACCACTAAGCACCATAAGAAAGATAAAGCCGAGCCACTCTTTATTTATATATTTTTCAAGATGGATTTTACGGGTCGGTACAACCAAAAGGAAAGCCAAGACTCTTGGCCAGACTTGGCCACAACTCAAAAAGAGACAACTCGACCCTCTATGTCGATCATGTATAATCCTCCATCTACAAGTGTCGGCTATGTCCAAAAAGTGTCAGCTCCCACTCCTCACGCGGGCCATCACACCCATCCCGGTGCGTCAGGCGGTGGCGGCGGCAACATCTCCCGCATCACTCCGTCACGACGGACGTGGACAGATATGAACTCCTAAATGACCATGCCCCTAGCTAGGCCCATGTCATACATCACTAGTGCACGAACCCGAATGAACGTCAGACCAAGGATGTTGGGACAGTTGATCTCCATACACTCGACCTGCACGTCAGATGGAAGGCCGTAAAAGGTGCCCCGCGTGACAGTATGGGGTGAGTACAACCACTCAATAGGTAAAAGATCCATTAAATCACTCAATGCATCACTCAGAACAATCAAGACATACAAACAAAGCACATGTCATTCATGCATCCAAGCATAACTTACCTTGCAGACATGCATATGTCATTATACTATATGTGCATACACCATCATGCATTCATGCATATACCATCATGCCATAGGTGCATATACATTCATGCACTCATCATCAAGCATACATGCATATAGCATTATGACATAGGTGCATATACATCCATGTACTCATCATCAAGCATTCATGCATATACCATCATGCCATAGGTGCATATACATCCATGCACTCATCATCAAGCATTCATGCATACATGTCACCATACCATGCATAACTCAATTTCAATTTCTCAATTTTTATTCTTTCAATTGGGCCACCACATTTTTCTTTCCCGGGACCAGTATTTGCGTCCCACATTTATTGCTCGCACCCAACCTGGCATCACGAGGAACCTCCGGCACACACCTCTGGGCATCCGGCACACACACTCTAGGCATCTCGTACCCCAACTGGCATCACGAGGTATCCCCCGGCACACACCTCCGAGCTTCCGACAGCCCCATATTCTGAGCATCTCGAAACTCCCGACGACATCTGGCACACACCCTCCGGGCATCCGGCATATACACTCCCTAGCCGAGCATCGCGACACTCTCGGGGCATCATCGACTCACACCTCTGACGACATCCTCATTTATCAGAATTCACATTCACATTTATGGCTCAATATCAACATGGCATATGATATGATGGCAACAAGGTCATTTTCAACATTTTGATTCTTATATGTAGTGCAAAATATCATCACATGTGCAGCAAGATTCAATCACTTAAGACAACATAATCCATGCGGTTCATACAACTTAGAATAATCCATACATCATGGCTTTTGAAATTTACAAAATCCAGCTTGCATAATTTTAGAAAACAAATTAATTAAATACTCACATGACCTTAAAAAATTATGAAATTTGAACATGTGATAGTCAAGACATAAAGGCAGAAACTTCATGAAGAACACATACCCAAAAGAACCTCACACAAAAAGATACAGCTCACGCATTACAGCTTGCGAAATTCGGACATGTCAGATTGCATGGTTTTAGAAATATTCCAAATTAAATGCAAGAATGACCTTCAAAAATTATGAATTTTTACCATGTGATAGTCAAGACCAGATTCGTCCTAGATAATTAATTATGGATGGTTGAAGCCCCTGTTCCTAGTACCGAACATTCTAGTTTTAGCCGTCTCCGAAAAATCATGATTTCACCTGCTTATCTTCCATATCTTCCTCTAAATTTTTGATATGTTTTGCATCAAGAGGTCTAATACAAATTTCATTAAGGGACCAAGGTGAGATTTTCAAAGGAAAGTCACTTTATAGTCCACGAAGTCACTGGAGTTCAGTACAACATTTCCAGATCTATCGTCGTCAAAGGAAAAATCGTTTCACTAGGCTATACTTGTTCGTTTTACCCCAAATTTGAGTATGTTAGTTTACAAGATGTTCTCTACAACTTTTTTAAGGGGGTCGAAGTGAAATTCTCAGTAAAATGTTACATGCAACACACAAAATCACCAAGAGGTCAACAAAACAGCTTCAGATCTAATATTTTCGTAGAGGGAGTGTTTCACCCCTCAAAACGCATCCATTTTGCTTCAAGTTTAGTATGTTATACTTTAAGATGTTATCTACATCTTTCATGAAGAAGTCAAAGCCAAAATCTGACTCAAACATCGCATGCAAGCCACTACAACATTCTGGGTCAGACTGTTTACTCGAGAACAGTCTACTACTTCAAAACAACACTCTTAAAACTTCGGTTTTTCACACCCTAGACATCCGAAATTCATCACCATTCAATAACACATTCTAGACACAACATGCAAGAGTAGATAAAAGGATCTAACTTGCCTCTAAATCAAGCTACGGCGAGCACAACGGTGACGGGACACGTCGGCTACAAGCGATGCACGGCTTCTCCTCCTCCTTCTTCTCTTCTTCCTTTCCTTCCCTTTCCTTTCTCTCTTCCTCTCCTCTCTTTCTCTTACGGTTGACACCCCCTAAACTGGCCACCCCTTCTCTTTATTTCCCTTTAAAAGATATCATTAGTAATCATTAGGAGCCGCCCAAGGTGGCCAATGGGTGTAACTCTCCTTTTTGCCACTTAGCAAACCCCATGCACATGATGGGCTTGAAGATGAGCCGGCCTTCTCCCCTCCTTGTGGTCGACAGCCCATTCATGGGCTTATGAGCCAGCCAATTTGGCCCATCTTAGGCCCACACTCTTGGGCCTAGGACCCAAGCTTAATTAAATCCAATTTTAACCCCTTTTTAAAACTAATTAAATCCTTATTGAATCAAAGTACTATAGTGCAAAAAAAATTTAAATAACTATACACTTGAAATCACAAATCCATAAATTCTAATTCATAATAGATATGGCCAAAGATAGGTCATCATTTCCCAAAATTTATCCACTAAAAACTCGGCCATAGTCCTTAATACAAGACATGAATTAGAGCACCTCTATGGATTAACAAGGAATTCTAGGATGCCACACGCCGAGTTGAAGAAGGGGACTTTGGGTTACAAAAGCACGATAGATCAATATAAAGGGCACCGGGTTACGGAAGCACACTGGGTCGATGAAAGGGACTCTAGGCTTCGAAAGCACGCCAGGACACCGAGCTACGGAAGCACGCTAGGACACCGGGCTACGGAAGCATGCCGAGTCGATGAAAGGGACTCTGGGGTACGAAAGCACGCCAGGACACCGGGCTATAGAAGCACGACGAGTCGATGAAAGGGACTCTAGACTACGGAAGCATGCCAGGTCAATATAAAGGATACCAAGCTACAGAAGCACACTGGGTCAATAAAGGGACTCTGGGCTATGAAAGCACGCTAGGTCAATCTAAAGGACACCGGGCTATGGAAGCACGCCGGGTTGATGAAATGGACTCTGAGCTATGAAAGCACGCTAGGTCAATATAAAGGACATCAGGCTACGAAAGCACGCTGGGTTGATGAAATGGAAGCTGCGCTACAAAAGCATGCCAGGTCAACATAAATGGACAACTTGACCGAGTCAAGTGTCGAGAATACCCGCACAATGACAAGTATTTAGAATATCGGTAGAGATATACTTACCTGGTGATATCTCTGATTCTTGGGGATATGTCTTCTGAAATTTAGATATCCTATCAAGGTCTCTCACCTCCTAGTATAAATAAATTTTGGAACATCAAGGATGCACCTTGAATGTTCGTGAAGGTTTCTCAACTCCTAATATCATGAGGCATATTGAAAGGAACTTAAATGTCAGGAGCTCTTGGGTCTTTGAGAAAACATTACCTGTCAGACATGATTAGAGCAAAAGTGCATTCACCAAAAGAAATAAGCAATTAAGGTTATTTTGGAATGCACACTTCAAAATCCACTGGAGTTTTTATCAATTCAATCGAGGTTCATGCATAATGACTTTTGCATCACCCAAATTTCCACTAGAGAGATTTATTGTCACTCGTGACATGGATTTCCTAAGAATATTAAATGAGAGACTTTCAATTAGAAATGACTTTTACTCACCCTCATTCAAAATGGCTATTTTGGGAGAATCACTCAATCTCACCATATCGACAGGGGTTCGAGTATTCTCGCAAGAGGTATGACCTTACCAATTTGAGAGGTCTTTACAGGGACTGTCCTATGGGCTTGGTTAATGGCTTAACAACTGGACTCTTTGAGTCAAGGTTATTGAAAGAACAACTCCGTAGTCATTTATGGGTTCACAAGTCAAGAACCTTGTAAAATGAGAAAGAAATAATCATGCCCGCTCTTCTTCGAGTGATACTTATAAACATATGAACTCCTATGTTAATTCAAGTGTTCTAATCAGAAGAAACTTTGTAAGGGACGTAACATCGGTTGGGTTCATGGGTTGAGAAACGAAAGATTGTTAGGCTCAAAGATGTTTATAAGGGTCAAAGTTGATGATTATCTAGGCATTGTCACTAGTTTTTTTACCATCAGGGATTGTACTCATAAGGCACCCCATTGATTGTAAAAACTCAGCATTTGAGTTCTTTGAGTATTGCTCCATCGGAGTACAACCTTTTGCAACTGATAATCATCTATTTGACACTTCTATGGGCATTGGCTTTATTTTTACCAAGCACATTGCTTTTTTTTGCCCCATTTTCATTCATTCATTTTTTTTCATGGGCATCGGCCTTGCTTTTACCAGGTACACTGCTTTTTCGAGGCCCTAATTTTCATTCATCTTATGCCTATGGGCATCAACCTTGCTTTTACTAAGCACATTGCTTTTTCATACCCCCTAGTTTTATATCATATGATTCAACATTTGGACTCTGTCAATGCTTTGGACCATACTCCTTGAATGATTGTCTTTTGCCTTGCCTCGGTGTGAGGGATGATCACCAATTGGGTTTAAAGAAATGAAATTGCGGGCTCAAGTGGGCTATATAAAGGATATAAGTGTGTAAGATAGAGAAAGAAATGTTCTTCGTCATTCTAAAGCACTTAAATTACCACATGGATTCAATGTAATAGCATGACTTGAAGATTGATGCAAGTGAGAGCAAGAAAATTTCTTTCAATTTTCTCCACCTTATGGTGCTGTCTTACCTCCAATTTGCCCTGATGTAGGATGGTTCTTGACAGGGGTAATTTGAAAAAAATCTCTATAAGTGTATAGGACTCAAAGAGGTTAGGTAATGGATCACCTGTGGTGTTTGAGATAAAGAAATGGATTGCCCCTCATCATTTCGGTTGTCATATATTTTGCGAGAGAACTCTTTACCTTGTGGATTCAAACTTTCCTACACTCACCTCACAAGTGTATGAGTAAGGGACTGTGTATAGGATAGAGTTTGCCTTTCATCATCCCAACTCGTCTCATTTAGTATGCTCAATCCATTCCATATCATTCATTAAATTAGTGCATCCTGATGTGCTTTAGTAAAATTGGTGGATAAAACATGTAAGAGTCACCATGCAAAATCCTTTCTTAGAAGAGCTCAACAACTTTAAGCATGAAAAAATGTCAACTTCAAAACAAACAATTTTCCACACTAAAAAAATGGTTTTAAGCATTTAGTTAGGGGTTGCTCCACAAAGGGATTGCCTCAACAATGGATGTCCTAGGATTGTCCCTATCAATCAAGACTGAAAATCCGCTTTTGCCCTTGCACAAGAGAACGCACATGAATAGGATACTATGCAACATCAAAGTAATTTCAAATGGCACATCAATTTTGGCTCGGATTGAGATCTTGTCTCAGTCATGCCACTGCTAGAATCTGTAGTGCTCCTAATTTGTTATATGTTGTGTAACAGTTGAGCCAATTGATCCATCAGGCTAAGAAAGGAAAACTCTGAAACATGAAGTAAATGAGTTAGAAAATTAAACAGGGCAAACCTAATGCATGCTTTTGGAAATGAATTCAAAAATGATTTTTTTTTTTTTTTGGAATTTTTGGATGAGGAAGCATGAAGAAGCCCAGTTCTCAGAATTTCTCAGTGGATGATTTTTTTATTTCACTATTGGATATCGTCACCGAGCTAGTTTGGCATACTCCATCATGTCCTCAAAACAAAACTTGTAATTTTGTTGATATTTATCAATTGAATTACATTTATTAAATGGTAAATGCAATGCTCAATACCTAAAAGGAAAAAAAAATTGAAAACATTTCCTAGAAAGCAATAAAAATTCCGACGCAGGAGAATGTGCAAGAACAACTGATGAGTTACTCTTGTGGGCAGATGCCCACTTCTTCAGATTGTCCTTTGTCAATGGCACTTATAAGGAGGTCATTGAATAGACTCGTGATTCCTTCTAGTGCATCATCAGGGTTCTCTGTTTTTGGAGGTGTCGAATTGTCCATGCCACCCCATCCATCTAGGACAATGTCACGAGGGTCAATGTAAAAGCCGGGGGGAGCTGAGTACTTCACATAATAGTCAAATTTGCCTCTTGGCTACCCCAGGGTGTCCATCACTTCCACTCCAGCTTGCATCATTCTCAGAGGGCCAAGGAATGTCTCACGAATGTTGGGAGGTAATGAGTTTTGCCTCACTCGCCCCTGCTCAAGTGGCGAGTTTTGTCTTTCTTGTCTCTGTCCTCCAAAGTTTTCTCCACTTTTCCCATGGTGTCCTAATCCAAAAGAGCGGGACCTCCGAGGGGCTTCAATGGGGTTTCGAATGCCTTGACCCCTTCTTACAAGACCATATGGCATCATCTTATACCTCAAAAGCGGAAATGAACAGTACAACAATTTTCCCTATCACATATAAAACAAGACTAAGACAAAACCTTATCATGGACTGATGAAAATTACAATGAAGTAAGTAAGATACGATGTGAAAATTCAGACAACTTGCTTTTACCGAAAATGGATAACAATCACATAGACACACGCATGAAGTGTGAGGCTCAATTTCTATCTAGGTGGCTTAACAAAGTGGAGCTAAGAGGATGATCTAACCGTTATAGTCTCGCATTAACGTATTAGGTCCTCCTAACTCCAACTCATTCGAATGGAATGTCCAATAATCACGCAGTCTTGCGGATATGGACAAACACATCCAACACCATGAAAAAAATTTCGGCGAAGAGAATGTCAACCTCTACATAGTAGTCTCACTTTGGAGGAAGTATTGTTCTCAACACCAACCTAAAAATCCTATCGCAGTGCTAGTCCGACCGTAAGTTGTGTGTGCAATAGTGTAGTGCTAAACGCAATAAAACATGCACAACAATTTAAATGCAAACAACACTACTAATTAGGAAAAACAAATCATTCAACTCACACCTTCCTGCAGGACAAGAATTAGCATAGACTACTCCCCTTATACCTCCCATCTGAAGAATATTTAACACCTTAGAAATGTCAAGGACGTACCTCGTGTCCTCACTGCCAAACAAAAACATTTTAAAAGAAAAAGAAAAATTGGTCTAAGTCAACTAAGTGTTTTAACACAAGTCCCCAGTGGAGTCGCCAAGATGTCGCGACCTAAATTTCCGGTACACCACCTAAAGTTTAGGCTAATGGACTACTAAATTTTAACTTAACTTGGGCTCTCCCAAGCCCATACCAATTCGCGACTTAGGTTTAACATGCAAATGGATTTTATCTAGGAGTCGCCACTAATCAATTTATGGTAGGTTGATTAGACACCTAAGTAAAAAATAGGAGAATTATTTCCAGACTTTGGGTACGGAGATTTGGTTACACTAGATTTCTCTAATGCCCTTTCAATACCATTCTTTTTATTTTCAAAAATGTTTTTACAGGCAGCTTGGATTTATTTTAACCTAAATCATTATCATGCAATGGAGTAATCACACAGATGCTCAATCATTATTAAACACTTAATGAATCAAATAAATTAAATTAAAAAAATAAACACACAAAGCAAGCAATTATTTTTTAGGTTTTCCTTTATCATGAAATCGGAATTTTACCATATAATATGCATTTTAACTACATGACCTAATTTTACTAATAAGCTATTTCTAATTAAATCAACCTAACATGCAAACTAATTGACATGCACCTAATATTCTTGTGCTTTTTTTTTTATTGAAATTCGGAATTAATATTAAAAAAAAACCCTAATTAAGCTATCTAAAAAGGAATAATTTTCTAATTTATTTTAGGGATTAATTTGACTTAAAGCCTATCCTATCTTAGAAAACTATTCTTTTAGAAAAATGAGATTATTAAAATGTGCAAATATTATTTAAAAAAATAATAAATCCTAATCTATTCCAAAAATTATCTTCTAAACGTGCAATATAAAAATGCAATCCTAATTTATGGAATCAACATATTCCGATGCAAGATTTGATTTTTTTTTTTTTTTTTTTTTTTTACAATTTTTTAGTGTCTTTCTAAGACAAGCAATTATCAGATAAACATTACATCTAAACAATCAAGATATTCAACAAATAAAGGATTAAAATAATCAAAAAAATAAAATGTTGTCTCACATGTCAAATTAACGATTACTCTAACCCTAAACATCACGACAAAAATTCATAATAATTAAAAATCTGATCCGACGTCTTACGAATCAAATTAATAATTATGATGATTTAACAATTCAAATACTATCAAGATACCCCAAAAATTAATATAATTAAAAAATGATCCGACGTCTTACGGATCAAATTAATAATTAGAATAATTTTGGGTAAAACCTCGCGTATAATGCCTACAAGATTCATTAAATGAATATTGACATCCAATATTACAATTTAAATAACTATACTTTTAAAAAATAAAATAAATGAAAAATTAAAAAAATAGAAATAAAAACTACCTAAGGGAACTCAAGAAGACAGCGGGGTGATGGGAGTAGGCACGGGCAATGGGTGAACAGGTCGTAGGCGAAAGCGTAGCGTTGCTGGCTGTTGGGTCGTCGGGCAGACTAGCGTCAGAGCTCCAATGAAGGCTGGCAGGCGGCGACAATGAGATCGGTGGCTGTTGTAGAACGAGTGAAGGGGTGTGTGATGGCTGGCGTGGCGAGCTACTACAGCTAGTTCGCGGTTGAGGATGTTGGCAGCAGCAACGACAACCAGTGTGGAAGTCCTTGCAGATTTACAGCCGGGCTTTGAAGGTGCGACGTTGGGTAGCAAATCCGGAGCTGCAGAGGGACGGGCGAAGAAGAGTGAGGGGCGTCGGATGCTGGAGCAGGCACGGTAGAGGTGGTGCGGTGGCAGAGCGACAGTAGCAGCGCGGCAATTAGAGGCTTGAGGGCGCGGGTTGCTAACGTTGGGGCATCTAGTGGTGCTCAGATATGTCGGCGTTAGTGGTGTCGAGGCGTCAGTGCTGGTGCAAGTTGCTGCGATGAGCGAGTGGTAGGAGACGCCAGTGATGCACGGCGGTGGTTGGCGAGGCGGGGCGCGACAGTGGCTGGCGTCACACTTTGGGCTAGCTGCCGGACACAAAGACCAACACGAGAACAAACGAGGCTGCTGGTATGGAGGCCGGCGCTAGGGTTCAGCGACTACAAAGGAGGAGGGAGGCAGCGCGGCACAAGCTCATAAGTAAGAGAGATCTCTGGCGGCTAGCCGAATGCTGGCGAAGCGGCGATGGCTGAGGCATTGTGACGGCGGGTGGCATAGGGGTGTAGGAGCAACGGCGATCAGAGGAGGCATGGCAACAGCGACACCGGTAGGGACTCACAAAGGAGATGAACAATCGCTACTTTTCCTCTCTTTTTTTCTTTTTTTCTTTTTTTTTCTCTCTCCCACGGCCCTTCTCTGTTTCTCTCTCTCTGCTATACTCTCTTGCAGAAGTCAAGTCTCCTTTTGACTTTTCTTTCCCACAAAAGAATTTTTTTCCTCAAATAAACTCCCCCTTTCTCACGAATACTCTCCTCTGCACAAATTTTTTCCCACGAATTTTTCTTAACTTTTCCTCCTCGAATTCTCTCCTGCGCGCGCCCCCTTTTATATGCAACAAAATTGAGTCGACATATGAAAGAAGCAAAACTTCCTTCTTCTTTTCGATTGCATCTCGCGTGGCCAAGGCGTAATATTTACGATTTTATTTCATTTTATTTCCTTTGTTTACGCCCATCGACAATTGAATGATCTGATGTTTCTGTTATTATGTCGAAATTGCATATTACCTTAAGACTAACGCCAAAATATATATCACATGCGAAATATTCCATCGAAACCTTTCAATTTTTAACGAAATATACATCTCGGTATATATCGTTTGAATATATAAAAGATTTACTAAATATATCAAATGCGCCTAAATTTATATTCTATGCAATTTTATTTTATTTTTTTCTATAAGGTCGCCGTGTGATTTTCTTTTTGAATATTCGAAAAACCGATGATGCGATGACGATAATGAAAAGAAGCAATTTCGGCCAAATTTCTCTGAAATATTCAAAAAGCATCAATTTCAGCCGATTTCTCCGAAATATTCGAAAAGTAGATGACGTTAGCAGCAGTTTTGGCCGATTTCTCCGAAACAACAATTTTGATTTGATGTAGTAATCCGCTTTTCAAATTGCCTCTCTCTCGACCTCTCTCTCTCTTTTGAGATGACGAACATTCTCTACCGAACTAGTAGTTTGAATTTCTTTCCTACCTGAACCTCAATTCCATGGCTTCTCTTCTTTCTAAGCTTCGGTAGTCTACTTAACTCTCTTTCTTTCATCTAGGTTTTCTTTCTTCTATATACATCCGCTGGGCAGGTTTCCCAATTTCCTTTATCCTCTTATCGCGATGCCCTTTTTTCTTATCACCTTTGATTCCCTTACTATAATTTCGCTTTCCCTCTTTCACCTGGTCTTGCTGATACCCGCATGCTTTGGTCACTAGATTCCCTATTGATTCATCAAAATTCTGCATGCAACACCTTCCGTAATCCATCTACCTTGAATTTCCACTTGAATCTGTGCTCTGATGGAACATGCATAATTGGCCGAGGAAGCTCGGCTGTCTGCCTTATGTAGTCGATTGGGTCGTCCTTGGTCTTCTCAGCATCTTGAGGAGTGGGATGAAGCACCACCTGAAGATACAGTCGCCGAATGTCAGATGATGCTGGTAGGCAAATTTCTGGCTAATACTACTGTTAATTTCCCAGCTTTTCAACAGACAATGAAGAAAGTATGGCATAATGATTATGTAGATATATCTCAACGAGAAGAAGGCATGTATGTTTTTAAGTTCACTTCTGAGGAGGCCAAATATCGAGTGCTTCAAAATGGACCATGGTCTTTTTCTAATAATCTACTTATGCTAAAACCATCGGTTCCTAATACCCCTCTGCATTGCTATAGTTTTACTCGTCTGTGTTTTGGATGCAAATTTTCGGATTACCTCTGGAACGAAGCAATGAGCAGTTCATAAGACAGGTTGTTAAGGAAGTTGGTCAGCTTTTGGATGTCAATATTGACAAGAAGGAAGGATCTTCTATTAAAGCAGTGAGGGTGAAGGTTGAACTAAAAATATCAGAACCTCTCAGGCCGGGTAAACTTATTCGAGTGGAAGGGAAGTATATCTGGCTAGATTTCCGTTATGAACGACTGCCTCATTTCTGCTATTCATGTGGCGTTTTGGGTCACTACGCTTCCTACTGTCAATCTATTCCTTATGAAGAGGAGAAGTTTGAAGGGCGGGATACTATGTACCATGGACAGTGGCTGAGAGCTGAGGTAAAAGAGAATAGTCCGTTTTGGCAAGCTTTTTATGAATTTGATAGTAAGAACGTTGCCCCAGAAGATAGTGTACCTGACACACCTCAGTCTGGTTTATTGCTCCTCCCTGCTGCTCCTCTTGACTTACCAACAAAGCCATCTACCATGAATAAAACAGCAGGGCAGCATCAACAACTTTCAAAAGACAAATCACCGATCACTTACCCTGTGCTAGACATCTCCCAAGCGACCACGGTGAATCTGATGGAAGAGCTTCCTTCCCCTGCACCAGACACAATCCTAGAGGTCCCTGGTAATTATATTGCAGCATCATCATCCAAAAAACTCTCGTTTGCTGCCCAAAACCACTCCTTTGAAAAAAGTTAAAAGACATTCTCTTCAGCCTGACTTGTTGGATGAATCTACATTGATGGAGACTCCTGTACTCCAGGCCGACAAGGCCTACGAAGGGGCTGTGGTGGCTTGCCCAAATAAGCCACCAAGTGCAAAATGAGAATATTAAGCTGGAACTGTCAAGGACTGGGCAATCCCATGACAGTTCGAGGTCTTAGGGCCATAGTGGCTCAAGATAAGCCCGACCTACTTTTTTTGATGGAGACTCGTAATAAGGAATCAGTTATTCAGCAAGTTCAACGGAGGCTGAAGTATAACAACAGTTTTGTGGTTAATCCTTAGGGCGTGGCTGGAGGAATGGTACTCTTTTGGACTGATCGGATCTCTCTTACTATCACTCATTCTACTCCACACCTTATAGATACTATTTGTTCTGAAAACGGTGGTATTATCTCAATGTGCCTTACTGCTTTACATGCTCCGGCAACCTTTCATCAGCGGCAATTATTATGGGCAGATTTGAGACAACTAAGTCACTCCAATACTCAACCATGGATCTGTTTGGGAGATTTCAATGAAGTTCTGTATAGCTGGGAGAAAATTAGTAAACGACCTGCTGAGTCTTATCGCATGCAATCCTTCAGAGATGTTCTATTCGACTATGCCTTGATGGACTTGGAAACTAAAGGGTATACCTACACTTGGGAAAATAATAGAAGTGGGGAGGACTTGGTGAGGGAGAGATTGTACAGAGCAGTGTGTAATATTGAATCTAGCCTATCCAGAAGCTGAAGTGGTTGCTTTACCAGCAATAGCGTCGGATCACAGTCCGCTTCTATTAACTACTCAAATAACCACAAGGAAAGGCAAACGAAATTTCACCTTTGAAGCCTTCTGGATTGAACATGAAGAGTGTCGACAAGTGGTGGAGGATCCTTGGTCGCATCATATCTCGGGAATTCTTCAATCTCCTGAGGCTCCAGGTCACAAAGACAGATTTGACACGGTGGAGTAACTCAACTTTCAAAGATAATCATCGCAAACTCCATCTTTTACAGCAGCAACTCCAGTTTTATACAAATCAACCTGTAGGTAATTATGATGAACAGCAGGTTAGTAACTTGAAAAACCAAATACAGCAGAGCTGGTCACAAGAGGAACAATATTGGGGGATGCGTTCCAGAATTCGATGGCTGCGTTGGGGGGATAGAAATACAAGATTCTTTCATGCTACTACTGTACAAAGACGAAAAAGAAACAGAATTAGCATGTTGAAGACTGAGAACAAAGAATGGACTCGAGACCCGGAACAACTGAAAAATATGACTGTTTCTTTTTTCACTAAGCTTTATACTTCATGCGGTCCGAGAGCCTTCGAGCCGATCTTATCGCAATGTTCTCAAGTGGTCACAGATTCGATGAATGCAACTCTAACTCCTGCGGTTACACGAGAGGAAGTTAAGAATGCTACCTTTCAATTAGGAGCAACTCAAGCCCCTGGACCCGATGGATTAAATGTTCTGTTTTATCATATTTACTGGGATCTCATTCAAGATGATGTTTTCCATACAATTCAGAATTTCTTCATTACAGGGAAGACGCCAACAGATTTAAACAAAACAGCCCTATCTCTAATTCCGAAAGTCCCAAAGCCTGAGAGCTTAGATCAATTTCGCCCTATCAGCTTATGCAATTTTATCTACAAGACCATTTCCAAAGTTTTGGCAAATCGATTAAAGCCTTGGTTGCCCACTTTAATTTGTAAAGAACAGAGTGCCTTTGTCTCTGGGAGGTAGATACAGGACAATGTCCTGTTGGTTCAGGAAGTCATACATCAGTTAAAGAGTCGAAATAGAAAGAAAAGATTTCAGGGGATTCTTAAAGTGGACATGCAGAAAGCATACGATAGGGTGGAGTGGGATTTTCTACAGGCTTATCTTCATCAAATGGGTTTTCATGAGTGCTGGATTAATTGGCTGATGCAGTGCATTACTACAACTTCTCTTTGCGTTAAGTTTAATGGCGAATTTCTTCCTTATTTCCAACCCTCAAGGGGTCTTCGTCAAGGTGATCCTCTCTCTCTCCTTATCTGTTTATTCTAATGGCCAATCTGCTGTCCAGCCTTATACATCAAGGGGTTGATATGGGTAATCTTAGAGGGATAAAATTTAACCGCTGGTGTCCTACATTATCCCATTTGTTCTTTGCCGACGATGCTATCTTTTTTATTGATGGAACGATTCGAGAATGTCAAAATCTAGCAAGTATTCTTAATCAGTATTGCCTAGCCACGGGTCAAACTATAAATAGGAATAAATCAGATTTGTTCCTTACCAAGTATTGCCCTCCTACTCTCAAAACTAACCTCGCTAGAGAACTCCGAGTACCTTTGATGGATAAAACCAGCAAATATCTAGGTTTGCCTTCTGATCGGGGGTCCTCAAAACGGGATATGCTTGCTTGGATTTTGGCTAGAGTCAATTCTAAGCTTGAAGGATGGAAAGAGGGTTTAATTTCCAAAGGCGGCAAAGAGGTTCTCTTGAAATCTATTGTACAAGCTTTACCTCAATATGCTATGATGACTTTTAAAGTTCCTGTTTCAATATGCAAAGCTGTTGAGAAAAAGATAGCGCGGTTTTGGTGGAGAAACAACAGTAACAGAGCTGGAATTCATTGGAAAAATTGGGATTATCTGAAAGAAAGAAAGGATAAGGGAGGGATGGGCTTTAGGGACTTAATCTCTTTCAATAAAGCGTTACTAGGAAAACAGGCCTGGCGACTCTATCATGCTCCTCAATCGTTATGGGCTACTGTTTTTAAAGCTTTATATTTTTGCTCTACAATGCTTTGGAAAGCGAATACAGGCATGAGACCTTCTTGGGGTTGGAGAAGCATCCTTATGGGAAGAGATTCTATTCTAGATGGGCTCAAATGGTCCGTTGGAAATGGGAAATCGATCTATGCTAGAGAGGACAAATGGCTTCCTATGGGTATTCTTGGCGGACCGGTTAATAGGGAGGAACCTAAGCTGGTAGCAGATTATATTATCCCTAATCAGAATGCCTGGAACACAGAGCTTCCACATCAGAATTTTCAGCCACAGATAGTTGAGGAAATTCTAGCAATCCATTTCTGGACAACATCATTAGAGGACAAACTCTGCTGGACAACAACTCAAGATGGCAACTACACAGTTAAGAGTGGCTATCATTATATTAAGCAATCAGCACATAGTGTTTTATCTTCCCGGCCATCATCCTCTTATACCCCCCCTGCAAAGCTTTGGAAACAAATCTGGAAAACTAAGACAGCCCCCAAGATTGGAAACTTCCTATGGGCATTATGCCACAATGCCTTACCGACGAAAGCAAATCTATTCCACAAAAGGATTATTCAGGAACCCTATTGCAATCTCTGCTCATCCAATATCCCAGAAACATCACAACATCTATTTCTCCTATGTCCTTCGACACAACTCATATGGCAGCACCCCAAAGTCAATATTGCAACATCCAGCCATACTACTCATCAAATAGAGGTTTGGCTAACACACATTATCGAGCAGTAGAGAAACTTACCGGATTTTGAGATTGTTGCGGCTCTATTATGGCAGCTGTGGAAGGCTCGGAATCGTCTCCTGTTTCGTCAACAACGAACCCATCTGGATATCCTCATCGACTCAGCACTTACTCTAGCTAACTTGTATTCCCTTTCTCACCAGTAGCAGACACCCGTGGAGCTCCGTTCACAGAACCCTCGCACCACATGGCAACCACCACCAAAAGGAGTTATGAAAGTAAATCTCGACGGAGCTTTTTGCGGTCCCACTCAACTAGGGGCGATTGCCAGCATCACACGAGATCATACCAGGCGTATAACAGACGGATTCACGCAAAGCGTTCATGCCTCAACAGCACTAGAAACGGAGATTAACGCACTCTTACACACATTGAGGGAGTTCGTGAACAAAGGGAACACAGACACTCACCTCCACATCGAATCCGACTGCTTAATCCTTGTTCAGATCATCATTCGGAATTGCCCGCCACCATGGGAGCATCGTGCGTTGATCGCAGAGTGTCAAGCCCTAATCCCCTGTTTCTCCCATCTCACTGTGCAGTACGTGTGTCGAGAGGCTAATGCCCTTGCTGATTGGGCTGCAAAAGCCCATGACAAAGGTCTTCTTCAGTCCAACTGGGTTTTATTTCCTCCGCAAGCGATGATGGACATCCTATGTATTGATGCCTTGGGAAAGGGTTGTACGTTTTTTCCTCCTTAATGTTAATATATTACCTCTTCCGACCAAAAAAAAAAAAAAAAATTTGCCTCTCTCCCTTTCAACTGATATCTCCCTCGAAACAAATTGAATTTGTGCATATGTGACATGGCGTCGTCTGACGACGAGAATGACACCTTGGTAAAGACAGCGTCAACCTACTTTTTCGAGAACCCCAACGACGAGCCAGTCTCATTGGCCGTCCTGCTAGTGAGGTAGACCGATAGGAACTTAGATATCCCAAAATTTAGCTCTATTTCGAAATATATGAAACGTTATTTCATTGACGCACTTATGGTTATTTTACTCTAAATCGATCAGTCACAAGTTAACTACTCTATTGGGTGATGTCGTAAATGATCAAAACATGAAAAATCAGAGAATTCAATTAGGGATCGATTGCTTGACTATAAAGGTCGATAGGGGTTAATATTATACTATTATAAGTCAATTAGCGAACGGATATAAATCGATTTGACAGAACTATGTAGTTGATTCGCGGGTGATTTCGCACGATTACGATACTCGCATCGAACGATAATAAACCGATTTTACCTAGTCTTAAGAAGCTAATTCACCTCGGAGGTAGACTAAACATGCAACGACATACAATTTTACCTAGTCTTGGCACACCCCTTCATATTAATATATCTCACATGGCAATATTAGTGCAACGCATATAAATAATAATCAGAATACATTTGAAATATTCCAAGCGCATTGTCAACACATGTATTCCAATTATTACGATCTCTTGAACCACAGCCAACATAAGAATTGGCGGTCTTCCGACATGATCGGGCATCGTCTCGCCCCATTGGCATGGCATCATCTAGAACCCTCGCCTAGACGGCATTCCATAAAGGAGTATCGATTTAGCCTCAACCGCGACTCGACATTCAGACCCCCCTGGGCATTCAATAAAAATTGGGCATCATTTCCAAATTCTTGTTGGATGGCGAGTTTCATTAAATGACCACTCAAGCACGCTAACAATCAAGTCAATCCTTATTGTCATTAATTAGCCAAGAACAAAAGAGTTCGATTTCAAATAATCAAGTTTGGTAATTTTTCACACTAAAAAATCCCAATAATTTTTTTTTTTGTGACCTAGGAACCACCATACAACTGGCAGCTGGTGGCGTAAACCCGGGGTGAACCGAGCCCACCCACCTGACCCGGCCACGGGTGAGTCACAATGAGCACGTTAGGATTCGAACCTCCCCCCTTACCGCAATTAGAGGGGGAAAGGCCCAAGCTAGCGCGCCCACAGCGCAGTGGGTTAAAAAATCCCAGTAAAATATTTGTACGTGATCATGTATTTAAAATCAACCCATCAAACTTTGCACACTTCCATTTTAAAATCTCATTGTTTTATTTAGTACATAAAATTTGGCATCCAAACCCAATGTCGTAAAATTCTCTATTTTCTTGCCCATAAAACCTTTTTTGAACATAATAAATAAAACCTATAATTGAGCAATCATTGACATAGCATCACAATCTCAAACAACCGAAATTAAGCACAATATTATCCACAAAAGTGAGCTTGAAATTCTACTTAATGGCTAATCCGTTATTAATTACACCAATTGTAATTAATTAAGCCAATTGTAATTAATTAGGCTAAGCATGATTAATTAAGCTAATTGCAATTAATTAGGCTAAACTCGATTAACTAAAATTAAGCAAAAATAATTGTTGTTAATTAAAATAATCACAATTTATTAAAACAAATTATGATTAAATAAAAATAAATAACAATTAATTAAACTAAACTCGATTAATTAATCTAATCATACTTAAACTAATCACACTTAAATTTAATATAAACCGTCATTCATCGCAATTAAGGCTAAACTAAAATTAATTAATACTAATTGTCATTATCCCTAAAGTAATCTACCCACTAAATGTAGTTAACATCTTAATCCACAATTAAGAAGTTAACCATGAGTTTCCGGCAACGGTGAGCTGGCAGCGAGGGTGGCGCAACGGCGTCGAGAATGTGACGCCTACGGCTCGAACGAAAGCTCGACAGCAGCGGTAGCATGTACTCAAGCTCACGGCCACTTAGGGGATTCGACTTGGTGATGGCTTGCAGTGGAGGTGACAGATGGCGAGGGGCGGCGTCAAGCGAGTGGTGGCAAGATGGCTCGACGAACAAGCGGTGAGTGGTGGTAGTCTAGCAGCCAAAAGGTGGTGATGATGATGGTGGCGGAATAGTGGTGGATAAAGTGGTGATTGATGGTGGAGTTGGCGGTGAAAATGGAGGATGGTGGTGAGGAGACGATGGTGGGGTGAGGGGAGGATGATGGTGACGATGGGGGTTGGCGTAAGGAGATGATGACGACAATGGAGGAGTGGGCATTGACTTTAGAGAAAGAGGGGGAGGGGGAGATGGAGTGTGATGGGAGATAGAAATGAAAATGGAGGGGAGGGAGCGTCTGCACTGAGGGAAGGGGGAAGAAAGAGAGAGAAGGGAAAATTTAGATATTTTCCTCAAAAACTCATAATTTCTTCACACCAACTCTTTCTCAATTTCCTCTTAGCCTAGTGTTTGGTTCTCTCAATTTATTTTTCTTTTCCTTTTATCTTTAAAGCCAAAATTATGGCCGACAAAAATTGCAATTTTGTCACTGGGTCCATTTTTCTTTCCGACTTTTAAATTTTTGTCCGATAATTCTTTTTTTCAAAATTTCGAAATCGTTGATAACTCAATGGAAAATAAGACGACATCCAATAAATAAGTCTTGTAACCCTCGAAAGTTCGATACTCGATATTGAATTAAATTTCATAGTTAAAAATCGATTGAACGCAACTTTAGTACGACCTAAACTATCTTGTGGCCTTTTAAAGTTTTCGCGCTGTTGAGCCGTGATTGATAATTTCTGATTTATGTTTGTGTCTTTTCGAATCGTAAACGACCCTTGGTTGTCATGTAATCGTGAGGGTTTAATTACGTATTTTGAATATAAAATCAATATAAAAATCATTTTATCGTCGTTCGACGCGAATATCGTAATTGTGTGAAATTATCCGCGAATCGACTACGTACTTCTATTGAATTGATTTATATCCGTTCATTAATTGACTTATAACAGTGTAGTATTAACCAATGTCAATCTTTATGGTCGAGCGATTGATCCTTGATCGAATTTTCTGATCTTTTGTTTTTTGATCAATTACGACCTCACTCAACAAATTAGTTAACTCATGAGTAATCATTTCAAAATAAAATAACTATAAGTATGTCAATGAAATAGCATTTCATATATTTTGAAATATGACCAAATTTCGGGATAATAGTCCCCGTTGGTGTACCTCACTGGTAGGATGGTGAATGAGACCTGCTTGTTATCTGGGTCCTCGAAGAAGTAGGTTGACACCATCTGTAGTAAGGTGTTAGTTTCGTTCGATACCATGTCGCGCGAGCACGAATTCGACATGTTCCGGGGGAGATATCGGCCGAAAGGAAGCGAGACAATTCGAAAGCAAATCACTGCGTTAGGTCAAAACTGCTGTTTCGGAGAAATCGGCTGCAACTGCTGCTAACATCATTTGATTTTCGAGTATTTCGGAGAAATAAGCCGAAACTGATGCTTTTCGAATATTTCGGAGAAATTGGTCGAAATTGCTGCGTTTCATCGTGGAGTCGTCGCGTCATCTGCTTTTCATCGAAAAGCAGTAGTTCAATTTTTTCTCCCTTGAACCGCACGATCGGGTTTGGCACACGCGTTAAAAAATTTTTGATTTTTTATTTACTCAATTTGCCACCAATTTTTCTCCCCCGAACCGCACGGTCGGGTTTAGATTGGCTTGACTCGAGACCCGCAATTTGAAATACGCAAACAATATCTACAACGACTACATGTCAATGGCCAAAATATCATCACAGGAATAGGGTCATGAATCTAAAAGAAATGACAGGAACATGAGCGACCTTTGATTTCGCCAATGCATCATCCCTCCCTATAGCCTCTTTAATTAATGCCGCACGGTCCTGCAAATCCTTTGCAGAAGGCGATACCTCATATAACTTATAAACCAGATTGAGAAGAGGCAAAATCACACATGTGCAATAATACGCAAAGATATCGAACGTTAAATTTTTAGAACCCACTGATATGATACCCCAGGGTTTTAGCCAAGTGCTCCCACAACACTTCTTGGGACGCGTCCAGGTAGTTCCTGGCATACTGTAGGCAATGCAGTGTGATCAACACGGTCTTGATCGTATCCTGAAAGCTTCTCCTCGGCTTATCCAGCTTGAACAAGATGTTATCCTTGGAGAGCACCGACACTTTGGGCTTCGAGCGGTCGAGATCAAACCTCCAATACTTGGCCTCCCTATAAATCTTCCTAAGGCCGTTGTCGGCGGTCCTGTGCAAGAAGATGATCTCCTCCATCGCCACCCCCGCTGTAGTGTCCTCCTTAATGCTGTCCCTATCATGCCCCGAAACCCAAGCGTGCGAACATCTCTCGACAGTCGATTAAATTGCGACGTCTCAAGATGCAACATCGACCCATTCTTTTTATCTTTCTATTGAAGACATGCGGAAGCAACTTTAATAAACACTCGGTCTATCAACAAACAATAGGGATAACAAAGCATAACAGACAGTTTCCAAAATTGACGATTTTTTTTGTCAATGTGTTAACCCTAGGAATTTAACATGTGCAGGCCTACAACAAAAGGTAACTCTTACACGACCTATGAGCAAAAATGGTCGGAAAAGTCAGGGTTAATTTTAGCTTCACTAACTCTAAGCACCGGCCTTAGTGTCCCTGTGGAGAGTTGGGCTCATATTCAAAGGAGAACTCCTCCACTGGCTCATAGTCGGAAGGGTATTCCTCTGATTCCGAATCCACAACAACAACATCGTAGATATTGATATCCATGAGGATTTTAGTTTGCCTTTCCACGCTCCTGTAGGGTGCTCCTTTAAAACCATGAAGTGGACCAGTACAATTGTCATTCACCTCCCTAATGTACCATGCCTTAAACCTATGGGGCACCGAAACAGCAAGCCCCTCGTCCACCGAAAGGGTCATGAACACCAGCTTTTGGATATGGTCAGTCTTTGGAATAGGAAACGTAGTCACATGCATATCCTAATACATAGGGACCCCAAAACGTATGGGATGTCGCTTCATACTAAAGATTTGAAAAGGTTCAACAACAACAGGGTGAGACAAAATCTCAGTGAGTCAACTTCCTAAACCTTGATTAGGAAGCTAATTCGTTTCAGAGGCAGCCTAAACACGCAACAGCATATAATCTTACCTCGCCTTGGCACACCCCTACATATTAGTACATCTTGCATGACAAAATTAGTGCAACACACATAAATAATAATCAGAATACATTCAAAATATTCCTAGTACATTGTCAATATACGTGTTTCAATTATTACGACATCTTGGGTCACAGCCAATACAAGAATCGATGGTTGTCCGACATGACCAGGCATCATCCCACCTCATCGGGCATGGCATTGTCTAGAACCCCTGCCTAGACGGCATTCCATAAAGGTGCATCAATCCAACCTCAACAATGACTAGACATCCAAACACTCGCCGAGCATTCGATAAAAATTGGGCATTGTCCCTAAACTCCCGTTGGGTGATGGGTTCAATTAAATGACCACTCAAGCACACTAACAATCAAGCCAATTCTTATTGCCATTAATTAGCTTAAAACAAAAGAGTTCATTTTCAAATATTCAACTATGGCAATTTTTATACTTAAAATCCTAGTGAAACATTCGTACGTGATCACATAGACAATTAAACCAATTCTTATTACCATTAATTAGCATAAAACAAGAGTTCATTTTGAAATTCAATTATGGCAATTTTTCATACTTAAAAATCCTAGTGAAATATTGTACATGATCATGTATTTGAAATCAACCCATCAAACTTTGCACATTTCTATTTTAAATTCCCATTGTTTTATTTAGCACGTAAAATTTGGCGTCCAAATCCAACGCCTTAAAATTCTCTATTTTATTGTCCATAAAACCTTTTTGAACATAATAAATAAAACCTATAATTGAACAATCAATAACGTAGCATCACAAGCTTAAAAGACCAGAATTAAGCACAATATCATCCAGAAAAAACGAGTATAAAATTCTACTTAACAGCTAATCAGTCATTAATTACACTAATCAATATTAATTAAGTTAATTACAATTAATTAGGCTAAAATCAATTAATTAACCTAACTATATTAATTTAAAAATAATCATCATTAATTAAAATAATCACGATTAATCAAATAAATCACAATTAATTAATCTAATCATACTTACTTAAACTAATCGCACTTAAATTTAATCTAAATCGTCCTTAATCGCAATTAAGACTAAACTAAAATTGACTAATACTAACTATCATTATCCCTAAACTAATCTACCATCTAAATATAATTAACACCCTAATCCACGGTTAGGAAGTTGACTCACTGGTTTTCGGCGACAGCGGCGCGTCAATGTTGAGAATGCGACATTTGAGGCTTGAACGAAAACTCAACAGTTCGTCAAGCTCATGGCCACCTAGGGGATTCGGCTTGGTGGTGGCTTGCAGTGGAGGTGACAGATGGCGAGAGGCGGAACCGAGCGAATGGTGGCACAATGGCTTGACGGACGAGTGATGAGTGGTGGTGGTTCGGGGGCCAAAAGCTGGTGATGATAATGGTGGCGTGGTGGTGGTGGATGAAGTGGCGAGTGATAGTGGAGGTGGCGGAGAAAATGGAGGACGGTGATGAGGAGACAATGGTGGGGTGAGGGGATGATGATGGTCATGATAGAGGTTGGTGGAAGGAGATGGTGACGACAATGGAAGAGTGATTGTTGAACTTGGAGAAAGAGGGGGAGGAGGAGAAGGAGTGTGAGGGGAGATAGAAGTGAAAATGAAGGGGAGGGGAGTCTCCAGTAGAGAAGGCGTGAGGGAAAGGGGAAGAGAGAGAGAGAGAGAGAGGAAAATACATATATTTTCCCCTTTACACCAACTTTGCCTCAATTTCCTCTTAGCCTAGCATTTTGTCCCCTCAATTTCTTTTTCTTTTCATTTTATCTTTAAAGCCAAAAGTATAGCCAACAAATTGCAACTTTGCCACTGGATCCATTTTTCCTTTCCAACTTTCAATTTTCCATTCAATAATTCATTTTTCAAAAATTTTGAACTTGCCGATAACTCAACGGAAAATGAGACAACGTCTAATAAATTAGTCTTGCGGCCCTCGAAAGTTTGATACCCGAAATCAAATTAAATTTCATGGTTAAAAATCAGTTGAACGCAATTTTAGTACGATCTAAACTATTGGGTGGTTTTTAGGGTTCTCACGCGGTTGGTTCGTGGCCAATAATTATCAATCCACATTTGTGTTTTTTCTAATTATAGATGACCCTCAGTTGTCATGTAATTGCGATGATTTAATTACGTACTCTGAATATAAGATCAATAGGAAAATCGATTTATCGTCGTTCAACGTGAATATCATAATCGTGCGGAATCACCCACAAAAATTGATTACATACTTTCGTCGAATCGAATTATATCCGTTCGTTAATTGACTTATAACGGTGTAGTATTAACCCATGTTGATCCTTATGATCGAGTAGTTAATCCCTGATTGAATTCTCCAATCTTTCGTGTTTTGATCATTTACGGTCTCACCCAATAAATTAGTTAATTCGTGAGTGATCAGTTCAGAATAAAATAAGCATAAGTGTGTCGATGAAGTAACAATTTCATATATTTCAAAATAAGGTCAAATTTCAAGATATCACAGTTCACCTCACCGGCAAGACCGCGAACAAGAATGGCTTGTCATTGGGATCCTCAAAGAAATAGGTCGACACCGTCTCTGGCAAGGTGTCGGCCTCGTCGTCGGACGACGCCATGTCACGGGAGCCTGAATTCGACGCGTTCGGGGGGAGATATTGACCGAAAGGGAGCAAGGCAATTCGAAAAGCGGATCACTACGTCAGGTCAAAACTGTTGTTTCAGAGAAATCGGCCGAAATTACTGCTCACGTCATCTAATTTCCGAATATTTCGGAGAAATCGACGGAAACTTATACTTTTCGAATATTTCGGAGAAATCAGCTGAAATTGCTGCTTTTCATCGTCAGGTCACCGCGTCATTTGTTTTTCAAATATTCGAAAACCAAATGACGCGGCGACCTAACGAAGAAAGGCAACAGTCTAGTTTTTTCTTCCTCGACTCGCATAGTCGGGTTTGGCACATGCATTGAAAATTTAATGATTTTTTATTTACTCAATTCACCATTTTTCTCCACCAAACCGCATGGTCGGGTTTAGATTGGTTTAGCCCGAGACCCGAATCAGTCTGGAGTGAGTCAGCTTGAAAATGTTTGGTCCAGGCCTTTGGCAGTTTGGGGCTAGTTTGGTTTTCGGGCTCCAAGCCTAGATGTTGAAGATACCATTGCCATGTTGACATTGATTTTAATTGATATCGATTAGTCTATTGTTAGAAAATTAGAATATTGTGTATTAGAAAAATTTATTTTCCTTCTTTTCCACATTCTGTATATTTTTCTTCCTAAGATAGTTTTGCTCCTATGTATTACAAATAGGAACCAAATTGTACATCATCGATTAGTGAAAAGCAATATACAATACACTTATCCTCCAATTCTTTCACTCAAATTTCTGACATGGTATCAGAGCGAGTCTTCTAGCTTCCGCTCCTTTTTCAAGTTTTTTTCTTTTCTCCACCTTTCACCCTCGATTTTGCAGAACTTCCGTCCCCACTCTGCAATTTTTTTGAGCTAGATAAGCAAAAGGAACAGTATGCCGAGAAACCCAACAACCAAATCTGGAGTCGTTCAAGATCCAGAAGCTTCCTCCAACGTCCAAGAGGTGGATGATTCACCTTCGAACCAACATTCAGATCCTGTAATAGAAAACCAGACACAAGAACAGGATCAATCGCAACTCAATGAAGTGCTGCAACGTCCCGTTCAGCCCAATCCGGGGCAATTTTTTCAGGGTTCACATATACAATGGATTCCTGTTCAAGTTCAACCTGCCCAGAGCACAACGGGTTCTACAGAAAGCGTCGGACCAGGAGGAGGCTCAACAGCAGGATCCGGATCTGCTTGGTCCTATCCGAACTCGAATCCCTCGGGTCCGATGGGTCTCCCTTACCCGGGATTCGGACCTAGTTTTTTTCCTTTTGCAGGCACCTTCGGTGGCCGGCCAGAACCAGGAGATGCCCTGTACACGGCCGCTACCGATGGACCCCAGCTCCGCCTGATTTCGCAGCAACTCTCGGGACCGGAGAACTACTCCGTTTGGTCCCGGGAGCTTCGGCGGGCACTTATAACAAAGGACAAAGATGGCTTTATAGATGGATCCATACCCATTCCAGCCGATGAACGACTGGCCCGGTACTGGAAGAAATGCAACCAGTTAGTCCGGACTTGGATCGGTAATTGCCTTACGCCGGAGGTCGCCGCCGGACTCCCTCCGACTGAGGACGCTCACCAGTTCTGGAAAAGCATAAAAGAAATGTACAGCAAGCTCGATAGGGCTAGAATTTTCTCAATAACCCAAGCCCTATCAGAGCTAAAACAAGGAAATCTATCTATTTCGGCCATTTTCAATAAACTCTCGGCGTTGTGGAACGAATTAGAAGAAGCAGAAGAGAAACTTCAAGGGCCGGAAGAAACTCTAGCTCAATACCGAGCAATTAGAGAAAGAGAAAAAGTGACACGTTTTTTGTTGATCCTAAATGAAACGTACCTGCCGTTTCGCAGCCAAATCCTTGCCATGGAGCCGGTTCCTCCGCTTGGCCGGATCTACCAGCTTGCTGTACAGGAGGAATCACAACGGGTGGCTTCAACGGAGTACCTCAAGGTTGGAGATCGGGTTGTTCTCGCGGCCAAAGCGACGCCAGACCAGCATCTACTCGCGGCAAGGTCAGGCCATGGAGTCTTCAGGGGGTCGAGCAACGCAGCAGCTGCGCGAGGATTAGGGCTTTACGGAGGAAGAAGATGAAAACCCATCTTCATTTCGGATGGACGGCCAGGATTGGATTCGGCAATCCAACGGCCCAGGACGGGTGCGTTACCCATTAAGCACGAACGGTCCAGATCTGATCGCGCAAATGGACGGCTCCCATTATTTCGCTCGATCGGACGGTGGGCTCAACAATCCCGCCCGATCAGACGGCTCCGGTTTTATCCTTGCAGCTCCAAGATCGAATGGCCCAGATTGAGCCACATCGGCACCAGCTTGGAAAGGATCAAATGGCCAGAATTTTCATCATCTTCCAACAAATTATATGCCCAAAATTCTAAAGGAAAAGGTAAAATTTGTGATTATTGCAAACGCCCCTATCATACTCGAGAAAATTGTTGGAAGTTGCATGGAAAACCAGGAGAAAAGAAAGGACGAGAAATCTCTATTGCAGCACATGCAAAGGCTCATCAACCCATCAATAAGGATCAACTGCAGCATATTATGAGCACTTTAAGTCAACTGGGAACAGAGGAAAAGATGAGCAGCTATGCAGGTACTTCTCACTACTTGAGTTCTATTTCCAGTAAAGCATGGATTATTGATTCAGGTGCTAGTGACCACATAGTCTGCGATGAACGTTTATTTTCTAAAACGTATAAAGCATCTTCTCATACATCCGTACAACTTCCAAATGGGGAAGACACCTCTGTCACTAAGATTGGGGACGTTCAGCTTAGTCCTTCCATTACTCTAAAAAATGTCTTACTCATTCCCAAATTCCAATTTAACTTGATCTCTGTGTCGAAACTTTGTGAAAATAACTCATGTCGAGTCCTTTTCAATTCTGACGTTTGTTTCTTTCAGGCCCTTTCGACTGGGAAACTGATGAGCTTGGGTAGCAATCATGAGGGGCTTTATTTCTGGACTAATCTTCCAAAAAATACTTTAAATTTTCCCTTGAATAAGGGCACTCTATGTAATGCCAGCATCAATAAAAGCATTTTATTCCATCAGCGATTAGGTCATAGCGCCTCTTTTCCTCATCCGAAGTGTCCTGTTTGTCCTTTGGCTAAACAATCGCGATTACCTTTTCCAAAAAGCACTTCTCGTGCCAAAACAGCTTTCTCTCTTTTGCACATGGATATCTGGGGACCATATCACATTCCACATCGTGATGGATCCCGCTTCTTTCTCACAATTGTGGACGATCATACACGAGCAACTTGGGTTTTCCTGATGCAGTCCAAAGCCCAAGTTCCCTCTTACCTAAGAGATTTTTTCACCCTCATCAAAACTCAGTTTCATAAATCCATACAGCGAATTCGCACTGACAATGCTCGGGAATTTTTTAATCGTGAATGTTTTGCCTTGTTCATTGCAAATGGCATTCTTCACGAAAGTTCCTACACCTATACCCCTCAGCAGAACGGTATTGTCGAAAGAAAACATCGTCATCTCCTAGAAGTTGCTCGTGCCCTCAAATATCAAGCTTCTATTCCTGAAATATTCTGGGGAGACTGTGTGGTCGCAGCAGCATACTTGATCAATAGGATGCCATCCAGGGTCCTCAATGGCAAAAGTCCATTCGAATTGCTTTTTGGGAAATATCCAAACATTCAGCATCTTCGTGTATTTGGTTGTTTATGTTATGCATCTACCATGGGCACTCGTGACAAATTAGGACCTCGTGCGATCAAATGCGTTTTCATGGGGTATCCTAATCTTCAAAAGGGATATTCAGTATATGATCTTTCCACCAAGCGCTTCTTCGTCAGTAGAGATGTTATCTTCCATGAGGATGTTTTTCCTTTTCAAGAGGAATTATCTTCTCAACCAAGCGATCCAACTATTGAGAGTCGTCAATTTCTGGCTGATGACGATATCTCAACTCCTACTCAGATGATGATTCCTCATGTACCTCCCACTGCATCTTCAGCTCCGGAATACAATACAAGCTCACCATCAGATATACATGACACAACTCTAGATTTTTCACAGGAAGGGATATCAGCATCTCCCGTAGTTCCTTCATCACCAACATCTCTCGGATGATATCTCTCCTAGATCACATGAGCATGCTCCATCGGTCACACCACTGCCCTCGCCGTTCCGGTCGCATTACTCGACCGCCCACTTGGACAGTAGACTACATTTGTTCTACAATGAAGTCATCTGGTACACACTATCCCGTCTCCTCATATGTTAGTTTTGCTAATCTTTCACCGGAGCACATGTGTTGCATTAGTAAAATATCTGAAGGACGGGAGCCATCTTCATATGAAGAAGCTGTACAAGACCCTCGTTGGCAGCAAGCAATGGCGGATGAATTGCAAGCTCTAACAGGGAATAAAACTTGGGACATAGTTCCTTTACCCACTCATCGGAAGTCAATTGGGTGCAAGTGGGTATACAAGATCAAATACAAGGCGGATGGTTCGATCGAGCGTTATAAAGCAAGACTAGTGGCTAAGGGGTTTACTCAACGAGAAGGTTTTGATTACACCGAAACCTTTTCTCCGTAGCAAAGGAAGTCACTGTACGTTCATTTTTCTCTATTGCTGCTATTCGTGATTGGCCTCTTCATCAGATGGATGTTCATAATGCATTCCTGCATGGTGATCTTGAAGAGGAAATCTACATGGACCTTCCGCCGGGTTTACGCAGACAGGGGGAGAACCGAGTGTGTCGTCTCCGTAAATCCCTATACGGACTCAAACAGGCTTCTCGTCAATGGTATGCGAAATTTACCAATGCACTCACGGCTACAAAATTCCAACAGTCCAAACATGATTATGCCTTATTCACATGGAGACAAGGTACGTCATCGATTTACTTACTTATATATATGTTGATGACATACTCATTATGGGAAATGACGAGACTGCCATCAAGAAGTTTAAGCGGTATTTGCATTCGAGCTTTCACATTAAGGATTTGGGCCCTCCCAAATATTTTCTCGGGATAGAGATTGCACGATCGGATAAGGGTATTTGTCTCAGCCAGCGTAAGTTTGTTTTGGAGATCATATCAGAAGCCGGACTTTCGGGATCCAAACCACTGTGTTATCCCAATTGAGCAGAATGTCAAGTTGACGACGGTGAGTATGACAAGGGTTTATCACCCTTGAATGAGGATCCTTTACTCAAAGATCCTTTCGTTTATCGAGACTTGTTGGGAAGCTTATCTACTTAACCATGACCAGACGACATATGCTATGCGGTGCAAATCCTTAGCCGTTTATGCATAATCCAAAACAATCACACATGAATGCCGCACTTTGAAGGTCGTAAAATACCTAAAAGGGTGTCCAGGTTTGGGAATATTCTTGTCTCGTGACAACAACATGGAGATGACAGCATACAGTGATACGGATTATGCCACTTGCCCGATGAGTAGGAAGTCGGTCACGGGATTCTGCATCAAATTGGGCAACTCATTACTTTCTTGGAAGATAAAGAAACAATCGACTGTTTCGTTATCATCTGCTGAGGCGGAATATCGGGCAATGGCAAAGACCAGTTGTGAGATAGTTTGGATAAGAGGATTACTCCAAGATCTTGGGGTTTGGATAAAGGAACCAACTGTTCTATTTTGTGATAATGATGCCGCGCTTAAACTTGCAGCGAATCCAGTTTTCCATGAGAGGACAAAGCATATAGAAGTTGATTGCCATTTCGTCAGAGACAAAATTCAAGACGGATTGATCAAGACAAGAGGGATAAGAACTACGGAGCAGCCCACAGACATCTTCACTAAACCTTTATGTCAGAGGCAACATTCGTATCTATTAAGCAAGCTAGGCGTTCTGGATGTGTATAGACCGCTAGCTTGAGGGGGAGTGTTGAAGATACCATTGCCATGTTGACATTGATTTTAATTGATATCGATTAGTCTATTGTTAGAAAATTAGAATATTGTGTATTAGGAAAATTTATTTTCCTTCTTTTCCACATTCTGTATATTTTTCTTCCTAAGATAGTTTTACACCTATGTATTACAAATAGGAACCAAATTGTACATCATCGATTAGTGAAAAGCAATATACAATACACTTATCCTCCAATTCTTTCACTCAAATTTCTGACACTAGAAAGCCAGGAAAGCCTAATCCATGGACCCACACACGTTTTGCGAAAATAAGAATATATATATGCTTATGACTCTGGTTAAAAGATGTGGGGTTTCACTTTGCCAATGGATTTTATAAATTACTACTCCTCTTATTGCCCCACTAATGGCAATATAAAAACCGTTCATTTCTTTTATTTCCCAAAAGAATAATATAAATTCGTCCATGACAGATCTAGTTTTTGTTTCACAGTTTGTATCATTCATCAAAATTTCAAGACATTCTCATTTGTAGCAATAAAGTCGCTTGAATACTTTTTTCTATGATAAAAAAAAAAAAAAAACTAAAATCCACTTGATTAAAACAAATAACTGCATTTTTTTAATTATTTTGTTACTAATTTCGTGGAGTGGATCACCTAAAATAAGACCCAAAATCGGTGGATGTTTTGTACTGACGAAATCGCTTCGGATGGTTGGAGTCTGTCCCTTAGCTGATTTTCACATGTGACGCCATGAAGCTGTTATTCCTCGTGAGCCAGATAGATTGATCACGACTTGGTCACGACTCAAATGAATGCCTTAACACCAGGGACAATCACTTGTTTATTCATCCGTGCAGAAAAACCATGCACAAATCACGAGCCATGTTTCAAGTTTCCACAGCCAACAAATGGAAATAAATTAATTAATAAAAGTGCCTAACAGGCGGTATTTCACTATAAATACGCACTCGTGGAGAAATCAAAGATTAAGAACATAATAGACCACTAAATCGTTGAGTTTTTTCGAGCCAAACGGGGAAATCTAGCAGCAAGATCTTGATCCTGGGGCTCGCGCTGGTGCTGCTCGTAGCCATGGTGGGAGGAGCCAAGGCCACGACCGTATGCAAGATCCCAACCGACAAACTGGCCTTGTGCCTCCCAGCCGTCGCCCGCGACCACCCCTCTCCGCCCACCAGGCAATGTTGTAAGGTGATCTCTAAAGCAGACATGTCGTGCCTCTGCCAGTACAGGTCTGTGCTCCCGAACTGCGGGATAAACCCCGCCAATGCCATGGCGTTACCCGAGAAATGCGGCCTCAAAGCGCCTCCGAAGTGCTACGACAACTAAACTGAACCAAGCGGCTATATGTTTCGCGATCACGCGGCATGCCTGGAGCCAATCAATCCATTGCTTCTTCGTTTTTTTATAATTAATTAACTAGACATGTGATGAAGCTCATTGCTAGATCTCCACCAATTTCATGTCTTTCCAATTTGTTTTATTTTGAATTACCAAACCTTCGAAGATCCCCGATGTTGTACGGTGTTTGACTGCTGGGCCACCTTGTTCGTTTTCTTCCCTTTTCTCACTTTTATGAGGCGCAATATTCCCTCTGTATTCGGAAATCATGTTAATGAAAAAAAGAAACCTGCTTCTTATTGCACTAATTCTCTCTCTATCTCCAGAAAACTTGTTACTGTAATAGAGCCGGTACATGCTCATTGGGCCCAAAATATCATGGGCCAACCACATTCGTAATGAATAATAATTGGTTTTTGCGACCATGAGTGGGTCATCTTAGACCTAAAGTTGTAAATTTGTAAAGGCAGACAAGGCCCACGGAATTGTCACCGCTTAAGTAGACAATATAACGTCCAAAACAGGACAGGCAACTGGCCTTGCTGTGGCAGCCGATCCTGACCACGCTATCCCTACCAACTCAAGTAAATAATTACATAGAAGTGTTGACATTTTATGGGGAAAATTATGAAAAAAAAAAGTGGGTCTTACGTGGGAGGTCCACATGGATCCCACAAAGTCGACAGTGACTACGGATTTGGAGCCGGGAAAGAAATCCCCTGTCCTCTCACGAAATTTGTATCCCATTATGTGTCCTTAATGATATTATCTTCATTGAATGCAGTATTGACTCATTTCAATTCCTATCCGGAGAGAACCGTTTCCAACTTCGCTAACAAACCATTGGGGGTTCGCCCCAGTGGCCACCCTTCCAACATAGAAAGGGGAGGTGAGGGGTTCAAATCCCCATCTTCTCAGGGAGGATGGGGGTAGGAACGCGTAAGTTTCAAGAGTGAGTTGCGACTCCCATGCCCTGCAAGAGGTAGGGCACAAGTCTCCGAGTGAGTGTAGAGTAGGAATAGAGTAGGACTGACAAAAAAAAAAAAAAAAAACTTCGCCAACATAAATGCATCTGCAATTACAATTGGAAAGATTCCAAGTTTTGTAGGTTGTTTGTAATTGCATTATTTTTTAGATTAACATCACATGCTCGTGGTACAAGACCTACATGTGGTTGGTTGGCTTCTGCATAGATAGCTAGTAGAGTCTAACACATTGTCGATTATTTGTCCAACGTCTCTTTATAGTCTCTATAGATGATAAAATTGAACTGCTAGGATAAGATTGATTTAACGATCAAAGAAAGGATATGGATATGGGCATTGGGCATGCGATATCTAGGTAATTCATGGATTTTCCTCGTTGGTACTGGTTTTTAAAATTTTGAATTTAAGCTACTATTATTTTTGAATGGGCGATATTATCAAAGGTGAATCTATGAAAGCAAGTATCCACGTTTGCCCATGTTACAATAAAATGTGTTTTTTAAAACAAAAAAGTTTATGAAGGATTCAATTATCGGAGCATGCATTTGAGATTCCGTTTGCACCGTCCAAGTACATCAAAGGACGCATTGGATGGGATTGCCATCTAAATTTAGAAGAAAAGTAAACTTTATCTTTCTTGTAAATTATTTTTATTTATCTAGTTTTTAAAACAAAAAATTTATGAAGGATTCAATTATCGGAGCATGCATTTGAGATTACGTTTGCACCGTCTTAGGTACATCAAAGGACGCACTGGCTGGGATTGTTATCTAAATTTAGCAGAAAAGGAAACTTTTTCTTTCTTTTAAATTATTTTTGTTTATCTGTTTCTTGAATTCTCGTTTTGCCTCTTTTCCACGTTTCAAAGTAATACTAACCCAAATTTTTGTCACATAAACCCCACAAGAGCATTTCATGGTTCACTAACAAAGTGGTCGTCCTCGAGTTAGCATATGATTAGGGAATCCCAATATTTAAAAATATGAATTAGAAAGCTAAACAATTTATTCTTGGGATAATTGTAAAAAAAAAAAAAAATTATTTTACAAATGCTTGCCTCATTAAATCATAAAAATTTATGATTAAATTCGTCAAATTAAAATGTTCAAGAGTTAATTAATATCCATAAAATAACGTTAATGTTTTTCGAGTAATTATCCTATTTAATTCTCATTTTCCAAAGTTTTTTTTTTTTGATAGATGTAGAGCGTAGAAATTAGACAACTAAAGGAAACTAAAATGTTTGCACCCATGTAATATGAAGTACTTCATCATACTGAGGATGCTTTTGATTTAGTAGTCCTGAGGGGCTTTTGACCTCTAAAACCCCTTGGAGAAATGCTTGATCGTTTGTCAACCCTTTCAAAGTAGCTTTTAGGAGAAAGCCAGTATTGAGAAAGTTAAAAACCCAATGCTAGTAGAGATTAGCATTGAGCTTTCCACATACGACTAAATGCTAAAATTCATTTTTTCTTCCAAAACAGCCCTCACCTATTCTTCAAATTCTTGATTTTGCCCTCGTTATTATTTTTTAAATGCTAAAAAAATCAAATTATATAAATGCTAAAAAAAATCAAACGTCCAATTTTGCCCTTGGTCGACCTCAATTGATAACCATCGGCACTAGATTTAGTTCGTTAGCAATCGTAGCCCTTTGTTAGACCAGCGAAAGATTGGGTCCTTTCTTTTAAAAAAAATTATATATATTTGATTTTTTTTAGCATATATATTTGATTTTTTTAGCATTATTGTCAAAATTTATATTTAAAAAGTTGCATATATTATTTTTCTCAATTTTAAACAGATAAAAATTTAAAAAAAAATTAATATTACTCAGCCAAGGAACTTTTCAAATGTGTTTTTTGCCAAACAACATTTCTCTTAAAGTTACTTCTCAAAGCATAATTTACCAAATGGTTTTTGTATTTACCCAAAGCCCTTTAAATTAAATTGCTTTATATTTTGTTAATAAACTATCAAAATGTTGAACCAAACATAACCTGAGAAAATGGATTTATCGTACTGTGTGCTGCTAGTATGCACTCTCGTTGTTGTTTCCACAAATGGAGAGAGCCCCCAGGTGCAGTTAACCTGCAAATTAAGTGCCATCTTACGCAAAAATACCTGTTTAAATCCGGATTTCCTTGTCCATGCGATCAACGATTGCGAATGCCCTAGTCAGTGAAAAAACAATTGCCGCCCCCACCTCTTTCTTAAACAAGTTAAATATATGTCCATATAATCGCATATAAAGTATGGTCGTGTATAAGAGGATCTGGTATCAAGTTTCTAACGAGGATTACAACCATGCAGCATGGGAATGCTCCAAAATGCTATTTCTACGTACACAGGAAGATGAAGAAAACTATTGGTCAAATGAATTTATTTCTACAAGTTGAGTTGTAATACGAAGTTGCTGGGGGTGCGTGGTATTTGCTTCAGTATGCTAAGCTCTTTGAAAAATGGTTAAATGCTAATTGGAGCAGTCGTGTTGAAACTTGGACAATTATAAATCTGTAAAGATTATAGTTTTCACTTTTCTTAGAAAATAAACAAACAAGCGCCAAGTCAAACACCCGCGTCCTTGTTTATTAACTACACACTTGGATCAATTAGAGTTGTTCATATGTTGGTCGCGTATTTGGTTGTGTCATCCTTAAATTCAATGTGCGACTCAAATTTTTTTAAGGCTAAAAAACTAATGGGAATGGCGTAAATAGTGTAGATTAAGGTATTTATTTGAATATTTCGCAATATAGATTAAACAGGATAAGACTTGAACCCAATTAAACAAAAAAAAAAAAACAATTGTACGGACATTGTTCTTTCCACAGCTGTAGCCAATATACTAGTATAGTACAGAGAAGTTGATATTGAACTCTTAATCGGATTTCGAGAGATTAAAGACGACGAGTCGCTTTCATTTCCAGTTGCACAAATCATGCCTTGTGATCTAGCAAATTGCGAACGCTTTGAAATCAAGTGGGGGACAGCTTCTCAGTAACTACTTATAAGCGGATTAGGAATGAGGAAATCATAATTGTAATGTGTTTATTAAGTAAATAGCAAATAATGCATCAATCCCCTTTAAAGTTATAATTACAACAGAAAAGTTGCACCAAAAACACGCTTAAATAAAATCTCGCATCAAATCAATTGATAACCGTTGACAACGGATCATGAAACATGAAATTTCCCCCTGTGCAAATTTTCCTGAAATAAAATAGTTATCTCCCATGCGTGACAATTTTAATTTAAGTTACTAAATGAAGCACAATAAATTTTCGGGGCTAGTTAAAACAAGTCCTCATTTTAAGGCCATTAAGCTTTTTATCTGGAAATGCCTTTAAATATTGGTAGTTATATGTTTGTAAAGTATTTCATGCATTTGACCTGACAAGAGGTTGGTGAAACGTTCAAATTTTGAAATTAAGGAGGAAAATTACGGTGAGAAAAATACACAAGTCTTCTCATAACATAATATCAATATTTCGGCCAAACTGCGAGGCAATTAAGAGGAGTTTCCACATATAGAAAATTTTGATTAGAGGTCAGTTAAATGCTCGAATTTGATATTGAAAAGGAGAAGCACAGTGCAAAAAATACAAAAATCGTCTCTTAATACAATATTGATACTTTCGGTCAAATTATAATATAATCTAGAGATATTTTCACGCACGCCGAAAATTTTGATTTCCATATCAATGAATAATGTTCTTAAATAAATAAATGGGCAATCAAATACTTTGCGTGCATATATATAGAAATGAAAAAAACAATTCAAACGAAATCTTCCAAATAAAATCCTGCTCGGATGTATATGAATAGAACGGGCAGGTATCGTCAACCAAGAAAAACGATAACCCCACGAACGAGCAGGCAAAAAAAAAAAAAAAGAGCAAAGAAGAGCGAGACCTAGTCGCTTCGATTGTCATTGAGGACAATGAACAGATTTCGAGCGAGACCTAGTCGCTTCAGGACCTTAAGCCATGACCCCAAGCAGAAGGGAGCGAGTTCCGTGTTTACGTCGAAGGTCAGAGCCAGTGAAGGAGGATAGGCAGGAGCCGAGCTCTTCAACTACCCTGGCCAGAAAACAGTGTGAGCAGAAGCTTTGGTGTAGATTGCGGGGGAAGCGGGCAAGGTGCGGTGAAGAGCGGCAACGGCCGTGCTCTCCAAAGGGTCAAGTGCGAACCCAAGAGAAGATTTGAGGATGAAAAATGAAAGACGTTGAACCTCCAGAGGTGCTTTTCATCCGTTCTTCCCTGAGAGCAAGCCTCCACCGATTTTTCCTTGCGTCGTGTGCTCTCCAGAGAGAAAAATCTCCACGTTTTACTCTTCACCCTCTCTGTCTCCCGTCTGTTCCCACATCGCCTCCCTTTTGTCCTGCATCTCTGCCCTCTCCTCCTGAAGCGTCGTCCATGTCGAGACAAAATCCCTTACTGGCAGAAATCCGTGTGGGGAATTGATTGGAAGCAGAATATCTCGCCAGCTCAGCACGCTTCGTCCTCGTGTGCCATTCCCCTCGGCCGAATGAGTGGCGCGCAGGGAAGATGAGAAGAAGAGAGAGTGTGTTTGGGGTTAGCAACGGCAAATGAAAGAGGTCCAAATGGATTCCATTCACGACGGATTAGTCAATTGTAAAGTTATAACTATTAGCTAGAGCAATCCTCTAGAAAATTGAAACTTGGGTAGCCAAAATAGGGAAATTTGATGGAATATTCAATCCTTGTACCCAATTTCTTGCTTACGTATTGAAATCCAATGACATGTTCAATTTTTTTAATATGATTTTCTTTCCTCATACCAATCTTTTAGTAGTCCACAGACCCTTTTTAGTGTATTCCTGCGTTTATGTAAGATTGGGCTCAAAGGAAGAGTTGAATTGCCGTATCAAGATAGCTACCTTTACCAGAAAAAAAGAAAAGACCCAAAAAGAATTGATGATTTTCCATTCAAATGCTCAGGTATGCAGAGCCATTGACAATACATTCACCATCTGTCCTTATCCTGTTGCTCAAATTTCTATCTTTTCTTTGTCTTCCTTTGTTTTCCTCTTTATCTCTATTTTGCTATGGAATTAGAGCTTGTCTTGAGAGTCCGAACATTTCGGAAAAATTATACACTCTCGTACCGATGCTCCTCATGAACATCTGTCCATGTGAGTATGGAATGGCAAGTAGCATCTTTATTGCTTTGAGGAGACCCCACTTGGAAGATTACTCATATCGTATTGGGAATTTTCTTTATGCATTTCTTTTCTAGAAAAGTTGCACAGGGTTTTCCTCATATGAACTTTTAGTGGCAATATTTGGGAGTTGTTCTTTATTTTTTAGAGAATGCATAGGGACTTTCCTTCACAAATTTTGATATATTTAGTGGAGCATTTCCCTCTTTTGTACTTTCTTCGGTTCTAATGGAATATGGGATGAGCATTTTGATCGATCATCATGGTTACCTCTTTAATTGTATGATTTCCTATGATGAAATTTCAATCAGAAACCACTTGTATGAGATTTGGCTTAGACAAGGGTTTCTTAATTTTATTTCATCGTAAGAAAATATAAAATTGAAGGATTTAAGCTTTATTTCGAAACCTATGATGAAATTTCAATAAGAAACCACTAACTATCTTTTCTCTTCTTTTATTTTCACAAAAACCAGGTGCTAAAGTTATGGCTTCAAGGCGATTGCCCATCCGCACACAATCTCGAGCAGCAAGAATAAAAAGCTCAAGACAGAAGGAACTGGCATATATTAAGAAGGATCTCATGTCATGATTCTTGTTCAAGAAGGGATCGAGGAACAGAATGTCTATTTCACTGTTCTTAATAAGAAAATCAATGAGCAGACAGCTCAATTCATGCGATTTGCTAAGAACGATCGTTTTATTGTAGAAAACAAACGGCTTCATGGAAAGTATCCATAACTCCATTGGGTCTCAACCCTCGTATAGGAACTTACTTTATATTTCTTGTTTTTGCTTTTTATCTAGGGATTTCCTTTATGTCTTAATTTCAATGTATGTGGTATTTCCTTCATTTGTTTGGTTTGAATATATGTGAATTTTCCTTTATATTCTAGACAAAATGTACATGAATTTCCTTGTAATGAAGTATTTCATTATGAAATGATTCATACTTTGTTTTTATCTATGTAATTCTTCATAGTTCTTAGAAAATTGCGATCAAATGATTATCATATATTAGCCTTACTTGCATAAGCTGGTTAGCTAATGATGGAGTCGCCTCTTAAAACAACATTTGAGAGAGAGAGAGAGAGAGAGAAGGTGGGGCACCTTCTCATTTTTCTTCTTTCTCAAGGGAAAGAACCGAATGGTTATGATAACACATACACCCCCCTTCTCATTTTTCTTCTTCTTGAGCAAAAGAACTGAGTATCTGTCATGACACATGCACACACGGTCACCGTCTCATTTTTCTTCTTCTCGAGGGAAAGAACCGAGTAGCTATGATGACACACAGCCCCCTTCTCATTTTTATTCTTCTCGAGGGAAGGAACCGAGTAGCTGTGATGACACAAACACACACGCTCTCTTCTCTCTCTCTCTCTCTCTCTCTCAAGGGAGCAAACTAGAGGAGTGAATTGGAGTGAGGAGAGTGATGCAACTGGAGTTAATTAGAGTGAGGAAAGAGCTCATTTTTACTTATTCAGACAGCTATGACTTGCTTGTTTAGAACATTCGAGGTCTATTTAGGGATGCTCTTGCTTTTTTTTTTTTTTTTTTTTGGTAAGAAGGGATGCTCTTGCTTTCGTATAGAGGAAGAAAAGAAAACGGCAACATGCTATACAAAATAATTAAAAATGATTTATGTTAGAATTCAAGTCAGCAGAAGACGACTTACCTAATTCTGATGCGCAAACAGCAATTAACCCCAGAACAAACGTTGAATTGCGAATGAATCACGAACAAAATTACTCCACGTTGGTCTGGATGTGATCACGAGGAAAGCAGCCAATTTCCACGGCATAAATGCAAACTGTTTTCGTAAAAGTGAAATGGAACACATTATCTCTTTGATGGAAATGGAACGAACAAATGAGATGATTTTTTGATCGTATGCTCTGCCAACCCTTTCAACGGTTGTGTTCAGGAGGTTTTTATACATCTCCCTTCGTACCCCTCCATTAGTGTCTTTCCATCGTAACGCATCAAGACGAAACGATGCATTCCAATCGCATCCCATCATGGACGTACCAGTTAAAGTACAACATCTCCCACTCGAATATGATGGGCTTAACTCTATCAAGAATATAAAGCAAGGCGTTTAACATTCATCAACTTTACAGAACAATTCATACTGACAAGTAAGCCGTACAACCAAAGAGTACACCTGCACTTGGGAGCTCAAATTATGCATCTGTTAGGGATGACATAATGGCTATAACCCCGAAAAGAAATAAACAATTGATGTCTCACAGTGCCCCAGACATATTTTGTTTCATCGGTCCAAGTATACCTATCCCTTAAAAATTATACTTGACTATTCTCAAAAACACCATGCATTTACAATTACATCCGCAACCACAGAGGGCGATATAATTGTTCGAGCAGTAAATACATGTGATAGATCTAAAACAACAATAGTCTTTCTTCGCACTCATATCTCTCTCAATTTCAGAACAACTACTTTCCTAGACACGTCCCATAGGCCATATCTATTCATGACTGCCCGTAACATACTAAAGTAGCAATATTGATCTTTCACTTCGAGAACATAGTCAGAAGTAATATAGGGCACAAAATTGAGGTAAATTATAAATTAACTCAAGGGCTCACACGATGAGTAAATAGGGATAATTTTACTCGCCTTCCCTTGTCGGTCGTATAATGCATATGTAGTATGAATTACATGCTATAGTGGATTTCTCTTTCTATAAAAGCGCATGTCATTTATCAAATATATCCACTTAAAGGTCTTAGCCTAAACATAGTCACGTGTTCCTCACGTACTCATGTTTAGCCTGAGTGCTATATCAGCTCGCTTTCTAGAGTACCCAATTAAGTACTTGCATCCGACTCTTACAGGCATACATGATTGTGAGATTATCATGCTCGGTCTTATTATAAATAAATCACGGACCTCATCTTGACTCCAATCAATGTGACATATTTTATATACCAGACTTGTTCTTCAGCATTTATTTGTACATAACGTCTCATCTCAATGTGCTATCTAAAACACTTGAGGTGATTGCTCGTGTAAGTGAGCCAATCATTGCCTGCTGACATACTTGTCAATAATACATGTGTGTTTGTGCTAGTCTCATAGTGGATTTGTACTTATTGATAAAACATCAAATCACTAATAAATAAATAAGTACAATACATCTGTCCACAAATACATAAACAAATGATCATCTACAATAACAGATATCACATTCTACACAATACTAGTGACATCCTATGGGTCAAGAATATGTCTCTAGGAATAGCATTTGTAAATGGATCAGCAACCATTCTATTGGTTGAAATGTATTGCATGATCACTTCTTTCTGCGCTATAATATCTCTGATGAAGTTATTCTTTATGTCAATGGGCTTTGTCCTTCCATGATACTTGGGATCTTTCACATAGGCAATGGATGCTTGACTATCGCAATAAACTATCACCGATCTTGGAACTTCAGTGACAGTGGCTAAATTTTTTAAGAAACATTTTAGCCATACTACTTCTTGCACTGCGGTAGAACATATAATAAATTTTGCCTCCATCGTAGACAATGCCATGTATATCTGTTTTTTACTATTCCAAGAAATCGCACCTCCATTGAGCAAGAACGCATATTCACAAGTCGATTTACGCTCATCTAGGTCTCCACCCCAATCAGCATTTAAATAGCCTGATAGGTGTAAATTACTTCCTTGGTAACAAAATCGTTAGTCCATGGTGCCCTTCAAGTATTTCAGGATCCTCTTCACTGCTTTCTAGTGTGCTTGACCGAGATTTGATTGATATCGGCTCACCAATCACACGGCATAGCATATGTCAGGTCGAGTACACATCATAGCATATATCAGACTTCCAACCGCACTAGCGTAAGGAACAATTTCCATCACTTTAATTTCTTCTGGAGTCTTAGGACACATCTCAGTACTTAGGTCTTCACCTTGCATAATAATGGTATCAATGGGATTACAATGTTGCATATTGAAACGCTCAAGAATCTTCATAATATAAGACTCTCGTGATAAAGTAAGGAGTTTCCTTGATCGATCTATTTCGATCTTAACTCCTAATATATAAATAGCTTCTCCCATGTCATTCATTTCAAAATTAAAGGACAACCATTCTTTTATAGTGATAATCAAAACCTTGTCATTTTCAACCAATAGAATATCGTCCACATAAAGTGATAAAATCACAAATTTATCTTCGGACCGCTTGACATATACACAGTGATCTTCCTCGATCATCGTGAAACCAAAAGTGGTTATGGCTCGATGAAAACGAAGATACCACTGTCTAGATGATTGCTTAAGGTCATATATTGAGCAATGAAGTTTGCAATATTTATGCTCTTGACCTTTAGCTACGAAACCTATTGGTTGTTTCATATAGATTTCCTCATCTAGGTTTCTCTATTGAGAAATGCCGTCTTTACATCCCTCTAATGTAATTCAAGGTTCAAATGTGCAACGATGGCTAGAATAAGGCGTATTGAAGCAAACCTTACAACTGGTGAAAATGTTTTCTCATAATCTATACCCTCTTGTTGAGTATAACCTTTCGCCACAAGGTGAGTCTTATACTTTTCAATGGATCCATCTACTCTTTGCTTAATCTTGAAGACCCATTTTTTTTCAATAGTCTTACGATTGTGTGGTAGATCAACCAAGTCCCAAACATGGTTTGCCCTCATTGACTCCATCTCATCTTCCAAAGCTTTTCTCCATTCTTCCTTATCAGAGGATGAGAGAGCCTCTTGAACTATCTTAGGCTCGGCATCGTTATTTTGAGCAATCATAAATGATTCTCCTTCAATCTCAAAATGAGGATGAGGAATACTTTTACGATTACTTTTACGCAATTGAATTTCTATTGAATTTAATTCGTTATGCGATATAACACTCTCACTAGGTCTTGCATGTTGAGGTAAATTTTTATTTCCCTCTACAATATCAGTGGGTGTGTTATCAAGATCTTTCATATCATATAATTGAAAATCCTTATCAATCTTACCTATATTAGGAAAATCGTTATCCAAGAACGTGACATCTTGTGACTCCATTTCGGTCACACTTTCATTAGCTTGTTCACCTATGAACACGTACCCTTTGAAGTACTCAAAATATCTTATAAAGATACATTTCTTCCCTCTATGACCTAATTTGCCATATTTATTGGAAGAATCATGAACATAAGCTGCACACTCCCATGGACGTAGACTACTCAAGTCTGGTTTCTTACTAGTCCATAATTCATAAGAGGTGAAAGTGACCGATTTTGAGGGCACTCGGTTAAGCATAAAAGCAGCAGTTAATAATGCATCTCCCCTATAGGATATAGGTAAATTTGCTTGCGGCATCATAGACCTAACCATTTCCAATAGGGTTTTATTCCTTCTCTCAGCTACCCCATTTTGTTGTGGAGTACCAGGAATAGTCAATTGTCGTACAATTCCCTTTTCATCACAAAGAGACTTGAATTGCTCCGATAGATAATCACGTCCATGAACAGTTCTCAATGCTTTTATTGTTTTGTTCAACTGATTCTCTACCATCGCTATATATCATCTAAAGTAGTCTAATGCTTCTGACTTATGGGAGATCAGAAAGATATAACCGAAACGTGTGAAGTCATCTATGAAAGTAATGAAATATGAGACCCCTCGCCTCGCCCTCACATTCAAAGGATCATAAATGTCAGAATGTATGAGTTGCAATGGAAATTCAGCTCTAGTCTCTTTACCGAATGGTTTTCTAGTTGCTTTTCCCGCTAGACAATATTCACATACGGATAGACTAACATTAGTGAGTGATCCTAAAATGTCTTCTCTAGCTAATTTTTGCATTTTTTGCAATCCAATGTGACCTAATTTAGCATGCCAAGTACTTGCATCAATCTCAACATTACTAGAAGATGCAATTAAAGAAAAACAACCATCGACATTAACATTGTACTGATCATAGTCAATATCTAACACCACAAAACCATTTAATACATGACATGAACCATAATAAACTGTTCCATACAAAATGTCAACACAATCACCATGGAGACATTATGACCAAGTTTCGTCAAATATCAGGAGCATAAAGGACATCATGCAGGAACAGGTTTTGACCATCACGTAAGATTAATTTACATGTGCCGATACCCTTCACTTCAACTCTTGAGTTATTCTCAACATATATCCATCTTCTTCAAGGCGGTATCCGACGATACTCTACAAATACTTCTCGGTCTTTAGCTACGTGATATGTTGCTCCTGAATCTACAGTCCATATTAGATGAGATTCAGCAAGCATTACAGTACTAGAAACAAAAGTATTACTCAAAGTAATGAAGTAATAGGGTACCTTCTTCAACTTAGTGCATTCACGAGCAAAGTGACCCATCTTGCCACCATTGTAGCACTCCATCTTAGCCTTGTCCTTCTTCCCACCACGCTTCTTACATTGGAAGGTCTTAACCCTTTTTGGTGCCTGATCAGTCTTCTTCCCTTTGTTGTTAAATTGAAGGTTCCTTTTGCGCTTGAAGCCCGAAGCCTTGCGCGAACTCGATTCAGCAACATAAGCATGGGTATAGGATCTCGTAGCCTCTAGGTGCTCATTCTCTAATTCCAAATGACGCACAATATTATCAAAAGTGACAATGTTCTCATTATGCGTCATATTAATTTTCATATGTTTCCAATTGTCAGGAAGAGGCCTTATAACAGCCTAAACTTGCTGTTCATTAGTAAGGGAGTGACCTGCCGACTTTAGCTCATGGATCATATTTGACATCTCCCGAAGATGTTGCTTCATCGTTACATTTGGGCGCTTTCGGAATGTGTCAAACTTGATGGTGAGTCTCCTCAACTTAGTGGTAGATTTACCCCTAAACTTATCTTTCAAGACAATCCACATAACTTGAGCTTTATCATAACTTTCAAACTTACACATGAGATCATCTTGCATACAACTCAACAACGTGATGCGAGTAATGCTATTTTTCTTTTTCCAAGCTTAATAAACTTCAAGATCTCTCCTGTATTGAGCTGAAATTCCATGCTCAGGTTCATCCATGGTATGGTTGAGGGTTTCCAAAACCTCTTCCTCCTCAAGGATGTATTAAACCTTTCTGTGACAAATATCATAATTGTCACTGTTCAGCTTCTCATCCTTATTGAGGTCAGCCACAATGGTCTTAGATTCTGATGCCATAATCAATTGTTATAACACATTGATATAATAAACACAGAATCAATACTAGCACACTTTACAGAGTAACACACATATTTAATTTGCAATAAAGACAAACTAAATTAATGATAATTCAACAAAAGACACAAAAGCAAAAGTTCACTATGTTCCCAATCAACTTCTATGTACAGTTGTTATATTATCATTAATTAGTTTAATTTGCACAAATTTTAAGTTCTAGGTGAGAACTATTTCAAATTCTACCAACCTACGAACTCCCACTTGAAAAAATAATTACATGACCTTATGTAATTTCTACATTTTTCCTTAACAAAAAAAAAAGTATATATATATAGCATGATAATAACCAACGTATAAACAACAATCATGCTTCAACTATAATTAAAATCTCAATTCAACATGTAATGGATTTCCTACAATTGTTCAAATTTTCTAGCAACTAGAAAATTGCAAGTATATTAAACTATATAATGATATCATCGAACCAAGCTCTACACAGCATATATGACATCACTTGCACGCAAGCTAGCTACTGTATTTCCTAAACCACAAGAAAATACAAGCTACAAATGAATAAACTATGCATTAAACCCCAAAAAATAAGCGTACCTAGGGTTTCCTACGCATTTTCATACATTTATAAAATTAAAAATTAAAAAATAATTATACAACAGTGTAGAGCACATTCATACGAACCCAATGTCTCCGACCACACTCCAATTGGAGCTTGCATGCGTCCCCACGCGCCGCCTGAGTGTGCGGCGCGTGTGGTGCACGTGCCAGCGAGCCAAACGGCTCCTAGCCGGTCCGACCGGTCCGACCAGTCCAACCAGTGATCGGTCTCACTAGTTCGATTGGTGGCCGATCCGACCGATTTGACCACCGGACTAGTCAACCCATTTGACCGTTGACCGGTCAACGGTCGGGTCAGGTTGGGTCAACCTCGGGTTGGATCTCAGGTTGGGTCGGATCACGAGTCGGGCCGCCAGCCAGTGATCGGCCGGCCAATTGCCGCCGGCGATGACGTCATCCCAACGGTTGCCGACCGTTGGGTGACATCACAGTGACGTCATCACGCGCCGGTTTGCGACCGACGCGTGACACGCACCTACCGATTCGCTGACTGGCGCGTGTGGCGCATGCGCTGTGTCACGCCTTGAACCCCGAGCGCATGCCCATCCCTCTCTGGTCGATAAATTTTTTTTAAATGTCACGTATGATTTTCGGCCGTCTTCGCTAGAGGTGGCACTCAGGTGTCCCACTTTTCTTCAAATGTGGCACTTAAGTGTACATTTCGAAAGTTATGACATTTAAGTGTCCCTTTATGCCAAATTATGACACTTGTAGTGTTTTTATCCTGACTTCTAAAGGTTGGAGCTTTTGCAGGAAGTGCTCTCAAAGCAGCCACCAAACGAGTCCCACAGCTCGCTATTGCCTGGGATCAGACAGCTAAAGTTGCTAAGCTAGTCAACTCTGAACTGAAAGTTTGTGGGAAGTGGCCTCTTGACAGCTCAACCTTAGGAGTCGCCTCGTCAGATGACCAGGTTTGTGTCACATGTTCTTGGATTTTAACTCTCCACTGGGGAAGAGTTTTCATGACAACGTGAACAGTGTTGGCGACCAAGGGCTTTGTATGTCTCAGATGCTCGTGGTACTGATGGTTAATGGACAGCTTTGGCTATGATGCACCAGATAAGTTTTGCTGTCGACGGTCCTACTGGAGATGATCCCGTGGAGTATCGTACACATGATAATTTGTCTGGAAACCCCTGAGAAAGCTTATCATAAGTCCATGGCTATGAGGGCAAGAATTCTTGAACCTGTGCATCTTGTTGTTTCACACCTCCTTCGAGGAAAAGGATTCAGGTTTCACGGAAAGCAGGTGGGTGGATGGGTGCCTTGAACATTGCTATTACACCCTGTATGATGGCCAAGCTTATGGGATCATTGACCTCCCCAGGACACTTCAAGCTGTTCAAGATGCCGTAATGCCTTACCTGGTACAGTTGCTTCTTTCGTATGAAGATGAGGTTTGTTCTTATACTTCAGTGGGATTTTGCAATCGGCTTGGCAAGGTACAACAAATGGATGACCACATGACTAGGAGCAGTTCCATATGTAATGAAATAAATGAACAATTTATCCACGTCAGTGGCATTGCCGTCTAATTTTACGTACACATCAACAGAATGGACATTCTTTTCAATGAGATCTTCTCCAGATTTGTTGCTGTTTGTTAGTCCTCTTTTTGAGATGCAAAAGCTTGCTGTATTCTCTGTACCGTGAAGATCAATTTACAGTCTCTCGCTATTGATAGATGAAAGGTAGTCAGCCTAGAGTAGATCTATCTCATCCTAGGGACAATTATAAGAAACTACCACTAGAAGACAATAAATGGTTTTTAACATAATGGTGAATATTCTCTTTACTCTCAATGTTTTATGGGACCTCCTTAAAACTGATTCTGAGATGAAACTTTTTACTATTTCACCTAACACTTTGGAGAAGAAAATAAATTTGTCTTGCTAGAATTGTCTTAAGTGGAAAAATTTGAGAAGTATAGGACTTTCAAATGAAATGACCTTGTCAAAAGTTGTAATATTGAAGTTAAATTGCAATATGATTATACCTTGAAGTATGTGCTTGTTTTCTCACCTAGAAGCCAATCTGTTTTTGTTCTCCCTTTGTCTCATTTTCTATGATATACTTACTGTTGACATCTGATTCTTAGTTAACACGTTAAAGAAGGTACAAAATAAAAATAAAAATAATTGAGAATTAAGTTTTCGATCATGATAGAGTCTGTTTCTCGACCAAAAAGTGTCATTTTTCAATTTTTTTTTTTTTTTTTTTTTTTGCATTATTGCTTTTAGGCAATTTTCTATTCATCAAGAAAAATTTGAAAAATCAAATAGTTGGCTTTTTTGGTCAACCCTTTGATCGAGAGTCAATTCAGGGTCAACAATTAGTTTTTTATCCAAAAATATGTTGGTTAGCTTTAATTTCACTTTTCCTAAATTAGTTTTTCAAAATCCAAAAATTTGACCCAAAAAAAAAAAATCGACATTTCAGAAAAAGTCAACTAAAGAGTTGATTTTTTATTAAACTTTAACAAAACAAATTGAAAAAAAATAAAAAATCCTCAAAACACTTTGCTTTAGTGTCAATTTGATTTGTGTGTCAAAATTTTGGAAAATTCGATTAAGAACCTTGTTTTTTGAATTTTTTCACTTTAGGTTCTAAATCAACCCAAAATAAAATTATTTTTGTTTTAGTCATAATTATGTGTAATTCCTTTTATGATATTTGATGTACGGGTGATTTTAAATTCACTCGTTCATTCAATTTCACAAATTGCCATATCAAAAGATGAATTACCATTTGAAGCCCTAATGAGAGGGCAAAAATCGATTTTTCATGATTTGCAAATAGATAATCTTTTTTCCTCTCATTTTCTTATGATAATTCCAAATCTAGGGTCAATTTTGAGAAATTCACATGAGAACTTCCTAATTTGTGAGGCTTTACTCTCTTGAAGGCAAGAAAATTGAACTGTTGAGCTTTAATTGAAGTGGTTAACCCATTCAAGACTACAGTTAATTTTTATGAATCTGGGTCCAATTTTAATATTAGATGTCGACTCATTTTTTTTTACCTAAGTTTAGACACTTTGAAATGCATTAAGTGATCCTACACATGGGCAATTAGTCATATAGATCTATTGCAATATTAATTGAATTAAATTTCAATTAATTTGCAATTAGTCATAGAATTGCAAAATTGCTCATTTTAGCCTCTCAGGTGCGATTTCCTATACCCATGGTTCTAGTATGTTGTTTTTCATAGTAATCACTCAATTTTGTCAATAGAGAATTCATAGATTACATTTATGAGGTCTAGTCAGCTTAATTGGATCAAAATTGGACCAAATTGCATAGATTTTGAACCCATAAGAACCATACAGGTTTTTTTTTTTTTTTGTCAGTCCTACTCTATTCTTACTCTACACTCACTCGCAGACTTGTGCCCTGCCTCTTGCAGGGCGTGGGAGTCGCAACCCACTCTCGAAACTTACGCGTCCCTACCCCCATCCCCCCCCCTGAGAATGTGGGGATTGGAACCTCTCACCTCCCCCTTCCATGTTGGAAGGGTAACCACTGGGGCGAACCCCCAGTGGTTAACCATACAGGTTAGAATAGGCAGGAACCGGCCATAATCAATCAAGAATAGGTCAAACAAACATGAACCGATCTAACTAATTCTATTGATCAATGGGATAGGCCGATTCAGCCCCTTGCCGGTTGGTTCTAGACCTCCAGTGATCGATTACAGGCTTCTCACCTCGCCAATTTTACCTTTGTGGCCTTACTTTTTCACGGTTTTGTGGATTAATTCCTGAATTTTGGAAATTCGCATTTTAGCCTCTAATTAGGCTCTTAAGCACAATTCTCACATTAAATCTAAATTTTCGCAAATCAAACCTATCCAATCGATCATATGATATGCCTTAAACATGATTAGCCCTTTAAAACTTAATTTGGCCAATAGATCAAGTTTTTGACCGTCGATTTAAATCAAAGGTTAAGATTAGCCGATTTGGGACTGTAAAAGACTTTTCCCTCCAAATTTTCAGGGGCGCTCATTTTCTAAAATTTTTTTATCTCTCTAAAACAGTTTTTCTCTCTCACTCTTGAATCTCTCTCTTCTCGCCATCCCCCTCTCTCTTTCCTCTCTCATGCGCGTAGCACTCCTCCCGCCGCCACGCATCACCGCCTCCGATGATGTGCTTGCATCCTTGAGCTTCTATGTTGCTTGTCTGTCCCCGTCGTGGTCACTGTGCTCATCGGTGATCACTGGATCGGCCCATCCAACGCTGATCTCCTTCTCGACTAAAGACCAGTGTCCATGTCGGTCTTCCTTGAGCTGGCTTTTTAATAATTTCAAGGTCCTAAATAATAAAAAGAAAAGTATAATGAGAAAACACCCAAATCATGATTTGATACACGTAGACCTAAAGTGTGTAAAACAAAGAAACAAATAATACCATCTATGGATCTACATTTTTCGGTAATTATCTAGTGCTTGGAAGATGGATAAATACCACATTAGGGGGGGTTTTGTTTCACAAAAAATGAAAATTTTGAAAAACATTTTTTTTTAATGAAATTTATCACTTATATTACCTACAAAGATAAAATTCTCATTGTTCATGGAAGTATTTGGTCATAAATCATTGTCAATAATGAAAATACTTTTCATTGACTAATTACTTCAAGTAATACAAACAATCTTTTTTAGAAAAATACTTTTTAAAATTATTTATTTTCCGCAAAAGAAACTAATGGCAGAAATTAAGTGGTACTTGAAGAATCCAATTCTGAGCCTAGAACCTTTGGGCATGTAGGGTTGAAGCACAAATTATGAATCGGTGTTACATTAATTAATGGTTGTGTATCCTATGCAAAAGTAATACAATTAGTAGGTATTAATCGGGCGATTGAAGGTCCTGGCGGGGATTCGGTGATTAATTGAAAAGAATAATATCAACAAAAGTATAAAAAATAATAAAATAAAATAAAATAAAATAAAACAGAAAATAAATGCACTTGCCAACAATCACGGATCATCAAAGGGCAAAACTAGAGTAGTCTAGAAATCTGCAATAACAAGCTATAAATAATGTTAAAATACCCAACTTTGCTTCTTTTGGGTTTACATTATTGTCTTGTGGTCTGCATTAATCCTTCAAATTGGACCATGAGAGAGGATTTCCAAGCATTGAACACCACTTTTTTACGATCTTATAATAAAACCATAGTTTAAATTAGTAGCTAATAGCGATTGGAGAGAATGGAATCACATCAATAGTAGTGATAACACCTCCAAGAGGCCGCTTAACCTAGAATCACACCAATATTTTAAACTTTGTACCGTATACTAAAAATTGAACCACCACGTCAAAGGAAAAGGCTTGGCTGGCCTAAGAATCATAATTGCAACTAAGCGATCAAGGTAATGTTGACAAAAAACCGAGTCCATGCGGTGAAAGAGGCATCGAGCACAGCAATGAGGATGGGGTGTGGCTGAGGATCCGACATAATATGACCTAGAGCGGCTAAGGCTTGGATGAGGCCACCGTACATCGTTGGGATTTGCTGCGTCGGTGCGGGCAGAGAGGTGAGAGGTGCAGCAGTACGTCGGCGCCTGACAGGAAATTTGTGGGGTCTGCAGAGGCCACTAAGGGGTATCGTTTGCATTTCCTTGCTGATGCTGAAAAAACCTCAGGAGGTTCATCAGGGCTGACCTGATGAATGATTTCGTGGAGGCTCCTGGTTCGCCCTCGGATGGAGGTAGGTGTTGCTAGATCACTTGACTCATTATAGCCGCCGGGCGGGTTGCCAAGTTCTCTGCTGGTCACAGCGGAACGCGAGGCAGCAACAATAGGAGAGAGGCAGGGAAGGGGCAACGAGTGGAGTGCAAGAGCTTTGTTGTTTTCCTTTTTCCTGAACGCTCCCTCTTTTCTTGTGCCCTCTGTTTTTGCGATCGTCTCTTCTCCCTCTCCACTTCTCTTTCACCTTTCGGTTCAAGTCACCTGGCCTGATCGTGTTGCCGTGGATTTACAAGATTGAATTGCTGAGGATATTGATCGCGGAGGTGTTGAAGGCGATTGTCAGCGTGTCAGGGCTACAGGGATGTCATCTAAAGACTTGCTATCGACGTTGCCGATGATGCTGAAGCGTCTGCTGCGCAGGAGCAACGGTGGAGGCTCTCGCCAGGGCACACTGGGGAATGCCGAACGGTGTCATTAACTCACAACAGTATTAACAAACACAAATCAAATAAAAATCAATCCTCGTTTTTCTTTTCTTGGAGGATAGATTAAGCCTGAGGAAAGGGCCCCCCATCTTTTTTTTTTTTTTTTTCAAACAAACAATACTTGTCATCAGGTGGGATTTGCTGCTCATCCAACCCCTATCCAATTTCCCCTTATTTCCCCTTTTCTGTCTCATTCTAATTCCGTCCGTCCTCAAAGAATAGCAAGTACCACCTTGTTTCTTGTTGGTATTTGGGGAAGTGTGTATTTGATATGTGTGCAAAAGAGTATTTTATGTGTATTTTATGTGTAAACTATCAAGAGAGCAAAAGAACTAGGGAACTATGTAGACAAGAAATGATTGGGCAAAGTAACAATAAGAATATGTAAAAGGAGGTGCGGACCCCTGGAGTGCCATAACTTGGCAGAAAGGGACACTTAAGTGCCATAACTTTCGAAAAGTACACTTAAGTGCCAAAATTGGAGCAAAGATCACTTGAGTGCCAATCCGGCCAAAATTCGGCCAAATTGCATACGTGGCATTTTTCTAGTGAAGCGAGTGCAAAACAACGCCGTTTTGCACGCTAACGCGGTCAAATAATGCAAAAACGATGTCGTTTTGGGATGATATGATAAAAAAATAAAAATAAAATTAATTAAATTAAAATAATAATTTTAATATTAAAAATGGGGGCCGCCTCCCCACCGTTACCAAGAAGGGCCGGCAATGGAGGGGGAGGGTTGGCCGAGGTCGTCGGGCCCGGCCGGGGCGGCGACCCCGACTAATCAACGACGAGGGCCGCGGGGGGGGTGTGGGAAGGAGGAAGAGGGAGGCAGCCGGCGGCGAGGGTGGGGTCGTCGAGCCGGCGGCTCCACTAGTCGATCGGCGGCAAGGGCACACAGGCCCTCGCCGTTGATTGGCGAGGCCACCGGCCCTCGGCCTTGGCCAACCCTCCCCCACCTTCCGCGCAAGTAGGGAGGCGACGGCGGCGAGGACTCGGCCCTCGGCCGCCGGTTGCCTTCCTCGTCCTTTTTTAAATAATAATAAATATAAATTATATTATTATTTTGTTTTAAATTTAATTTAATTAATTTTTATATTATATTCAAATTTAAATTATGCCAAAAAGATGTCATTTCAGTTGATTTAAGGGCTCTATTTTGGCCAACACCCGAAACGACGTCGTTTGGGGTGAATTAGAGCTAACTCAGCTCTCTGGCGAGCCACTTCAGCAAGAAATATTAATATTTAATTGTCACATATGATTTTCAACCGGCTTCACTGGAGGTGGCACTCAAGTGTCTCACTTTTCTTCAAATGTGGCCCTTAAATGTACCTTTCGAAAGTTATGACACTTGTAATGTTTTTATCCTTATGTAAAAGAGAGTGACATCAAAAGAGCACAAGGGAACAAAACAAAACTTTTTTATTAGTTATTGTAGTACAAAGGGAAGGGGAGGAGCTTACCTTTGTGGTTTGCCCCTCAAAATGGACGACCACAAGGCTTTTATAGGGCTACATCACCGACTTTACCAAGGAAAATCTTCTACTCTTGTCAGAGATTTGAAGATTTTTCACTTTCCCTCTTCTCGTAGACACTTCTACACTTGTGCTTCTACACTTTTCATTGCTGCCCATGCTAGATTTTCTCCTCTTTTTGTTTTTTGGATTTTTCTTGACATTCTAATTCCGTCCGTCCTCAAAGAATAGCAAGTACCACCTTGTTTCTTGTTGGTATTTGGGGGAGGGGAGGGGAAGGAGGAGGAAGGAAAAGGGGGGGGAAGGAGGAAGAGGGAGGCAGCCGGTGGCGAGGGTTGGGGTCATCGAGCCGGCAGCTCCACCAATCGACCAGCAGCAAGGGCATGCAGGACCTCGCCGTCGGTCAGTAGGGCCACCGGCCCTCAGCCCCGGCCGACCCTCCCCCACCTTCCAGCGATGGTGGGGAGGTGACGGCGGCGAGGGCTCGGCCCGTCGCCCGCCGCTGCCTTCTGCTCCATTTTTTTTTTAATAAATAAATATAAATTATATTATTATTATGTTTTAAATTTAATTTAATTAATTTTTATATTATATTAAAATTAAATTATGCCAAAACGATGTCGTTTTAGCTGATTTAAGGGTTCTATTTTGGCCAACACCCGAAACGACGTCGTTTGGGGTGAATTAGAGCCGACTCGGCTCTCCGATGAGTCACCTCAGCAATAAATATTAATATTTAATTGCCACGTATGATTTTCGACCAGCTTCGCTAGAGGTGGCACTCAAGTGTCCCACTTTTCTTCAAATGTGGCACTTAAATGTACCTTTTGAAAGTTATGGCACTTTTTTTATTATTTATTGTAGTACAAAGGGAAGAGGAGGAGCTTACCTTTGTGGTTTGCCCCTCAAAATGGATGACCACAAGGCTTTTTATAGGGCTACATCACCGACTTTACCAAGGAAAATCTTCTACTCTTGTCAGAGATTTGAAGATTTTTCACTTTCCCTCTTCTCGTAGACACTTCTACACTTGTGCTTCTACACTTTTCATTGCTGCCCATACTAGATTTTCTCCTCTTTTTGTTTTTTTTGGATTTTTCTTGACATTCTAATTCCATCCATCCTCAAAGAATAGCAAGTACCACCTTGTTTCTTGTTGGTATTTGGGGAAGTGTGTATTTGATATGTGTGCAAGGGAGTATTTTGTGTGTAAACTATCATGAGAGCAAAAGAACTAGGGAACAATGTGGGCAAGAGATGATTAGGCAAAGTAACAATAAGAATATGTAAAAGAGAGAGACAGCAAAAGAGCACAAGGGAACAAAACAAAACTTTTTTTATTATTTATTGTAGTACAAAGGGAAGGGGAGGAGCTTACTTTGTGGTTTGCCCCTCAAAATGGACAACCACAAGGCTTTTTATAGGCCTACATCACCAACTTTACCAAGGAAAATCTTCTGCTCTTGCCAGAGATTTTTCACTTTCCCTCTTCTCCTAGACACTTCTACACTTGTGCTTCTACACTTTTCATTGTTGCCCATACTAGATTTTCTCCTCTCTTTTTTTTTTATTTTTTTGGATTTTTCTTGACTTCTCTAGCCAAAGTCTACCTTGAAATTTCTAGAAATTGGATCAACAATTCAACATTTCTTTTATCCCCATGATCCGTTTTAGGTTGCTCTAATGGCCTACATTAAATTGGACTTCTTATTCAATCAAAGGCATGCCTATAACGAAATTCCTGAGGAATTCATTGTACTAGATTAGCTCCTTCTTGGTATCACTAGCTCTCTAGAAGCTTAAACCAAAAAAGGTGCATTACTTCTTAAACATTTTTCATTTGTTTTTGAAGATGCTGAAAACTTGGAATGAGAAAGGTCAATGCTCTTTTCTGTGATCCGTATCTTATGAAAAATATGATTTTGTAAATTCATTTGATATATATATTGGCAATCGAATTTGAAATGTCATGACTATTTTATTTAAAATTGTATGGTATAGTGAATTGTCGGGCACAATTTCGTTTTTCCGTTTTCTTGGCTATTTTGTAAGTTTGATTTCTCCAAATTAAATATCAATAAATTCTTGTTCGACGCATTCAAGTTGAGATTTAGAAGTAACTCACGAGAATGAAGGAAGTTTCTTCTTGTTTACATGGACTTCCTTGCTAGGAAATTGCTTTTCCCCTCATTTATAGTCTCAACTAAACTATTATGCAATTCTTATTTACCCCCACCGACTGTTACACGTATAACGTCAGCCAAGACTTGGCACTTTCACCTTCTTAGGTCGATAAGCAGAAAATGGACTTGTACAATATCCTCAAAAAACTGATTTTTACATATGTTCTTGTAGATTTTGGGTGTCGGCATCTGAAAAAAAAAGGCATGCATTTGACATTAGAAGTAAAACATTAAAAGAAAAACAGAAGTCTAAGTTAGAAGGAATGTGGAGGAAAGGAAATGAAATGCAAAGAATTGTGGACTAAGGTGAGCATCCCACCCGAAATGGTCAACCTTCCCGACATATTTAAAGGGATCATGCTTTTTTTTTTTTTGGTCAGTCCTACTCTATTCCTACTCTACACTCACGCGCAGACTTGTGCCCTGCCTCTTGTAGGGCGTGGGAGTCGCAACCCACTCTCGAAACTTACGCATCCCTACCCCCATCCCCCCTGAGAAGGTGGGGATTTGAACCCCTCACCTCCCATTTCCATGTTAGAAGGGTGGCCACTGGGGCGAACCCCCAGTGGTTAAGGGATCATGCTTAAATGACCAAAACATGCACTAAATCTGGAGACGAATGCCGAACCTATGTTAAACTATCCAAGCTCAAACTTTCTACAGATTTCGACAAACCGTGTAGAAATAGAACAAGATCAGCAAAAGTTGAACCGTAAAAAGAGCAACAAAACTTGAACTTTAAGCCATAAAATAAGTGTCATCCACATTAAACTACCCGTGCGACATATCAAATGTTCAAGACAAAGACAAGTTCGACCTACAACCTACAATCCATCGCCTACCAATATGCAAAGGACCTCTAACATAAAAGCGGAACGCTTCCAAGTCCAACACTAGCAATATCTAAAAAGGAGGAGGATATTTCCCCGCAGATCCACAGCTAGTCAGCGTTCCTGGCAGCTCCCTTTGCCACCATTCCTTCTCGCCCTGCAGTTAAGTATGTACTTAGATAAGCACACTTACGATACATCCATAGAGAAACCCAGCAAGAAATGGATAGTTAGAGGCGATTTTCATCCCCTTACTTTCTGCAACACATGTAGCATAAAAATTTCACTTGAAGCTGGAACTAAATTGTGGGTACTTGGAAGAACGGAGGATTTTTTAAGCCTAAAATTCCTTTTGTCCCACCTTCAACTACAGTCCGACTAGTAGAGCAGCCTTTTAGTACGTTTTGTCCACAAAGCTACCTTATACATGTACAGGAGTCGTACAATGCTCATGCCGCAATTTTAATACGTAAGACATTAAGTATTTCCCAAGTGATGAACAAATCATACGAAGTTTTCCTAACGAAGTTCTCCTTAGCTAAGCAGAATCGTGAACAGAAAGTCCAAATTTACACCTACGTTTTCTTTTTGGGTCTGATCGACATGCAAACGACACTCCCAATAGGCAAAATAGCAAGCAGCCAACAGAACACACGGTAAAGAACGGAATAACTTACTGGACATACATCTCGCACACAAGTCAAACAAACTGATGGTAAAAATGAAGTGCATAGGTCAGACCAAATGACCTTTCCTCTCATGGTTGTTTCAGCGTACAGCATGTCTCTCAACTCAACCATTTGTTCACATAGTAGGAAGACTGTATATCACAAAAGCACATTTGGCTTGGATGCTTAAACAAGTAGGGTATTCTAGCTAAAGCCCCTCAACTCAGTTACGTAGTTGCATGATATATGCCCTTCGAGAAAGCACACATGCTGCATGAAATTTAAAATACGAAAGAAAAAGCTTCAATGTTGAACATGTTTGGCGGAGGCTCAGTGAAAAGCTTTCGGACACATATCATTGTAATCCATCAATGTTTCACGTGGAAAAGAGTGCAAATACTAGCAGCTTAGAATGAATATACCTGTCACTAAGACATCTTCTTCAGCATATGACTTAACAAGCTGAGTGCTTTGAATAGTCCGCTTTCTGTTTTCCTGTGGAATAAATATTCAGCAGGGTGATAATGGTTCAATTGAAGCAATTCTCATAAAAACGTCAAAAGGATGATAAGAACCTAAGGGCATCAAAGTTGATGGTCATACCATTCGATCTAGAAATGTTACCAGCTGTACTTACTGCTTTAGGCTTCTTTGAAGGAGAAAACGCACAGAATCCATACAGCAGTCATGGCATTTTACGAATATATACTGAGACGATTCGTGGATTATATTGGCAAAGTTTTGTCTTCACTTATTCAACCTAGTTCGAAGCAATGACAACTCTCGACCCACACACTTTGTAATATATAATGGAGGCTCTTTACCCACTAATCCTAAATAATGCATACCATGCAACCAGCACTCATGAATGTAATAGATAAACGGGTAATGGCGACCAGCAAAAAATTGCAGTGATCTTTCCAGAGAGCATATGGAGATATCAACGTCCCAATGACCACGTGATGGGAACATTTAAATAATCAGAATCAAATGTCGGCCCCTTTGGGCGTGCCCATAGAAGGGGATAAAGTATTCTAACGACCATAAAAAGGCACGTTATTGGACTTGATTAGCTTTTATAAGACAATATTAACGATTAAAAGTAGAGATATTTTAACTGATGTACACTCATAGTTTTGTGGTTATAGAAGTATGGAAGTGGAACCGCAATAATAACTATAGCTACGTAATTGATCTGATACGGTGCTGTTCGAGAAATTTTATTCCGTGTGGAGTACAAATTTACATTTTGATTTCTCTCCAAGTAAGTCAAACGCCATAGTGTTTTGCACTTGATCACGAATAAGTAAGCTTTCATAAACTTTCATAAAATGCAATGAAATTTCACTATGGAGAAATTCAATTCCACATTGAATGTAAAAATATACTATATTGACAATGTTTTTAATAGGTACCTTCTTTATTCCTTTATAAATTTTTTCAGTTAATATATATTTGAAGAATCTCACTCCCCAATTGGGAATCATGATTTTCTCAGGAAACTAGACAAAATTTTCACTGAGAAGACAAGTGGTGGATGAGGCATTCATTCTTCACTTATCCACCCTCACCTTCGCTCTAATGAACATAAAATTTTTCATGCCTATATTTCCTATTTTTCATAATTATTTGGAAATATTAAGTCCAAAAGTAATACTAGGTATAAAAAGATTGACAAGAAACTTAACATCATATTATAGAAAAAGTACGTCAGGTCATTTGTTATATTGATATGTGCATATGTACTCATCACCAGAGCTCCATCGTTGACCGCCACATTCAGCGGTCATCGTCGACCACCAATGTACACCAACTACGATTTCTACAGACATGGAGAACGAGAGACATAGCAACACACAAATAAGAGCAACGCGATAGACAAAATCGATGTGAATTGAGTGTAGCTAACACTCAGGCCATGGATTCGACACCATCACCTAGGGAGGGAGGGAGGGAGGGAGAGAGATTATTGATGATTTTTTTATGCATTAAAATTGTGTTTGACATCTAATGAATCAATTTATATCATGTAAATCACGACAAAAGTTTTCTGATTTAACAATTCTCAGAACTCCTTCACAATTTTTTTTTATAGGCATATTGTGGAACACTTTATGGTGAATGATAAATTTTAACTATTTCAAACTGAGATTACTGAATTGACTCAAACAGATGGAGAGACTCGAATGTGATTGAAGCGGCATCAACTTAGTATTTGTTAAAATGAGCATAATAAATAACGTATAGAAGATGACCTTGGTAACGAAACTGATCAGTGCGCTGTTGATGATGGAATCAGATAGTACAACATTCTTGCCGTTCCTTGCGCGCGTCTCTGCTCACGCCACTCCTCTTCTTCAGTCAAGAGAAAATGAGAGAGGGAGAGAGAGAGAGAGACCATTATATTTGTGGGCATTTTTATTTTTTACGATGGGCCTCTTTTCTTTGACCGGCTGGCCTCTATCCATTGAGCGATCATGCTTCATCAGCATTTACGATGGGCCTCTGTTCTTTGACCAGGCTCTTCCCGTTCCTTTAATGATTGTTTAGTTTTTATATTTGTTGGTTTGCTCTTTTGTTTATATATCCATCAATCTATCTACTTTTTTGGTTCCTTTTCTATTGTTTAAATTGTGTGCCCAATTTGTTGACTATATTTCAGTTGTCAAAATTTATAAACAAATTGAAAATTATGTCTAGCAAGAACTTTGTCCACTAAATGTAGACTTGAAAATTTTGGAAAATAATAAAGTGCAGCCATCGTGTCTTTGATGGCTTGGGTTGAACCACCTGATATCGTGTCCTTGAGCTCCTTCATTTTGGCCTCGACCTTCTCTTTCACGGGGCCAGGGACCTCATCGCCTAGCTCCTTGAGCTGCTTTACGGTCTGGTACACCACGGAGTCTGCCTGGTTCTGTGTCTATGGCGTCCCTCCTCTTTGTCCTCCTTCGCAAACTTCTCCGCTTCCTTCACCATCCTTTCTACCTGCAAAAATCAACCAGAACATCCACATCATTTGTAAAATCAAAGTAGACAATGTGGAATAAGACGACACAACCTTTCTGATGTCATTTGTCGATTTATGAAAATGACTGTACCTCATCACTAGGCAAGGTGCTGGCCCCGGTAATAGTGATATCTTGCTTCTTCCCAATTCCTTGATCCACTGCAGTTACATTGAAGATTCCATTGCATGAACATCAAACTCGACTTCGAGTTGAGGTACACCTCGAGGAGCTAGTGGGATACCATTAAGGTGGAAGCAGCCGAGAGATTTATTATCCCTAACAAAACTCCCTCTCTCCTTGGAGGACATTAATCTCAACACTAGTTTGACCATCAGCCGCAGTAGAGAAAACTTCTGATTTAGAAGTCGGGAGAGTCGTGTTCCTTGGAATGATCTTGGTCATGACACCACCCAGTGTCTCCAAACCAAGAGATAGTGGTGTCACATCTAAAAGAACAATGTCGCTAACATCTCCAGCCAAAACACCTGCCTGAGATTAAAGTACATAAAAGGACTTCAGTTCAACGTAAGTACAAGCCAACATTGATTATTGATTATACAGAGAATTCTTTGAGAATATATAACAAAACTGGACAGCATCTCCAAGTGCAACAACCCCATCGGGGTTGACAGTGACATTGGGTTCCTTCCCAGTCGTCTACCGTACAAGCTACTGAGCGGCAGGGATACGTGTGGAACCGCCGACAAGGATCACCTCATCCAGATCTCTGAAGGTGAGTTCAGCATCTCTTAAAGCAGTTTCACTGGTCTCTAAGCCTGCACAGGAAATATAAGTACTATCAACAAACTGACGACATAACAAGCATTTATTGCAATCAAAATTACCTAATTACGTATGAAAACTATAGAGGCCATGAAGCATCAGGGTGCATGAGAACAAACCCACAGCTGCAGTTCTTCCTCTCGGATACCTCATTCTTTTATAGGTAAAAGAAAAGATGACTATTGGGCACCACAGGGTTGCAAACCCATATACAGAAACAATGTCGATTAAAGCATTTACAACAAGACACAGCTTTCCACTTACAAGACAAATCATCTACCGGTCAAGTAAGTCCGAACACAACTCCTCGACTTTGGCACTTGTCAGTGTCTTTTCAATGTGGTTTGGTCCATCTGCAGTGGCAGTAATAAACGGCAACCAGGACAAACAGAGATTATGTTAGTCTGGTTTAAAGATGACAATTCGATTTTAGCTTTCTCAGCAGCCTTAGTCAACCTTTGAAGGGCTTTCTGGTCCATCATAAGATCAGTACCTTCACCTCTCTTGAAATCTGCTACTGTCCAATCCACAATTCTCTGCATGATTGGGGTACGCAGATATTCAAACTAATATGATTTACGAAAACGAAGTTGTGTAAGGGAAACAGTGACAGTACATTAAAAAGAAAAAAAAAAATAGCAATATAGCTCACCATACCTTGTCAAAGTCATCGCCACCCAAATGTGTGTGTCCAGATGTTGAAAGCATTTCGAAGACTACATAGCAAGTACAATCATAAAGTTCAACATGAAATCACACGCGCAAATGACAGCAAACGACAATCAAAGCAGTTCCACCCAGTTGTTGGAATGAATAAAGACGTTTGTGATTTTCTATCACTGTCAGTGTACCTGAGACATCAAAAGTTCCGCTGCCAAGGTCGAACACCAGAATGGTCTCATTGTTTTTCTTTCCAAACCCATACGCCAGCGATACAGCAGGAGGTTCATTAATAATGCGAAGCACTTCTAAGCCAGCTATGTCCGGCATCCTTTGTTGCAGTCCTTTGCGAGTCACTGAAGTAAGCAGGAGCAGTGACCACGGCTTTAGTTGCTTTGTCATTCAGGAACTTTGAAGCATCATCCACGCGCTTTTTCTCAAGGTGCAAACTATAGATACAAACTAAAATTCGACAAAAATGAATACATCTTGCTTCTCCACAGTTATGACTTATTCAATTACAAAATCCCACAATAATAGGAAGTTCAAAGTGTATAAAATAACTACGTTCATTTTTTTTAGTTGTTAATCTTTTTTTTAGGAATAATATCTACATAATTTTTTTCTTTGGCAAAACAATAATATTCCACTATTTTAAAAGTTGCAACTGAGTTCGTCATATATATATTTTTTTTATTTTTGAATATTATCACTTTGAATTATTTTAGATTATTTAAATATCATCACTTTGAATTGTTTCTCCATATATCAACTGGTTTCAAATTGTTTCTTATAATTTTTTTCTCAATTTGGGATTGCAATAAAAAAATTATAGAAGTATAAAAATGTAAGGTCAAAATTTGAAACCAGTTGAGGAAGTTTACAGGTATCCTCTACAAGATCCAGTGGCCGACCTTTAACCCTCTTTGTAGAGAGACGGTCATCTCAGCATTTTCCCTGTGAAATTTAAATGCATCTTTTCCAGCAGAGCACTTTTGGAATCACTCTTTTTCTAGGATTGGCAATGCAAATAAACTTAGGAGACAAATCATTCTAGAAGTTGTGCTTTAGAAGAGCCATGTCACCTTTCAAAATATTGATTTACAAGCAAAAAAAAATAAACAAGATTTTATGACATAAAATGACTATTCAAGTCCAAGATCGATTACATGGATTACTGCTCCAATTTTACTTCAATATTTGTTTATTGGAACTCGATTTGTCAAATTGGTGGGTCGGTCGGATTTGGGTGAGACAAAAATGGATTTCACCCCAGATCTATCCAACCTGTTTTAATATAATACTATTTAAGCAACTTATGTCCAATATAGACCCGATCACAAGCGACCAATCTTGAGGTTCAATTATTAGCAATTTTTTCCCTTAAAATATGAAAATAGCATATCGATAAAAAAAAAAAAAAAACTAACCAATTAAAAACAAGTTAAATATGAAAAAAAAAATTAGCAAATAAGAAAGAACTAAAAAATAATCCGCCCAAAGAACCCATATTTTGAATGCATGAACGAAGCGGCCGATGCCGTTACTCTGCCAATATCATCGCCGCAGTCAGCATTGTCACATTAATTTTGTTAAAAATTGAAGTAAATGAAAAACTTAATCTGAAATAAAAGATAATACATGTTCTTACAAAATTAATGTAAATGAAAAACTTAATCCGAAATAAAAGATAATGCATGTTCTTTCTTTCTTTCTTTCTTTTTTTTTTTTTTTTTTTTTTTTTGCTAAAAAGATAATACATGTCGTTATTTTTCATCTTCTACTAACTCGCCATAATTGTTGACACGCCATGGTGTCGAGATCGATTTGAAATTTTTCCCAGTGCAATGATTCAAAAATTAATCAAATCACAAGAGTTCGCTTAATTTATTTAGCTTTCAGTTGGATCCGGTAAATTATGAGTTCAAATTACAGCATCTTCGATTCAAAGTAACTTTATAGGACATGACGAGTCTCACAATTTCCTCGAAAAACGAGCATCCATGGAAATTAATCAAAACTCTGGCCACAAATTTCATATAATACAATTCTTACCTTTACCAAAAAAAAAATTCATATAATATTTTAACTCGCAAACAAACCAGAGCGAAACGTCAAATAATTCCTCTAGAATCCCTCTTGCTTGGGGTTTTCTCTTTACGCAATGTAGAGTGTATCTACCGCCTTGGTAGTTTTCTTCCCCAGGTTTTTTCTAACTGGTTTTATTACACTAAGAGTTTGTGAAGTCACCTTTTCTACCTGTACTTTCTACATTCCTTCTGATGGTTTTATATGAGATGGGTTTAAGGCCCGTCCGCCCATGTTGGGCCTAAAAACTTGGCCCACAGAATTAGGGCCCGTGGATGGAGGGACGTATAAAAGGGAGGAGAGAGAGGGAGAACGCACCTTTTTAGAATTAACGTACGTCTCCCTCTCTTTCAACGTTCTCTTTCTCTCCAAGGAACAGTAAGCAAAAAGAAGCGATGCCGTCTTCCTTCTAAGCGAATTGGCGTCATCGGATTGAACAGGGCCAAATTCTCTTCCTCTCTTTGGCATTGGTGTTTAATCTGTGGCTAACAAGGTACACTCGAATCCGTGATGTGCTTTAGGATCGGTGATACGTGATTTTCCCAGGCTTCGCTTCCGCATTCGTTTTAGGGATTCGATTTAGTGTCGAATCCGGTTTTCGGGGATCCATTATTCACAACATTGGTATCAGAGCCCTTGTTCACGTTTTCCCGACCCTTTTCATGTTTTTGATTGATTTTTTGCGAAAGTGATTGGCCGGTACGGATCGGGGCGAGAAATTCCGACACCCGAGCACTGTTCGTCCTTTTTTCTAAGTTTTCGTAAGTCGAAATCAATTTCTGAAAGCATTGGGTGAAAGAGGTCGTCGAGACGAGTCTGACGACATGTCGTGCGCCGCCGGGCGACGCCAGACGCACCCACACGCGTGGCCAGAAGCCACTGCGCGTGGGCACGACGCGCCCAAAGCGTTGGCATCAGCCAACGCGTGCGCCACACGCGCCGGTGGTCAACCGGCACGTGCGCGCCGGCGGCCGGCGAACCGGCACGCGCAGTGGCCAACCGCACGCGCGCCGGCGGCCGGCGAACCGGCGCGTGCGGCGACGCCATCGTAACGCCACGGTAACCGCCGGGATGACGTCATCGATGACGTCATCGCCGACGACCGTTGGCCGGCCGGCGACTCGACCCGACGGCGACCCGACCCGACCCGCATGGAAGCCAAGCGCGTGCCGCGCTGACGTCTGCGTGACGTCAGCCCGCGCACATGCGCGGCACGTGCCGGCGGGATTCGTCCGACCCGACCGGCCGGTCCGACCGGCCGGACCGGTCCAACCAGTCCGACCTGCGCACCGTGGACCCAACCCGTTGACCCGTTGACCGACGACCGTTAACCGTTGACTTTGACTGTTGACCGTTAACCCGAAAAAAAAAAAAGAAAAAAAGGAATTTGTTTCTTTTTTCAATTATGCTAGTGTGGGTTATAGGTAATCCATTTTTTAATTGTGCATTTGTTGCATGAATCATGAAAAATTATGTATTTTCCCTTATGTTCATTATGGATTATAAGTGATCCATTTTTAGTTCTGCATTTGTTGCAGGAACTGTAATGCGTTATGTACAGATACCTGCAATCCCGAGAACGGACGAGGGAAATACAAGACTTAAAAGACTAATGACAGAGTTAGCTAATTATCGGTGGCATGACGGTGATTTAGTATCACATGTGGTCATGTCAATCAGATGATATAGGAAATCATCTGGAATGGTTATCTTATGTCGGATTTTGAGAAGGTGCCGGCTTTGATGAACACTCTTCCACCTTAATGGCAAATAGTGTTAGATCGGCTATGGGAGGTCAACGTGATCCCGGGTTATAGGAGGCTAGTGGAAGCTTTTGTAAGAGAGTACTATAGGATTGAGTTGGCCAAAATTTCAACTCTTAGATTGAGCGCCACATGGCGCAGAGTGAATGCACCTTGGTGGTGACATGAAAGCTCTCCAAAAGTTTTTCCATGGTTGGCAAATGTGCCTTCAAATTTCTCTGATATTTTGACTGATAGATTATAAGGGACATTCCCTACTTATTTCTTAGATTAGTTTGTGTTTTTAGGCATGAATATCTCTTTCTATGTTGATAATTTTCTTTGTATATATTGCTTAGTGCAATGGATAGTTGTATTATGTGAAAACATTATTATTCTATTGGATGTTAGATATTATTTGCTTTCTGTTATTGATGAATGCTGTGGGTAGTTTAGAAGTTTTTGTAGCTTCATAGAATTGATTTTGCATATGACAATCATATTAATGATAGTTTTTTAAGTTAGGATTTTTGGAGGATGATTGGAAATATAGTGACATTTTGATTCTGAAACCTTACTTGAAATTATTCATTGATATGATGGGTCTGTGCAAAGTGGATGCATAAATGATAGGCATTAATTATTCATGCATATATGTCTGATGTGTTCAGATCGATGGTTTCAACAACTAAGAATGTAATTGCTGATATGAACGGCAACAAATGTGAAATATTGAATATGAAGATTCAATATGTGCTGGAAAAGCAAGAAGTACTAGAAGCTCTTGACCATATTATGAAAGATCTTGAGGATGTTGTGCGCCACCTTGAGCTAGTAGAGGACCGCCTAACAGCATTTGAGCCGAAAATAAACATTTGCAATGCTGATCTAGCTCAGAAAGGGCTTTGAGCTCTAAGCGCAAACATATTGATTCGTTCAATATGTGGGAATGCAAAGGATCAAGTCCTTATTGTAAGAAATCAAGAATTAACCAACATAAGAGAGGAAAACGTCATAAAGTGAAGAAAATGTCAAGAGTGAGGTGTTACAATTATGACAAAAATGGTCACTATGCTCGCGACTGTCGTGAGCTAAAGAAGGTAAACACCTCTTGCACATTTGAGAACTTTACTTATGTGTCGAGTTCTGCATTATTGGCTGAATCCAATCATTTGTGGACTGTAGATTCAGGAGCGATAGACCATGTACCGAAGGATAGAAAATCCTTCGTAAAATTCCAACGAGTACCAACTGGAACTACGTGGATCTATGTGGAAAATAACTTCAGAGCTGAAGTTAAAGGGATTGGCATCTGCCAATCAAACATGCGTGGTGGACGCATTTTGTTCCTACATGATGTTCTATATGCTCCAAAGATTCGTCGAAATTTAAGTGTCTGTTTTAATGTTGGTTAAGCTTGGTTTTAGTGTGAACTTCCATAATAGAGGTGTAGATTTGTATTTGGATACAAACTACTATGGTTGTGGTCACTTTTAGGATGGTTTTATTGTACTAAATGTTGACTATGGTGATGTCAATATTTGTTATTCCCTTATTTCACGTCTTCTACTTCATATGATAATGATGTGATTATGTGGCATGCTAGACTTGGTCATATTGGCCAACAACGTATGAATAGACTAGCCAAAGAGGGCTTGTTGGGCAACATTGAAAAAGTCGATTTGCCCATATGTGAGCATTGCCTAGAAGGGAAAACGATGAGGAAACCATTTCGAAAAGGTAAAAGAGTTGAATTTCCTCTGCATTTAATCCATTCTGATGTCTGTGGTCCAATGAATGTGAGAGGAAGGCAAGGGGCTGTTTATTTCATCACTTTTATAGTTGATTATACTCGATTCGGAAATGTCTATTTGATTTCTCATAAATCTAAAGCATAAGTTGTTTCAAAAGGTTTATGAAGTTGGTAGAAAATCAATTAAACAAGGAAATAAAAGTATTGAGATCCGATCGAGCTTGATAATATTTATCTGATGAGTTCAGAAAATTATGTGATAAAAAAGGAATAGAAAGATAGTTGTCTATTCCATATACTCCTCAACAAAAATGGTGTTGCAGAGAGAAGAAACAGAACCCTACTGGAAATGGTTAGGTCCATGATGGCGCATGCTAGCTTACTTATCACTTTTTAGAGTGATGCGTTGTTAACTGTTGCCTATATACTTAACCGGGTGCCTTCCAAATCAGTTACTTCCACTCCATATAAATTATGGACAGGTAGAAAACTGGACTTAAGTTTTCTTAAGGCATGGGGTTGTGCTACCTATACACATGAGTCCTCTCACAAGTTTGGGAAATTGAGTCCCAAAGGAAATAAGAGTATTTTCATGAGATACTCCGAACACTCAAGAGGGTATGTATTCATAGGTGAGCAGGAAAGTGGGAATATAACTGAATTTGAATCACGAGATGTCACATTCTTAGAAGATGAATTTCCTAAGAATGGCGAAATAGGGGAAGATTACTCCCTATTTGTAATCTTGGATCAAGATAATGATATTAGTGGAGTTCGTTCAAGTGGGAGTAATATGATAAGTGATGAATTGAATTCAACTCATTCTCAATTGCAACCATATGATGAGACGACGTCATCATTATCTAATCCTAGTCGGAGCATAATGGGAAATGATGTGATAAGTGCACAATCTCCCATAAGGCGAACAAGTTGCCAAAGTATTCCCCGTTGACGTTTTGACATTGAAGGGGAAACTTTTATGATTGCTCCGCAAGATAAGGATGAGCTAAGAAATGTTAATGAGGCTCTAAATTGCCCTAATAAGGAAAAATGGATTCATGCAATAGAAGAGGAAATGGAGTCAATGAAATCAAACCAAGTCTGGGAACTGGTTGATCTTCCAAAAGGACACAGAGCTATTGGGAACAAGTGGGTTCTCAAAATAAAGCGAAAGGCTGATGGCTCGATATAAAGGCATAAGGCTCGTCTTTTGGCGAAGGGGTATAATCAACAGGAATGAATTGATTATGAAGGTACGTTTTCTCCTGTAGTGAGATTTACCTCGATTCGCATTATTCTGGCAATAGTAGCTAGTATGGATCTTGAGTTACATCAAATGGATGTAAAGACTGCTCTCCTCAATGGAGAATTAGAGGAAGAAATACATGGAACAACCTGTTGGTTTCATAGTAAAAGGCCAAGAAGAAAAGGTATGTCGACTTTTGAGGTCGATATATGGCCTTAAGCAGTCATCGAGACAATAATATATACGTTTTCATAATGCCATAGTGGCATATGATTTTACAATGATCGATGAGGATCATATCATTATATGTTGATAATATACTAATTGCCGGAAGTAATATGGAGTTTGTTAATACTGTCAAGAGTTGGTTGTCTTCCAACTTTGAGATGAAAGGCATGGGTGATGTTGCATACATCCTTGGAGTTAAGATTTCAAGATTGTAAACCCATAGATACTCATATTGCAAAAGGTGAAGGATTGAGCCATAGATTGTGTTCAAGGACTCCACAAGAGAAGGAACAAATGAAACATGTTCCTTATGCTAGTGCTGTTGGAAGCTTGATGTACGCTATGATGTGTACAAGACCTGACATATGTTTTGCAGTTGGAATGGTGAATAGATACCAATACAATCTAGGTCAAGCACGTTGGAAAGCTGTTAAGAGAATACTGAGGTATCTAAAGGGAACTGCTAATTATACGCTGAGTTATTAAGGAAAGGATCTGCAACTCAAAGGCTATTCTGATGCTGATTGGGGAGGAGATTTAAATGAAAGGAAATCTACCTCTGGGTTTGTTTTCTTACCGTATAATGGTACCATATGTCGGAGCAGTAAGAAACAAACGTGTATAGCCTTGTCCATGATGGAAGTTGAGTTCGTGGCATTATCAACAGCAGTATAAAAAGATGTTTGGCTTAAGAGATTTTTTTTTTGGGTCATTTAGGTGTTATTGGAAGTGCTGCAGATTTGTTGTTGGTTAACTGTGATAGCCAAGCAGCAAAAGCGTACACAAAATATTCAAAATATCATGGCAAGACCAAACATATAGATACCAAGTATAATCTTGTCAAAGATATGATTGCACGAAAAGATGTGAACTTAGAGTACATATTACGCATAGAATGGTAGCAGATCCTATGATAAAGCCAATACCTATAAATGTGTTATGTGGCCATATGAAATCTCTAGGATTGCGTAGAGGCTGATGTACTTAATATTGTAATTTCCCTAAGTGTTCACATTTGATGAATTTGTATTTTCATCATCAATGCCTATGAATCTTTGTTTGATCTTTATGCATCTTAATGCTTAGTGCATTACTTTAAGTTGAGAAAGTATGTCAGACAGATATAAAATTAACCCACTCACACGGGTAATCGCCTCTATTTACTGTGTGATAAATAGAGATGAGACTGTTTTTAAGCTTGTTATCTAGGTGATAATCGAGAGCTCAAGCTTAAAATACATATGTCGCATTAACTGGGTGTTAAGATGAGGACATAATATTTACTATATCCGAAAGTAAAATAACCCACATATTTTACTTTATCTGTCTATGATGCTAGATGTGAGTTCTGATAAATTTTGTTAATGAGTAGATACGTGAACTCAATTTAGACATTGGGTATATCTGAACTATCATCTATACGGTATTGAAAGTGTAGACATACACTCCATGAGAAATGAATTAATATCGTAATACGTATTTCATACTACGTATGCATGAAACGACAAATAAGAGTGGCAAAAGTTTGATCTCAACTTTTATGTCATGTGAGACTCTTGAGGAAAAGAGTTCCTCAATTTTTTTAGTCCCCTCATGACTCTTACTTATTCTCAAGATTTTTATTTAGTGTTTGCTATCTTAGGATGTTGCCAATGGTCATGAGTTTGATTCGATCTAATAGGACATTTCTAGAAAAGCAAGCTGAACTGAAATTAAGAGTTTGAAGGAAAGAGGAAGATCGATTTTGAAGAATCACATTATAGTTTTGTATTCACCGGTTAACCAATTATGACTGTCTTTGGGATAATCATAATTGTGAATACAATATATATATCATTGTTTAAAAGAGATCAAGAGAGATATAAATGCGATCGATTGATCTAGGGAACTGCATACTAAATCTACTCAGAATGTGATGCCCATTATGAGCTGCTATATATTCCTAACAGATGTATAGCAACGAGCTCTCAAAGTAAGCTAGTCGCACAGATTATTCACCGGTATGAATGTTGTAAAGAGGTAAAGAAAATCATGTTCAGCCCACCATGTGCGAGTGGGAGATGATGGTTTTATATGAGATGGGCTTAAGGCCCGTCCGCCCATGTTGGGCCTAAAAACCCGGCCCACAGAATTAGGGCCCATGGATGGAGGGACGTATAAAAGGGAGGAGAGAGAGGGAGAACACACCTTTTTGGAATTAACGTACATCTCCCTCTCTTTCAACGTTCTCTCTCTCTCCAAGGAACAGTAAGCAAAAAGAAGCGACGCCGTCTTCCTTCCAAGCGAATTGGCGTCATCGGATTGAACAGGGCCAAATTCTCTTCCTCTCTTCGACATTGGTGTTTAATCTATGGCTAACAAGGTACGCTCGAATCTGTGGTGTGCTTTAGGATCGGTGATACATGATTTTTCCCGGGCTTCGCTTCCGCATTCGTTTTAGGGGTTCGATTTAGTGTCGAATCCGGTTTTCGAGGATCCCGTTATTAACAACACCTTTTAACCCACTCCACCCCTTCATTCTCTACTACATCTGTCCTTTACCCACACCCCTCCTCCATTTGCATGTCACGATCGGCCCACTTTTCCTTGAATTTTCCCTCGAAATTCCTTTGAATCGCCTTCAGCTGGTCGATAACTCTCACAAGGCTCTGGGTGTTCTCATTTCTCTGTTTTTAGGTATCCTGTTGAGGTTTTCTCTCATTGCTCAACCTTTTAATCTAAAATGGATCACCCCACCGCCGCAGATGAAGCTCGCTTAGCAGCCTTATGCAATCGCACGAGTTGCTTGTGGTCCGAACAACAAATTGAGATATGGGATGAGGCTGCACCTAGTGAAAAAATTGCAGAATGTAAGTTAACACTGGTGGGTAAGCTTCTCAATAACCCCTCAGTCAATTTTCAAGCTCTCCAAACTGTTATGAAAAAGGCTTGGCGCGCTGATTTAGTGGAATTTGCACAAGTTGACTCTGGTTTGTACATTATAGAGTTCAAATCTGATGATGTCAGACAGAGAGTTTTAGAAAACGGACCTTGGTTGTTTGCAAATCATCTGTTTATTTTAAAGCCTTGGATAGCTAACACGCCGTTGTATTGCTATAACTTTGACACTTGTGAGTTCTGGGTCCATGTTGTCGGCTTGCCTTTAGAGCGTTGTACAGATACTTTAATTCGTCGGGCTGCAGGTCATTTTGGAAAGGTTATAGAAGTGAACATAGAGAGTAAAGATGGATTACCTCTTCGAACAGGGAGGGCAAGGGTGGAATTGGACCTTCAACGTCCGCTAAAAACAGGGCTTCTCCTTAAGATTGAAGGCAAGAATCTCTAGTTGGACTTTAGATATGAACGTTTAGCTCACTATCGCTATTCCTACGGTATACTGGGTCACTATGCAACGAATTGTCAAACTTTTCCATGTGATGAAAATAAATTAGATGATACCAGTTTTTTATATGGCTCTTGGTTAAGAGCAGAGGCACGAACACATAGCTCCTTCTGGCGCACCTTTTATGATGAAGAGATTATTCCTGAGACCCCTCAACCTTCTCTGGAGATTATTCCTATTCCGGACTCTAGACATGTTGCACCTGACATTTCAGTACAAAAAAACAAAGGTAAACAAATTATGGACGCCTCAATAGATGATCCTACTATCACAACATCAAGCCAAGCTAATCAGGAGCTGCAAAATCAGGACCAACAACTTATATTGGTTGATAACTCGGTTGCTGGCTCCTCTCAGTTAAAAAAGAAGATCAAACATTCTCGTCTTAATGCAAGATCAAGGCCTCTTAAGAAGGCCAAAAGACATCTTCCTTATGAAATTTGGCTTCAGCTTCAGGAACATTTTGATGAATCAGCTCTACAAGACACTCCTATTACTGAGGCAGATACTCCTGCCTGTTGGGCCCTAGTGGCTAGCCCTAAAAAGCCAATAGGTGAACAATGAGACTTATAAGTTGGAACTGTCAGGGGTTGGGCAACCCCCTGACAGTTCAAGCGTTAAGGGTCTTAGTGACCCAAGAGAAGCCCGATATCTTATTTTTGATGGAAACCAAAAACCAGACTCAGAAACTCATGGATCTTCGACAAAAACTCAAATTTTCAGCAAGTTACATTCAAAATCTAGTAGGATTGGCAGGAGGTTTAGCCCTTTTTTGGACTGATAAAGTTTCTTTGAAAGTAACTTATCAATCTTCAGACATGTTGGACTCTATTTGTACTGACCTGGATTCTGGCATCATCATGCGCCTTACCTGTTTACATGCTCCAACGAGTTTTCATCTTCGACAGCACCTGTGGATAGCTTTACGACAAATAAGTAACTTTAATACCCTTCCTTGGCTATGCACTGGGGATTACAATGAAGTGCTCTATCCATGGGAGAAAGTTGGAAAACGTCATGCCGGATCTCACAGAATGCTTTCTTTTCGCAATCTACTCAATGACTGTTATTTTATGGATCTCGGCAGCAAGGGCTATGCTTTTACATGGACAAATAATAGACATGGGGATGATATTGTTAAGGAACGGTTAGATAGAATGCTATGCACAAAGGCTTGGAGATTAGCTTACCCTCTTGCCGAAGTTCTCGCTCTTCCAGCCTTAGGATCAAACCACAACCCCCTTCTCTTATCCAATGAAGCACTTTCAGACTGTAAAAGGCAGAAATCTTTCTACTTTGAGGCTTTTTGGCTTCAAGATATGGAGTGCCGAGAAGTCATTTATGCTTCATGGGCATCTTCTTAGCTAGGAGAGGTGACATTCCCTTTAAAACTGCACTCTGTTTCTGTTGCATTATCTAAATGGAGTCATTCCAAATTCAGGAATGCACGCACTCGGATTCATACTATCAAAAATCAGCTTCAGTCTCTTACTAATCAAACCTTTTCGCACTCTAATACTGAAGTGATATCGGACCTGAAAGCAAAAATACACGGCTTATGGTAGCAAGAGGAAAAATTTTGGGCAATGCGATCTCGAGTCAATTGGCTTAAATGGGGGGACAGGAACACCAAATTTTTTCATGCCACTATGGTTCAAAGACATCAACAAAACAAGATTCGAATGCTTCAGGATGATCAGCAAAATTGGATACGGGACCCTACTATTATGAAAGAGATGACTTTTAACTATTTTCAGCAGCTATATTATTCTGCAGGGTATAAAGACTATGGCCCGACACTCAATCTTTGTAAACAAGTTGTGACGCCGGAAATAAATGATAATCTAGTAGCTGCAATTACCTGTGAGGAGGTCTGGAACGCGGTATTCCAATTAGGAGAGACCAAGGCACCAGGTCCTGACAGATTGAATGGTCAATTCTATCGTGCCCATTGGGATATCCTGCAAGATGATATAATCTCAGCTGTGAGACAATTTTTTTCAAACAGGGATCTTATTACCGGAATACAATCGCACCTCTATTTCCTTAATTCCTAAGATTCCTCATCCAGAAAGATTGGACCAGTTTCATCCTATCAGCCTCTGCAACTTTATTTATAAGGTAATTTCTAAGATTCTTGCCAATCGTCTTAAACCCTAGCTGCCACAGTTGATAGCACCAGAACAGGTTGCCTTTGTTGAAGGTCGGCAAATCCAAGACAATATAATTGTGGTTCAAGAGGCTCTACATCAGATCAGAATCAGAAAACGGAAAAAGAATTTTCACGCTGTGCTTAAGCTAGATATGCAGAAGGCTTATGACCGAGTCGAATGGAATTTTCTTAGAGATTATCTCCTAAAGCTTGGATTTCATACGAAATTGGTGCACTGGATATTCCAATGTGTTTCTACGGTTTCTTATAGTGTCAAATTTAATGGCGAATTTCTACCCTTTTTCCATCCTACGAGAGGTCTCAGACAAGGCGATCCTTTATCACCATACCTCTTCATCCTGATGGCTAATGCCTTAACGACTCTTATCACTAATGCAGTGGACATTGGCAACCTTAAAGGTATTAAACTTAACCGATGGTGTCCTACTCTCTCCCATTTATTTTTTGCAGATGATGCCATCTTTTTTCTTCATGCGAAGCTTATTGAATGTCAGAACTTAGCTACTATAATTAATGAGTATTGCCTAGCTACGAGACAGGCCATTAACCGAAACAAATCAGGTTTATTCTGTAGCCCAGATTGTCCTAGCAACTTGAAATAAAATCTTGCCGGAGTACTTAGAGTTCCTTTACTACACAAAACTAGTAGATATCTCGGTATACCCTCAGATTGGGGCAAATCTAAACAGGAGATGTTTTCTTGGCTTATGGGTCGAGTGCATTCAAAACTTGAAGTTGGAAAGAAAAACTTATTTCAAAAGGAGGCAATGAGGTTCTTATTAAAATTGTTGTGCAAGCAATTCCTCATTATGCAATGTCGATTTTCAAAATCCCTGCTGCTATTTGTAAAGTCATAAAACAGGAAATAGCTAAATTCTTGTGGCAATCTGATTATAGCAAGAAAGGCATCCATTGGAAGAACTGGGATTGCATTAAGAGTAGAAAAGATGAAGGGGGATTAGGATTCCGTGATCTTATAGTTTTTAACAGAGCTCTACTGGGTAAACAAGCTTGGCGTCTAACCCAAGATCCTACTTCATTATACAGCAGACTATTAAAAGGTCTTTATTTTCCATCTCATGATTTTTGGCATGCCTCAAAAGGTGCTAGGCCCTCTTGGGTTTGGCAAAGCTTATTACTAGGCCGAGAATCTATTGCAGATAAGGTTTTATGGTCTGTTGGAAATGGTACACACATAAGGATTCGTGAGGATCGTTGGTTACCTAGCAGTATTATTGGAGGCCCTGCTCCTAGGGATGAACCAGAAATGGTTGCAGGTTTTATATTAACAGATTCTAACTCTTGGGATACTTCACTTTTGAATCAGCATTTTGATAGTCAAACAGTTGATGAAATCCTATCTATTTTTATTCGACCTCACTGCACCCAAGATAAACTTATCTGGAGAGGAACACAAAGTGGAACTTTTACAGTGAAGAACTGCTACAACCAGCTTAGAGCTCAGCAAAAAAGTACTATCACTAATCAGGCCTCTTCATCTTTTCAGCCGCCCCGCCAATTATGAAATGCAATCTGGAAGCTACACACTATGCCTAAACTCAGGTCATTTCTCTGGTCTCTCTGTAATAATGCTTTGGCGACTAGAGAAAATCTCTACAAACGACATATCTTGACAACCCCAGCTTGCTGTTTATGTGCTAATCAAGTACCTGAGACCCCAAAACACCTATTTTTGTTCTGCCCATGGACACGTGATGTCCGGAACCATCCAGAATTAGCTATAAGGAGCCCTATCATGGCTGTGCATCGCATAGAAATCTGGCTACTTCAATTTATTGACAATAAAGGCAACTTACTGACTCTTGAAACGATCACTTCTGTCCTTTGGCACATATGGAAAGCCCATAATGCTTTTCTCTTCTGTAAACAACAGCCGAAGGCCGACCGAGTTGTGCAGGTGGCGATTATAGAAGCCCAATCCATGTGTATTTTTAATACTCCAGTGTCGAAGTCTAGTTAAAAACAGGGCATTTTCAACCACAGATGGAATCCACCGGACAAAGATGTTTTAAAAGTTAGCATTGATGCAGCTTACCACCCATCCAGCCCTGATGCCTCTATGGCTTGTGTTTGTAGAGATTCATCTGGCCGTTTGATCGATGGCTTTGTGCAGTCTGCTCGCGCCTCCTCGGCCCTGCAAGCTGAGGTGATCGCCCTAAATCTCGCTCTGCATTTTCTGCTTCAGAGAGGACGACAGACGGACAAGATCGTGGTGGAATCCGACTGTTTACTCCTTGTGGAAGCTGTTCGAGACCCTGTCCGACGACCATGGACACTCAGACCTCTCCTCGAAGAAATTTGGGCGTTGCTCAAACGGTGCCCTAATTTCCTTCTAGTTCACGGCCCTAGAGAAGCTAACTCTTTTGCGGATAGAGTGGTGAAGGCCCATCGGGCCTTCTTACTCCCTCCGATTTGGGTTCTTCAGCCCCCTCCTTTTTTGCAAGATCTTCCGTATTCTGACCTTAATGTAACTGCCTTGCTGTGATCTTAATTTAAGCGATGTTTCTGACAAAAAAAAAAACAAACCAGATTGAAAACCACTACCGAGAAAATTAGTTGGAGTTACAAATACAAATGAGCTGCTCAACCAGTGATAAAATCAGAGTTATTGAAAAAAGAATCGCATTTGATCCGATCAACAAATAACGTCATAGTTTATATTATAAACAGACCATAAGCTGCGAATATACTTGGTGAATCATGCATGTTAACCTAATTTTTTTTATCGGCAAACATCGTGCAGGATCCACCAAAGAATAAAGCTTATGACACATAAATTGCCTGACTCAGGGTATTCGATTAGATTATAATAATAAAAGTTAACCGGAAACAACAACAAATTTTAGTAATTACTCTTTGATAGAATAACTTGCAAGCCATCTTCTTCACATCACGAGGGGTCAAAAAATATTTACGGGGAAGACTTTATAGTAAACATCACCAATCATATAAAAGTAAAGTTTCTACTTCCATAAGACATTTGCACTGGATCATCTATATCTCAAAAGCTTTCTCAATTCGTCATATCGATCGAATGATCCCAATTCTGGTTTGGTCGCCCTTGGTTGCTCTGGAGTTGATGCCCCCACCTCCGCCGCGGCCACCATCAGAGGTGAGCCATGAAAACCAACATTGTTATGGTTATCATCTCAAGCACTGGCGGCTTGTGTTGACAAAGGTGGAGGCACATCGACCTCTGATGGGTTTTCTTCTAAGGTTATCTAGCAATGCATTACCAGATAATCCCATTGCCGATGTCCTTATGACTATCTTGAGCATTATCAGCTTGGATTGATGAAGACAGAAGCGCATAGACCTTTGTCGTGCTTCCTTCAAAGGTTATCAAGTACCACGTCACAGGATAATAATGACGATCTTGTTCGGTGGTTGATGCATCAGCTCATTCCTGATTTGGTTTGATGGAGTGCTACCAACCATAGACATAGGCATTGGTGGTACGTACGACATTTGATGTCGAGCTACACTGTTAATGTGGATGGGTTAATCGCACAAAGCTAAATTCACGATTGGTGGCTTTGAAGTATAGGCTTCGGAAACAATGGACGAATGTTGAGGGGAAATATAATTCCATTATTTTTCCCTTGGCAATGTTCTTCGGTCGATTCAATCGTTATCACGTCCGAACTTATTTTTCTAGCATTTTGAGGTTTGTGATTGCACACACGACTAACTACAAAAGGAAGATAAATGTGAGACAAAGTCATCGAGATATATACAGAAAGAAAGAAAATAACTAAACAAAAGTTAGGGGAGGAAAGAGATCTAATGAAAAATTGTAATATGATGAAAATTGTGACAATGATTGAAATAACAGAAAATAACAATGCCAAATCCTGAGAGCAACAGACAAATAGTACGGACAGATAGTAACAATCTATGGTAATAATCATCAAGAATAACCTCATTCAACTATATTTTCCACCGAAAGTGTTTCTTGAAAATCTTGGAAAGATTTTCATTTAATAAGTTTATTAAAACCATGAACTATAGAAAATTAATTTCAGAAAATGCCTCTTGGCCCATCATAGAGTACTCACGCATGGTCCAAGGTCCCTTTTATGTCCCTCGCTGCCAGTTGATGACTTAGAAGTTAATTGCTTGTTGTAACCAACGGCCGGGTATGGAGAAAATATTGGGTACGCCTTATGTATCAACGTGGCAAACAAGAAGGCACTCGCAGCGCGACACGTGTCCTCGTGGGACCCATAATTTCAGGCGCTCATTTTGAAAATTTCCGCATCTCGTAGCTTCGGAGAGAGGGTTTACAGTCGCGGGTTCTTTCTTTGCGCCTCTCTCTCTACCCTCGCTCTCTCTCCCGACGAACTCCCTCTCTCTCGCCCTCGCTTTTCCGACCGCCGAAGCACCGCGAGCAACCGGCGAACCAGGAGGATACCGGCGAGACGACCGCGAGCAACCGACCGGCGTGCGACCTCCCCTCTCTCTCCGCCTTCCGGCGTGCGACCACCCTCTTTTCGACCGACCGGCGTGTGACCTTCCTCTCTCCCGCCCTCCCTCTTTCCGACCGGCGAACCACCGCGCCGCACCTCTCGGCTCCCGGTTCCGGCCCCAACTCGTCCGTCCTTACTCTTTCTCTCTACTCGCGTCTCTGTCTGCCCTCCCTCTCTTCGACAGCGAACCACCGCGGGACCGGCGAACCACCGCGCCACCCTCTAGCTCCAGATCCGGCACCGGTTTGTCCAGGTAATTCCTCGCTTTCTCTTTTCTCTCTTTCTCTCTGTACGACGGGGTGACGGAAGGGATTTTATAGGAGTTCAGCGATGCCTGAAATGTCATTAGTAGTATGCTTTTCGCCTGTAGTTTTTCTTTAATCTTGGGTTTGGCTATTCATCATGCCAGTAGGACATACTCCGAAAAGGCTCTAAAATGAGTGCTATTGTTGCAAATCATGGATAGTCCTTGAAAAGCCAGATCTGTTGTTCTTCCATATTGATGTTTATATGTATATTCCCCAATAACTTTGCTGAGATGCACGGCCAATGCATCCAGTCTCAATTGATTATTGTCATGCAGTGTAGATTTTTATTGCCTCTGAGATCATTTGGTCATATTTGTTTCCGTGTATTTGCGATGCTTATGGTATAGACCTATGTGATCTCCCCGATGATGATTTTTTTTTTTTTTTTTGGTCGGATTTTAACTTTTCTGTATTTAATCCAATTGCAGGATGTGGCGGTGAAGGTATTCTCGATGCAAGAATATTCAGAAGAATTGATAAATTCCTTTAGACAAGAGGTTTGTTTTCTTTTTTTGTTTTACTATGTCTCATGAGTTCTCTTTGTTTCTAATATTATTCAGCCGGGACATGCCGAGGGTCGCTTAGACTTTTTAATTTGAATAAGGCATCTCTCGTAGGACATGATATGCAGGCTATGTCTTGCTCTAAGCCTGTTGGCCTGTCATTGACTTGTTAATTGAAATCATGAAAACATCGTTATGATAGCGTTTAGTGATTGCTGGATGCGAGGTGGCTGGTTTAATTTTGATAAGGGCCTTCCTTGACAGGTTGTAATTGCAGTTGATGGTCTAGATTCAGGGCGAGGCGGTGAGGGATAATGGGTTGACCTTTTAGTTGATAATGAGCCCAAAAAGTGATCTATATTATCCCAGGATGTGACGAGTCAACATCGAGGTGCCAAATGACTCCATCTATTGTGTCACTTGCCCCTACATCTTCTGATCGTTCTTTTTTTTCTTTTTCCTTTTCCTGATAAGAACTACATAGTCAAGATGGTTTAGGAAGAACATTCTGAAAACCAGTGTGATAAAGAGATGAAGTAAGATTGACCAACATGTTCGAACTGCATGCATTTATCTCTCTCTCTCTCTGCACTTGTATGACTAGCCCGTATTTTATTATTTTATAAAATTCTGAAGCCTTTTAATGACCAGAATTTTTGGTGCTTATTCTGTAGCAACTGAGATTTTTTCCCCAAAGCACGGATATAGTTTATTGGCGTCAGCTCTATCAGTGATGGCATTGGCAATTTTAATTCAAGTGTTGTTCCACTAATACAGCAACGCAACTTTTCCAGGACATGTGGTGATAGCAGGTTTTGATCTTTTTTTTTTTTTTTTTTTTTTTTGCCAAAGGATTATGGATATTTTTCTTTATATTTTCCATGCCTTGATCCATTGCATTATGATTAATTGTGTTGTGTTGTGTTGGATAGATGTAATAGCATGTGGGTCTACGAAAGGATTATACCTTCTCGTTTTACTCAAAATGAGGAACTTTCTGATAGGACTTTGCGATTGTTGTACGTCCATGCTCTCCCCCTCAGCATGCGTAGTACCATGCAGATTCTGAGAACCTCTTTTGATGTTGCCACAATTTTCTCACTTCTCATAAAGTACGTTCATGTAGAATTTTATGAAACCTCATTAGCTAGTTGTGGAACTAATCTTAAACCTGCAGGGAACTGTGAAGATCAATGCAGCTGACGTTGACATAATCGCTAATGAACTTGAGGGAGGTCAGCTTATGCCATGTGCTTGAACGCATTTATTCTCATTGGCCTGAGCTTTCTAGTAGTGTATGGTAAAATCTGAGAACGGCTGGATCGGAAGGTGGCTGAAAGGACGTTACGCGAGCATAAAGGTGATGCTGTTGCTGAAATTCGTTCCTTGCTTCGATAAAGAATTGGTGGCACGAAAAATGGGATTTGTGATTTTTCTGAGGTTGTCCAAGTAGGATCAAAAAGCTGTATGAGTCGTGCTTCGATAAAGAATTGGTGCCACACGTTCAAGGTTCTGCTCATCTCCTTGGAACTGGTGTTACCATTTTCAACGTGACCGTATATAAGTCACACCCATTTGCAGTTGTGTTTTCTGTGTCATCATTCAGGGAATCTGAACTCTCTTGCTTCCCTTGCTTTGAAAGATAAACTTAGGTGCTAGCATGATTTAAACTTGGTCCCTTTAACATGAGGCATTTTGTGTAATTTGTTCTTATATCATGAATTGGTGGGAATTTGAAAACTGAAGCAAGTGTTGTGAGCGCTTCCTTTTGTGAGAATGTACTAATGTTATTTTAAGATAAAATAGTACGGAAGCCTGGTCATTTTCGTTTAGACAGTTCTAGAATCTGTTGTTTATTCATCTGTTATTCATTGATTATTCTGTGGGGGAGGTTATGATTTATTAGCTTGGTGAATTGTTATGACTGGCTGGAAATAATTGTCTTAGTATTTTGTGCTGCATTTCAGTTTCTATGTTAGATATATACGGCGTGTCATAATAATTTTGTCTTGCCTTTGAATATATGCGAACATTAATTTGCTGATATTGTTCTCTTACATTTTTACTTTCGAAGAAAGTAGGTGGGAGATTGTTAATTGACTGATATGCTAACTATTTTTCCAGGTTAACAATGATCGGAGCAGAGACTACACAATCCCCAACACCCTGATGATGAATCCTCAACCTTCAATTCTAGGGTAGCAACCGGCTTTAGCTGTTGGTGCTTCTCCTTATCATGCTGTACTACTAATTTCATAAACTAAATATAGTTGTTTCTACGCTAGACTATCTAGAGCTACATGTTAGTAATTTCAGCGTAATTAGAGATTGTTTCCTCTTTTCTTTCATTTGATGACTGATCTGATGTTAAAAAAAAAAATTGCAGATAAGCAACTTTGCTAGCATGTGGTTCATTCTCCTTTTCGTCTCAATTTTCGCAACTGGTATTCTTGAGCTCCGTTGGAGTGGTTTCAGCATTGAGGATTCGTGGAGGAATGAGCAAATTCTGGGTCATCGGTGGTACATCTGCTCACCTTTTTGCTGTGTTCCAAGGGCTTCTTAAAGTGCTTGCTGGCATTGATACCAACTTCAGTCACTTCGAAAGTAGCCGATGAGGAAGGAGACTTTGCTGAGCTTTGTGTTCAAATGGACATCGCTTCTCATTCCTCCGACCACAGTTTTTATCGTGAACATCATTGGCATTGTAGCAGGTGTCATATGCGATTAACAGTGGGTATCAGTCATGGGGTCCACTGGTTGGCCCGAACCATTGATTCGTCTGTTGTTATTTATTGTGCAGTATTTTATTGTTTGATCACAAGAATGTAACACTTTCGAACTTAATTCAGCACTTAAAAGGTCGAATACAGAACAAGTTCATTGGTCAAGCTTAAGTCGATGCCTTTATTAATGTTCCCACAATTATCTTGTAAATTATGGCTTTATTAATGTTCCCACAATTCTCTTGTAAATTGTCAACAGGTCTCTTATCAATGCAAGGCTCTACGGAAAGCATTTCCCGCACGTCAATTAATTCTCTCTCACACTACTAATAATTGAAACATGATGTTGTGTTCTTTGTATATTGTCAAATTCAAACTCGACGGTTGAATTATTGCCACTTTTCGATTTCATACTAAGTAGCAATCCCTTGGACTCGCAGGTTTTCCAAGATTAGTAGGGTAGCGAGAGCTTTGCCTTGCAAGGTAACTAGCCACAGTTTGGATCAAAAATAAAATCAACATCTGACAAGATCATTTAATACAAAGCTTTGTTCTGTCAAAGAAAGCTGAAGGTACTCAAACGTAAAATTGAAATAGCAAACTCCAAACATAAAACTGTTATTCATTCAAATCGAAAATCCAGTAAGCAAAAAAGCTTTCCCTATGTTAGGTACTCCAAGAGATTTATGCACACAAAGTAGCCCCTGTGAAAAACATTGCATCTCAATCAGCATGTTATTGGACAAATTGGCCATCTTTCTTGGTTCGACTCTTGCCAACTCATCTTCTCATGAAAAGCAATACTCACATTATCAAAACATGCCAGTACCTTCTTCAGAAACACATTGAACCCCAAAAGAAAAGTAAACCCCTCGAATATCTTTGCGAGTGCATGTAGAACCAACCTTGGTAACAAGAACTTCCTTGAAGAATTCTTTTGAAGAAATCGTATGAGCAAAAGAAAAAAACATAAACGAAACCATTCAATCACAGTATACATCTGACCAAAATAAAAAAATCGTAGTATGCAAAATAGTGATCTTTATCCACTCTTTCTATAGATGACCCATAGCAAAAGACCTCGCATTTCTTCTTGTCAAATATGTGGTTACGCCTCTTCATCATCCTCAACCATAATCCTCTTGCACGCTTCGTAGCACATGAACATCAGGTAGGGAAAACCTTAATGACAATAAGATTCTTCTTCTTGCACATTAATAAGTCCGTAACTCTTTAAAGCCTGTCCACATCCATATAAGAAGTCATCGACTTCCCTCAGCAGCTCTTTTAACATGACCAGAAACGGGCGTTCACCAATTTTAGATCTTTTCCTTCACCCGCAATACGACACATGCAGCACGAAATTTAGAATAAGAATGCTAGCAAATAAACCCTTTAGTTTATCGAATAAAACTTTTAGTTTTCTGTTTTCAACAACAAAAGTGAAACTTTTAGACCCTTTTACCCCACATGCTCATTAACATGTAATGCAGCTGCATGTAGATTGTACAAAAAAGGCAAGAAACCAGCCAGGACCATCGGTTGAAATGTGCCCCTGTACCATTGGAGTGACGAGACCTCTCTAGGGCACTTTGAGGTCTCACAAGAAACCTGCCAGGACCATCCAATGCATGCTGAACTGTAGCTCTATGTCCATATTCCTACCTTCAGCCAACTCCACTACCTCATTAGGGTGCATCAACAAATGAGCCTCTATTATTTGATCCTTATTGAAAAAGATTTCAATTTCGAAATGCTGGTAAAGGAGATATTTGTGCTCTGAAATATTTGTAGGTGATTCTTCCACCTTTCCTATATATCCCTAGATTGGCAAGTCATCACAGTACATCTGAAATATATAAAACTGCTTGATTGTAGCTTGGATTTGAGAGACTTCTTCACTTGTCAACTTCTTTGCACATCAAATGTGATTGTGACTGATGATGCTACCTCCGATTCAGCCATCCAATAAATTTACACGTGTAACACCAAATGCTTGACCTGTTAAAGAGGAACAACATGCGATCAGCCACAATTTTTCATTACTTCAAAGTAAAAAGTCTCCAAAACTATGCAACATAAGTTCCAAATTGATCAAATACATCGACAAAATTGATTTCTTTTATTTTACTGTTTCAAAATGACTTGATAGTCGACATCTCGTTTATCACTTTTGTTGTTTTAGTTTGCACAGTTTTGTCTTTAGACAATAATTCAATCTTGAACATATGAAGTAATGAAAAATTAGCACTCAAACTATAAAAGGTGTCCAATCTTTCTTGCCAATAAACAACAATACTTGAATTTTCACTTTTTCTTTCAACATCCATCAAGAAAAAAATTCCCAAGAGATGAGAGCAGCTTCCCCATGCTTCTTTTAGTATGCTTGACAGATTGGACAGGTGCTATAGAATGATTGCTTCAAGCAGTCGCAAAGTCATGTTTAAGCTAATTTAGACAAACTTCAAAAACAGATGAATAAACAGCAGATTCTAGAACTGTCTAAACGAAAATGACCAGGCTTCCGTACTATTTTATCTTAAAATAACATTAGTACATTCTCACAAAAGGAAGCGCTCACAACACTTGCTTCAGTTTTCAAATTCCCACCAATTCATGATATAAGAACAAATTACACAAAATGCCTCATGTTAAAGCGACCAAGTTTAAATCATGCTAGCACCTAAAGTTTATCTTTCAAAGCAAGGGAAACAAGAGAGTTCAGATTCCCTGAATGATGACACAGAAAACACAATTGCAAATGGGTGTGACTTATATACGGTCACGTTGAAAATGGTAACACCAGATCCAAGGAGATGAGCAGAACCTTGAACGTGTGGCATATTTGAAGTCAACGGCCAATGAAAGTTCTTGTTGCCAGAGACATCAATGAATGTTTCACCACTTTTCTCAAAGTGAAACAGCTTATACTGGCGAAATAGAATAATGCCATCCCTTATTCATCAGGTTTATACATATTTCACGTCATTCGCCCATCTACAGGGAACATATTTCACTTTAACTGTTTTTAAGTGAAAACTAAAAACAAGTGATTGACATACTAGTGACTCTTTGAATGGTAATCGCTCTTGATCAAATGGGAAATATTAACTTGAAGGCCATTCTTACGGAACAGAACAAGTGTCAAGTGGTCTTGGGACACCTCGATTTGGGTCCACTAGTTCATTAGTTGATAGGTTTCACATGCACCGAGAAGAAAGCAATTATACCGGGCGTCTAAGCATTTTGCATCAATACATGGCCAATGAGACCAAGAAGGAGCATATCAAACTGCGTTTGTAACACAAACAAATATTTGCAAAAAGCAGTACAATAAGCACACATACACTGTGCGAGGAATGAACACGAGCACGACGGAATTTCGGGCGAGGACCGAGACCGAAGATCGTGCGAACTGGTCAACCACGAGCTCCGGCCCGACGCCCCACCAAAAAAAGGGCAGACGTACTCGGGAATGACCTACCTGGTTCGGACGGAAGCGCTACGGCGGACGGCGGCTCTCGGGCGGACGGCGGCGACGGCAAAGCTGCCCTTCGAGCTCCCTCTCTCCCTTCAGCTCGCAATCTGATATGTCACCGATTCCTTCCCCCGTGACTTTTACTCCGAGACTTTTACCTGAACCAAAGCACTGGCGGGATCGTGATGCGAGCGGAACTGGAGATCAACAGGCCGGCGGGTGTGAGGTGGTCGGGCACCAACGTTCCAGCGTACAAGACAAGCCGGTGTCGGATCTGGAGCTGGAGGGGGGGCGCGGTAGTTCGCCGGTCACGCGGTGGTTCACCGCGAAGAGAGGGAGGGAGACGAGAGAGAAGAGCGGGATCGTGATGCGAGCGGAACCGGAGATCAACAGGCCGGGCGGGTGTGAGGCGATCGGGCACCAAGTTCCGGCGTACAAGACAAGCCGGTGTCGGATCTCGGAGCTGGAGGGGGGCGCGGTGGTTCGCTGGTCACGCGGTGGTCCGCCGCGAAGAGAAGGAGGGCGATGCAGTGAAGAGCGGGGACGGACGAGTCGGGGCCGGATCCGGAGCCGGAGGGGTGGCGCGGTGGTTCGCCGGTCGGAAAAGCGAGCGAGGGCGAGAGAGGGAGGTTGCACGCCGGTCGGTTGCTCGCGGTCGTCTCGCCGGTATCCTCCTCGTTCGTCGGTTGCTCGCAGTGGTTCGCCGGCCGGAAAGAGGGAGGGCAGAGAGGAAGGTCGCACGCCGGTCGGTCGCTCGTGGTCGTCTCGCCGGTATACTCCTGGTTTGTCGGTTGCTCGCGGTGGTTCGCCGGTCGGAAAAAGCTAGGGCACAGAGAGAGAGTTCGTCGGGAGTTCGTTCGGGGAGAGAGAGCGAGTGTAGAGAGAGACGAAAGGAAAGAACTGAAAACCCTTGCTACAGTGCAGAAACACTTTCAAAATGGCACCTGAAATCGTGGGTCCCGCGCGACACGTGTCGCGCTGCGAGCGCCTTCTTGTTTGCCACGTTGATACATTGATACATAAGACGTACCCAATATTTTCTCGCCGGGTATGGGGTACCAAAAAGAGTTAACCCACTGGTGATCCACCTGTCACTATGCTATTCGGGTAAGGATTGCCTGGTAGTGTGTGTCACCTTGACTGTTCACGATTGTTCGCTTAATCTCACTGCTCCAATTATGAGAATCGGTATTCCTTTTCACCCTAGACTCGATCATCTTTAACCTGGTGAAAACGTAGAAACTTTCCTCCAAATTCACATTGAAGATCTCCTACTGATCATCATCATCGTAAATGTCGACCTCAGGCAAAAAAGGAGGAACGGCCTCTAATTTGCCTTGCCTTCCACCTTCTTCATGACGTAACAGAAGAAGAGCTCTTTCTCAGACGGGCAAAATCGGTAACTGATCGGATACCCATCCATCGGTTTTATTTTCTTTCGCTCCATCTCTATTCCCACAGAAACTCTCTATCCTCTAGAATACTACTAATTAATCTGCGTAAGAATTTGTTTTTTAAGTGCTTAGACAGGCGTTGTTGAGGCACTTAAATAGAAGTGACTTTTGATCGTGATAAATAGAGGGATACCCCGCCAATACTCTATATGAAATTACTGAAGAGATAAGATTAGAACAGATCACAAGTTGTCGTTAATTTTATGCACTTAAATCTTGGTTTTTTCCAAATGTTAGCAGCATAATGTGATCGACACATCAGTATGCCGCACATCCTTGATAAAGGTTGCCTACATGAACATTCTTTGTTTTCATGTATGTGATACTTTAATGAAGGATTATTCAACATTGTTTACTATTCCTCGATCAACCCATTTTAGAGATGGGAAAAGGGTAGGTGACGGTGCGGTTAGATTCCAAAATCCAATTTTATAAAATTAAAATTGGAAAATATTCACCTCAACTTTTTTCAAGGAAACTCGTTAACTTGTTAACTGGTTTCCTACAAAAAATTAAAATTGGAAAATCTTATCTCGTGGGATTTCCCCAAATCCCATGAGATTCCTTCATTTGAGGAAAAAAGACATAAGCAAATAGATAATTTTGGAATAAATCAAATACCCAAATATATACAATCACAAACAGAACAATCACTAGCAAAAATAAATAGATAGGCTACGTTTGGTTGTATGGAATTTTAACCAAGATGGGACTGGATAGTATAGAAATGAAATTCAAAGATTTTTCTATATCTAATCTACTATTTGATAATAAAATTAGATATATTTACATCATATCACGCATATTATTTGGTATAAATAAACATCAATATAAATGAACCAAAAATTTTACAAACAAATATGGTAAAAATATCTTGTGACACTCTTGTTTACTTTGGTTTATTTGCTTTGTTTTTAATTCTTACCAAAAAAAAAAATTCCTCTCCTTTTCAATTAATTTCTTTTTTAATTTTCTCTTCCCCTACCATCATTTTCTTTTAAAATTTTATTGAAATTGTAAATTGTAATAATATATCTAAAACGTTAAATTACCTAAAATATGTAATAAATATAAATATATAAATAAATTTATATATTGAATTTATAAGATAGAATAAATTCAAATATATAAATAAAAATAAGACTAAATCAAAAAAGATTTATTATTTTTTGTTATGTCGTATTTTTATATTATAATTTGAGTATTACTTTTATTAAAATATCATTTTGATTTTTTAATCTAACATGTTGTTTGAGAAAAATAACTTTTCTATTGTGGATATTATAAATCTTATTCACTTTATCCCACCTCTCCCATGAGATAATTTTATCTAATCTATATTCTTCTTGCATTCTACTATATCCTATCTTGAGTAGGCATCAAACACAAAATATGATAAATTTTATCATATCATAAATTTTATCCTAATTACCAAACATAGCTTTAAAACCAACTTTATTCAATATTCAATTCATATGAATCCATAATCATTATATTCATTATGAATAGGTAATGATGAATAGTTCATATAAATATAAAAGATCCCAAGAGTTTACTAAATTTCTATGCATGTACATGTACAATTTCTACTATTTTTTTAGCCCGCTTAGCTCAAAGGTTAGAGCATCGCATTTGCAATGGGATGGTCATCGGTTTGATTCCTATAGCTGGATTTTTTCTATTTGTTTTGATTTTTCACATGATTGATAATCTCTTTTTGAAATCAAATACCATTGAAAAGGCTTTTTTCCCCGTTTATCAAAGGTCACCTTTTTGTTTTGACCTTTTCTTTTTATTCATTTATCATTTAATTTAGTTTGGTTATATTTTAGGTTTATCAATTTCAAAGATAAAGGAGTCTTTATGTCATGTTACCGAGGGCCTTGTTTCAAAAAAAAAAAATGCGCCGTCTTGGGGCTTTACCAAGACTAATTGGTAAAAATCCTAAAGCCAGAAGTGATCTTAGAAACTAATAAAGCTTTGGGAAAAAAAATCTCAAAATCGTATTCATCTAGAAGAAAAACAAAAATTGTGTATTCATTATGGTCTTACAAAACGACAATTACTAGAATACATTTGTATCCTTGGAAAAGCAAAAGGGTCAATAGGTGAGGTTTTACTTCAATTACTTGAAATGTGTTTGGATAATATCCTTTTCTAATTGGGTATGGCTTCGACTATTCCTCAAGCTCGCCAATTAGTAAACCATAAAGATATTTTAGTTAATGGCTATATAGTAGACATACCAAATTATCGCTACGAACCATGGGATATTATTACAGTGAGGGATGATAAAAAAATTGAAAGCTATGATTTAAAATTATCTTTATTCATCCCCATGAGGAAGTGACAAAAAATTTGACTCTTCACCCATTTTAATATAAATGATTAGTCAATCGAATAATTAATAGTAAATGGATCAGTTTAGATTAGTTCAAGTTGAAACATGGAAAACTGTAAGAAATAGTGGCTTTGAGACTAATAACGAAATCCTCGTGACCCATCATTCTTTTCATTATAATCAAATTGCTACAAAAAGATTCTCTAGTGACTAGAACTAAGGCTAGTGATGTCGGTAACACATGACCACATGACACTTGAACATACATCATCGTATCTTATGGATTAGAAATGAATTTTGTAGTACAATAATTTTCTTCAAAACAAAACAATAATAAGTACAATAATGATTTCTTCCTTGATTACACTTTATATTTTGAGAATACATACAAGACCCATCTAATCCAATTTCAATTTGATGGGCTTGAGCCCAACCATCAAAATTCTGGCCCCTAATATATCTGACCCAATCACCAGGCCCGATCCGTCTACCCGACTCCGAGCCAACCCAGATTATTACACCTGAATTTCTTTCTTTCCCAATTTTTTTTTTCATTTTCAATTTTTTTATTTTCTTTTAAGGTTAATACCTTGAAAAATCCCAAACTGGTACACTTGTGACAAATTTACCTCAAACTATTTTTTTGACCATGAAAAACTCCAAACTGGTAAACTTGTGACAAATTTACCCCGATTGATTATAAAACACCATAAACTGGTATATTTATGACAAATTTACCCCAAACTAATTTATTCAACTGCAAAAAACTCTAAACTAGTAAATTTGTGACAAATATACCCTATACTAAATTGGATTAATACCACAAAAAAATCATAAAAATTATAAACTGTGACAAACGGAAGCTTAAAATCCTTAATTGGTATATTGGTTAACTGTCACGTGTCATTTAACATAATAATTTGAGAATAAAATTTAACGAAAACTAACATAGGGTAAATTTGTCACAAGTGTACCAGTTTGGGATAAATTTGTCAAAAGTATACCAGTTTGAGGTTTTTTGTGGTCAAAAAAATAGTTTGGGGTAAATTTGTCACAAGTGTACCAGTTTGGGGTTTTTTAGGGTATTATTCCTTTTTTTATTTATTTATTTGTTAAAATCTCTTCCCCTTACACTCAGGGCTGCAGGTCTTCTTCTTCCCCCGGATCCTTTTTCCTCCCTGCATCCTCACCGAAGCTCACAGGACACCATTTTTTTTTTTCAGACGAGCACCCATCGGAGCTCAGACCTCCGCCAAAACTCAACCAACACCCGAGCTACCTGTTGGCCATCTAAGCCAGACCGCTTCTGGTGAGGAGCTTTCACGCTCCAAAATCAATCATAACCAGATTAGGCTAACAAGAAAACACAAATATATGCACATCAGAACGGACTAGGGCCTCGAACCCTAGTCAATGACCATCACGCTTGGGGTGGCTTCGCTGGTGCAGGAAAAATCTCTGATAGATGGGCAAAGTACACGGCCGACCTAAACGATGAAGTATATGCCACAAAATCACAAAAAAGAAAAATACGAAAATCAGTAACAATACAGCAATATAAAAACAAATTGAGTATACGATAGAGCTACTAAGCCTTGGTTTTACAGAATAAAATTTGGTTCGTCATTGAGGCATTTCATCAAAGCGTTATCATGCGATTTCAAAAACGGGTGTCCGATTTGATTTTCAAGTGATTCTAACAACGCGCACAGTCCTAAATCATTATTAATAGAAGCAAACAAACCTCCTTTCACCATGATTTTCTCAGGAACCTATCCATCGATTTGGTGCATCATTGCCGGCCAAAACAGGGGATATGCAGAGCATGTCCGAGAGACAGAGAGAGCTTACTTGGTTCGCTCGACGGAATGAGATCGCCGGAGACGTGATCGCAAGGGCTTGGATACACCGTCAATATCTTTTCCTCCTAGTGACGAACCGCCTTGGTCAGCTTCTTTCGTTCAGCTGCGAGAAAACAATGGCCGGCGATTAAGCATGTGGTGCAATCTCTGGCCAACTCAGAAAGAGACTCCGGTAAAATCCCCTAAATTGGACTATTCTTAGAGAGAATTCTTGAACTTAACTTTTGCACCAGATAAGTTTTGCTGTCGACGGTCCTGCTGGAGATGATCTCGTGGAGTATCATACACACTTACAGTAATTTGTCTGGAAACCCTGAGAAAGCTTATCACAAGTCCATGGCTGTGAGGGCAAGAATTCTTGAACTTGTGCATCTTGTTGTTTCACTCCTCCTTCGAGGAAAAGGATTCAGGTTTCATGGAAAGCAGGTGAGTGGATGGGTGCCTTGAACATTGCTATTACACCCTGTATGATGGCAAGCTTATGGGATCATTGACCTCCCTAGGACACTGCAAGCTGTTCAAGATGCCGTAATGCCTTACCTGGTACAGTTGCTTCTTTCGTATGTAGATGAGGTTTGTTCTTATACTTCAGTGGGATTTTGCAATCGGCTTGGCAAGGTACAACAAATGGATGACCACATGACTAGGAGCAGTTCCATATGTAATGAAATAAACGAACAATTTATCCACGTCAGTGGCATTGCCGTCGAATTTTACGTACATATCAACAGAATGGACATTCTTTTCAATGAGATCTTCTCCAGATTTGTTGCTCTGTATTCTCTGTACCGTGAAGATCAATTTACAGTCTCTCGCTATTGATAGATGAAAGGTAGTCAGCCCAGAGTAGAATTATCTCATCCTAGGGACAATTATAAGAAACTACTACTAAGGGCACATTTGGTAACGATTCTGTTCCCGGGAACTAATTCTGACAAGAAATGATTATTTTTTATTCTGTTCCCGGAAACTGATTCTGACTTCGAACGTATTTGTTAACTGTCTAAAATTTCTAATTCTGAAATAAAATTATGTTTGATAACGTGTTCATTGATTATGTTCCAAATTATTTTTTTTAATTTTTAAATAATTTTTCCACTTTTTTTACTTTTTTTTTTTTCTTTTTTACCTTTTTTCCTTTTCTTTTTTCATTTTTTATTTTCTTTTTTTCCTTTTTCTCCTATTTTTCTTCTTCTTCTTGTGGCCGGTCGCCGGACCGGCAACCGGCCGGACGAGGGCCGGCGACCTCACTGAGCGTCGCCGCCCTCGGCGAGGCGGGTCCTCGTCGGCCGAGCCTCGCCGGTGGACGGGGCGGGCCTCGTGGCCGGGCGAGGCTTGCCGTGGCCGGGCGAGGCTCGCTTGGCCACCGGTCAGGCTAGGCAAGCCCGACCGGTGGCCAGGCGGGCCTCGCCAGATCTGGCAAGGCCTCGCCTTGCCGGTGGACAAGTGGGCCTTGCCGGGGCTAGGCGAGGCCCGCTTGGCCACCGGTCAGGCTAGGCGAGCCCGGCCGGTGGCGGGGCGGGCCCCGCCCAGCCCCGGCGAGCTTGCCGGACCTCGCCCTGGCCAGGCGAGCTCGCCAGACTGGCAGCGCGCGGTGGGCGGGATGGCGGAAAGAAAGAAGAAGAGTTTTATTGTGATGATTCTTTTTTTGATTTTTGGACACAGAATCAACTTTTTTTTTTATTCTCAAATCTACTCTCAACCGATTCTCGTGAACAAATTTGTTGTCGGGAACAAAAATTTTACCAAACGCGATTCTCGTCCCAAACCGATTCTCAGGGAATAAAAATCAGAATCGATCACATTTGGTAACACGTTACCAAACGGGGCCTAAAAGACAGGAAATGGTTTTTAACATAATGGTGAATATTCTCTTTACTCTCAATGTTTTATGGGACCTCCTTAAAACTGATTCTGAGATGAAACTTTTTACTATTTCACCTAACACTTTGGAGAAGAAAATAAATTTTTCTTGCTAGAATTGCCTTAAAGTGGAAAAAATTGAGAAGTATAGGACTTTCAAATGAAATGACCTTGTCAAAAGTTGTAACATTGAAGTTAAATTGCAATATGATTATACCTTGAAGTATGTGCATGTTTTCTCACCTAGAAGCCAATCTGTTTTTGTTCTCCCTTTGTTTCATTTTCTATGATATACTTATTGTTGACACCTGATTCTTAGTTAATGCGTTAAAGAAGGTAAAAAAATAAAAATCGAGATTTAAGTTTTCAATCGTGATAGAGTCTGTTTCTTGATCAAAAAGTGTTGTTTTTCAATTTTATTTTTTTTGCATTATTGCTTTTAGGCAATTTTCTATTCATAAAAATTTGAAAAATCAAACGGTTGGCTTTAGGGTTGACTTTTTGGTCAACCCTTTGATCAAGAGTCAATTCGGGGGCAAAAATTAGTTTTTTATCCAAAAAAAAAAAAGATGTTGGTTAGCTTTAATTTCACTTTTCCTAAATTAATTTTTCAAAAATCCAAAAATTTTACACAAAAAAAAAATCAACATTTCAGAAAAAAGTCAACTAAAGAGTTGACTTTTTATTAAACTTTAACAAAAAAAAAAAAATTGAAAAAAAAAAAAAATCCTCAAAACACTTTGCTTTAGTGTCAATTTGATTTGTGTGTCAAAAATTTTGCAAAATTCAATTAAGAACCTTGTTTTTTGAATTTTTTGGCTTTAGGTTCTAAATCAACCCAAAATAAAATTATTTTTGTTTTAGTCATAATTATGTGTAATTCCTTTATGACATTTGATGTAAGGGCTATTTTAAATCCACTCGTTCATTCAATTTCATAAATTGCCATATCAAAAGACGTATTACCATTTTAAGCCCTAATGAGAAGGCAAAAATCGATTTTCATGATTTGCAAATAGATAATCCTTTTCCACTCATTTTCTTATGATAATCCCAAATCTACAGTCAATTTTCTTATGATAGATTACATTTATGAGGTCTAGTTGGCTTAATTGGATCAAAATTGGATCAAATTGCATAGATTTTGAACCCATAAGAACCATACAGGTTAGAATAGGCAAAAACCGGCCATAATCGATCAAGAATAGGTCAAACAAACGTGAACTGGTCTGACTAATTTTATAGTCACGAGCCTACTTGCATATGATGCACACGCATGCCCAAAGTGGATACATGCTAATGTACCCTAATTGCACACATAAAGGTTATGTCCTTTTTATATATATAAATAAATGAATTGATTAATTATTTTATTAATTAATCAATGTGTGTTTATTTTAATTATATTATATAAAAAATAGTGCACATGCACGATTGAATTCGTGCAAGAACGGTCAGCAACGTTGACCGTTTAAACTTCTACACGAATCAGCAACCGTTGCTGATTCGTGTAGAAGTTTAAAATAAAATGTCACAAAAGGTTGCATGTGAGTGCTTTAAGGGTTGCTGAAATAGAGAAAACCGTGTATGCATTCGTGTGGTTTTGGGTGTGTTCTTGTTTTTTTTTCAAGACGCGAGAAAGGAGAGTGTTCTCTCTATTATTTTCTTATGATAATCCCAAACCACACGAATGCATACACGATTTTCTCTCTATTTCAGCAACCCCTAAAGCAATCACACGCAACCTTTTGCGACATTTTATTTTTAAACTTCTACACGAGGTTGCCGTTGCTGATCTCTCGAACACGTGCACGAACGGTCAGCAACCGCTGACCGTTCTTGCACGATTTCGTGCATGATGGTCAGCAACCGCTGACCATCTTGCTTCGTGCATTATGGTCAGTAAACTGCTGACCACCATGCACGAATTCAATGGTGCATGTGCACTATTTTTTTAATAATATAATTAAAATAAACACACATTGATTAATTAATAAAATAATTAATCAATCCATTTATATATATCTTTATGTATGCAATTATGGTATATTAGCATGTATCCACTTTGGGCATGCGTGTGCATCACACGCATGCCGTAGGCTCGTGACTATAATACAAATTAAATCTTACATAATTTAATTTCAAATCAACTCAATTCGATTGTAATAATTGCAAACACATTTGCAATTATATTTCTCTCTTGTTCTACGTTATCCTAATTGTTTATGGTGTGTGACATCCTAGGTTCATCACTAAGCTGGTAGTAAGACTTGTACTAACACATTAGTACTTCCAAAAGAATTAATTGTCCCGATTTATCTTTTAGGTCCTACAAGCCACGATTGACATCTAACAATATGTCATGGCTACCCAGATAGTGTGAATACTTTAAGAACATAATGAACCTATCAGCTTTGGCTATAGTATAATTCAATCCCTCTGTCTTACTATGTCCTAATCAAACAAAGACTATGGAATATTAGTCAAGTCATTAATTCGATCATATGCACAAATCTAATTGACATGCATTTTATTCGAGATATAAACAATTTATTCTCGGTTACAACCCCGGCCAAGGATTTCAATGCAGTGTCATAATTAGATCGCATAGGACATCATTATCATACCTTGCATTTAACAAGGAGACAGATTCCATATTGCGCACACGTGTAACTTCATATATGAACGAACTATGACAATCAGGTATAAAGACGGATCAACGACCCGGCATTATGTGCACCCATAGTTGTTCAATACACAAGTTAACACTATGCCTTAGGTCTAAGGATTATTTTGACACAAGATCAAAGCATGAACAATTAGACATTGACCACGCTAAAAGCTTCCAAGCTTCCATGTCGCTAATCGTTCCATATGCGTCACGTTCAGTGAATTTGTCTAATACAAACACCTGTGTTCTAACTTAGGCATCATAATACCCAATGATATGTGACTCATCATTCCCTTAAGTGTCCAATACTTAATGGCAAAGTTAATAACACACCGGTCTCAACAGGATTATTAATATCCACTCAAAAATCCATTGGCCGAGAACGATTTAAAGATTGAGTCTAACTATAAACCCGTTACATATATTCTTGACGTCTCAAGAATAGGTCTAGTTGCAACTGATCTTATGGAATCATTCATAAATATAAAATAATTGGACAAATGAATGAATATGTCATTGCCATTAATTAAATAATAATAATTAAAGTATAACTGAAATCCCTAATATTTAACCATTACATAGTAGCTTTAGGGCATACATCCAACAATATGCCCTTCGTGAAAGCACACATGCTGCATGAAATTTAAAATACGAAAGAAAAAGCTTCAATGTTGAACATGTTTGGCGGAGGCTCAGTGAAAAGATTTTGGACACATATCATTGTAATCCATCAATGTTTCACGTGGAAAAGAGTGCAAATACTAGCAGCTTAGAATGAATATACCTGTCACTAAGACATCTTCTTCAGCATGTGACTTAACAAGCTGAGTGCTTTGAATAGTCCGCTTTCTGTTTTCCTGTGGAATAAATATTTAGCAGGGTGATAATGGTTCAGTTGAAGCAATTCTCATAAAAACGTCAAAAGGATGATACGAACCTAAGGGCATCAAAGTTGATGGTCATACTATTCGATCTAGAAATGTTACCAGCTGTACTTACTGCTTTAGGCTTCTTTGAAGGAGAAAACGCACAGAATCCATACAGCAGTCATGGCATTTTACGAATATATACTGAGACGATTCATGGATTATATTGGCAAAGTTTTGTCTTCACTTATTCAACCTAGTTCGAAGCAATGACAACTCTCGACCCACACACTTTGTAATATATAATGGAGGCTCTTTACTCACTAATACTAAATAATGCACACCAGCAGATGCAACCAGCGCTCATGAATGTGATATATAAACAGGTAATGGCGACCAGCAAAAAATTGCAGTGATCTTTCCAGAGAGCATATGGAGATATCAACGTCCCAATGACCACGTGATGGGAACATTTAAATAATCAGAATCAAATGTCGGCCCCTTTGGGCGTGCCCATAGAAGGGGATAAAGTATTCTAACGACCATAAAAAGGCACGTTATTGGACTTGATTAGCTTTTATAAGACAATATTAACGATTAAAAGAAGTAGAGATATTTTAACTGATGTACACTCATAGTTGGAAAGCCTTTAATGAATTAATCGATAAGTTCAAGGTTTCTTCAAGATATTCATTTGCATGGTAAGAAGAACATGGAAGCAATTCAAAGATGATGATTTATAGCATTTCAACCATATCACATATTCTCACAGACAATCGAAGCGACTAGTTTGCAATGTATATTTCAATAATAGCAGCAACAAGTAAAGAATTATCACACCTCAGGGGCTGGACGACAGCCTTCATCCTTCCTCTTTCGTGACAAATGACATAAAGCAATTTTTGCAGCCTGTTGTTCAGCTAGCTTTTTTTGTGGTAACTTGTCGGATGTGAAGCTATCCCCCCCATCTATAAAAACGGTTGATATAAATGCTACGTCCGTTGTAGATCCAGCATCGATGGTACGATAAACAGGCATCGGCCCCTTTCTCTTCTGCATATAGTCCTGCAAAAGATTTTTGTACCGCGTGTGCTCTACAACACCTGAATAAATTATACATATGATACATAAGATTTACCTGTATCAATGATGCATATATTACTAGTCTTTTTGAGGAAATATTGCAATAAAAGGCTTGGACATCTTTTTCTTTACCGCAAAAAAGGAATGGAGTTTTGAACAGTGTTTGATTTAAATGATCAACCGTGCAAATCATACTAATCGCGAAAATATAATAAAAAATACTCATTGCTCGGGGGACCAATAATTAGCGCCAAAGGGGAAGAAAGGCTAGAAGTTGTGAGCTAACACCGACTATCCGAATGAATCAAGTGCCAAAAAAGAAAGTGTTGACCCTATATGCGCACAGAGGGCCATGCATTAATATGTGGAAAAAACTTGAGCCAAATGTCATGGAGAAATCAGGATACGTCATGGGTACATTATGGAAAATCAAAAAATGGAGAGCAAAGTGAGACAAACCAAAAGTTAGGTAAACATTTAAGCTATACAAGATTATTAACATTGAAATTTTCACCAAGAACAAGTAAAATCAGATGAGAGACTAAACGCGAAGGCAGGACTTATGTGGAGGAGGGCAGGAAACCTGACCTTGAGCAAGGACGACCAGTGGTTGGGAAAATTCGCTAACATCTTCCAATGTGGCTCGTACAACTGATAAAAAGAAGAAGGAAACAGACAATGACTATCATAGTGAAAGACAAACCTTCAGAAAAGGACATAAAAACCACTTACCTTCTCTACAGATGGTAAGGGGGAGATCCTTTAGGGCACTTAGGGCATGAGGATCGAGAATAACGCAGATCGGACTTCTATTGATATTCATCAACTGTAAATAAAATATATCAACATTATCAATTTACACTATGCTTGATAATTCATTATACACTTTGAATAACTTGAAGAGGGGTTACGCCACATTAAAAAAGGAAAAAAAGTGGTATGATCGCACAGAGGTCAAAAAATTCAGACTCGCACGTGCAACACTCACATTCGAACCTTATTTAACTATAAAGCCAACGCGGAGAAAGGCACCCATGAGACTCAATTATATGGAACAAAACAGCGAACACAGGCGAAGATCCCAACCAAATGGAGGATTACACTCGGAACTTACAGCTTTGTGAATAACCATACTAGATTTATCTGCAACGTGCCCACTGGCATACCATCCAAGCATACAAAAATTCGGGCAAGTCTCCGTATCTATGGCCAATTAAAGAGGAAAAAGGAAAAAAAAGAAACAAGATCAGAAATAATAAAAAATAAATAAATAATCTGCTCGCAATAAGAAATCATTTATAAAAAAAGGCCAAAAGAGAGGGAGAGAAGAGCACTAAACAGCGCTTGTGCTGCTCGTTGAGAAAGGCTTGGGCAAGAAAACAAGTGGCGGGGTCGTATGGAAGCTTGAAGCTATCAAAAATCTCCGCAATGCAACCCCTATTAACTCCAATCACGCACCCGTACACCGTTGGAGGATGATCCGCCAATGGCCTCACGGACATATCGACATATCTATCCTACTTTGGTCGTTCATGGAAGCCTGCGGGTGGATCTGAGAAATGTGTTCGTAGATATTAGAGATTACTCGGGTATGGAGCTTGAACGTGAGGGGGCTGCTGGAGGAAGCCATTGGAGATCGGCCGTGAATGAAAAGAAGTCGAAGAAAAGAAGTCGCAAGAACGATTTAAACTTTTTACCCAAACAGTAAGACTTTCGAATTTAGGGCTTAGACGAGCGATTTGCTTCCATCTGGGGCTGCGAAAAACCTCGCCGTTTTGGATTTGCCTGCCACGTAGGACCGACGTATGACCTAATGAGAAGCCACGCTATCCCAATTCGGACGGGATCGAAATCCTACCCGATAAATTTCTACCGACTTGGATCGTAATCTTCGCAAATCAGTTTTAAAACCACTTGTGCACTTATCCTTTTATTTTATTCAAACTCAATCCTAATCTATTAGGATAGACTTTTAGATAGATTGCAACGCTAGGATAGTAACTATCTAATTGAGACAAATTTATCCACTAAAAAACAGGATTTAATTTAAATTATTTCTCAGTTTGGACTGGATAATATCTCGTCTTAGACGGCTTATTTTTATCAAGTGTTAATATCATGAAAGACATCAAACGAGTACATTTCAGACAAATTTATTTTAAATTAATATTTTGACCAGAAAAAACCCAAAATGGATAATTTATCTCCCATCGATTTCCGTTGGACTCAATTACTACTATGAAAAAACCACAACTCGAACACCTATGACAAACAAAACCTAAAATGGCACACCCGTCAATCACAACATATCATTCAACTCGATAATTTAACACTTTCAGCTTGATCGATGGACAAAAACTCACAATGAATGGGTTTCTAATTGTGACCAAATTTAGAAAGCTTAGCTTGAAAACCAAAGAATGCACATGGTATATTTAAGTAATTAAAAAGTCTGATTATGTGGGAAAAATATCAATTATTTTCTTGCTATGTAACGTAGCTAAAGAATGACCACAGAAATAGTTTTATAGAGGGCTTACCTTCTCGAGAAACCTCGACCATAGGAATTTTCTATAATTTGGAGACCTATTACTTAATCGTGTATGTGCCTTTTTGATAAATCTTGAGAAGGATGCTCGTCGTTGATGAATATAGATCGAGAATAAAGGTATCGCTTGACCAAAAGACACTAAGGGTGCGCATGGTAAAATTTCTGAAACAGAAATTGATTTCTGGCCAGAAATCAATTTCTCAATTTCTATTCCCCGGACAAGTTTCTGAGCAAAGAAACCCGTTTGATAACGACTCAAAATTTCTATTTCTGAAACAGAAATCCGTTTGATAACAGAAAAAAATTTCTATTTCTATGAATCATGTTGTCCCCATCCTTTTACCTCACTCTTCTTGGTGCTTGTGATGGTAATTTAATTTGATAAAAGTTGGTAAATCACTTTAATTTATATTGGTAATTCGATAGAGTAGTTAAGAACTTCAAAACATTAGCAATTTATGTAAATAAAAGCTAGTAATTAGTATAAAAAATGCTAATATGCAAACTATAAAAGATTTGGTAGTTTCAAATGCTAATATGCAAATAGTTAATGTATTTATTCTCCTCATTCAAGATTCGGGTTTAAGTCACTACATTTTTTGCATTCTTTTGAGACCACGAAGTGATTTTATGGTAGGTACTAGTTGACATGGAGGTAGGTGCAATTTGCGAGAGATTTGAAATTAATAAAATGGAAATTGTGCTAGAAATAGAAATTGATTAGATAACAACATAGGAAATCCTCAAATACAAAATAATAGTCGAAATAACACTAATGCATTACAAAAGTTGAAAATACAATTTCATGGAATTTCCGGCATATTATTATCCCTTGCCATTTTATTGGCAATGGTTTTTCTAAGCGTATTTATTTGGTTTCCCTCCTCGGTCAACTGAATGTTTGCAAGGTCATCCTGCGTAGGTTCAGCCAAGTACATCGGATCTCCATATAGGGAAAAGTTCCTATCCATCTTGTCTTGATCACGGATGTAATTATGGATGGCACAACATGCAATTACGATATGTGTTTGCTTTCGAAGTGCAAATGAGGGCATGTAACTCAAAATGAAAAAGCGATTCTTCAATGCCCCAAATGATCTTTCAATGACATTCCTTAAAGAAAAATGCCTATAGTTGAACAATTCTCTTGCAGTTGTTGGCCGTCTCGCTCTACCCTTATGCTCATTTAAATGATACCGGTCACCTCTAAAAGGAGTTAAAAATCCCGGAGTTGCTGCATAACCAGAATCCATGACATAGTATTTGCCTACAATAATGTATTTTTGAGGAATTTTCCATGCATTTTGGGAGGAAAAACATTTTTGAGTATTTTTCTAATTTTTGGATATAAAAGGGATTTTTTTACCTTTTTTGGTATTTTTGGAAAAATACAAGTTTTTTTGGCTTTTCTGAATTTTTTTGGCTTTTTCATGAATTTTTGGCTTTTTTTGGATTTTTGGCATTTTTGAAAATATGAAATATTTTTGATTTTTTGATTTTTTGTGAAAATAAAATATTTTTTAATATTTTTGGAAAATAAATTATTTTTTATTTTTCTCGATTTTTTTGGAAAATAAAAAAATTTTAAACATTTTTTAAATATTTTTTTGAAAATAAAACATTTCTGATTTTTTGATATAAAATATTTATTTTTTATTTATTAGAATATTATTTTATATTAAAATAACAAAATAAAACCGACCGGGTCGGATCCGCGGGTTGGGTCCGAGAAATAATTTCTATTTCTACTTCAGAAATAGAGAAGCTAAAATTTTTAGTTTCGATTTCTCCTCCAAAAATTTCAAACAACTGCTTTTGAAATAGAGAAATCAATTTGCATTACCAAACGGGTTTCTGTTCCAAATCTGTTCCCGGGAACAGAGAAATAGAGAAATTGAGGCCCAGAAATTTTACCATGCGCGCCCTAAGTTACTTGCAATGGAATGAAGTACCAGCGCATGCATGCTTTTAAGAGAAAGCGAGAGATTTGCAAGACCAATGATTACATAGATTATCGTCATACGTATTTTTGTCAAGTTGCGGTTGCTGAAAGCACTTAGTGATTAAAGTCCAATCTAAGATCGATGGCCAATTAAACTGTCAAATCTAACTTCAATTTGAAACTGAGTGCGTTTTAATATGTCTTGAAGTCCGAGGAATTTGTGAAACTCAAATTACTAAATGACACACAAACAAATAATTTCTGTGACATCCGGAAATTCTTACTTCAGCTAATGATATGTAGGTATATAATTGTTAAATGTGCAATCTAAGCTGGATTATTGATGTGGAAGTACGCAGGAGATGTGAAATGTATTTTCCGTGTCCATTATTCTCCAAAAGTGTTTTCAATATGATTAAATTAATGAGTATTTCTGAATGGTGGATTATATAGTGTTGATGAAGGACATGCTCTGTTGTGTGTTGAATAATTTTCACGTTCGAAATTTACTTGAGTTGTGATTCTCCTAATTTTTGATAACTTTTGCTAAATGTTTTGAAAAGTTCCAATTATTTTTTGGTGTTATTAGTGCTTAGAACATACACTAATTGCTTTGCTTATGCAATCGATATAGAGGGTGTTTTATACCATTTGTAACATTTTACACCTGAGAACATCTCTCTCATTCTTCACTATTTTTTTTCAAACGATGGTTGTCATTGCTTTTAGCTTTGGTCAATTGTTCTTATTTTCTTGTAACTCTTGTGTAGTCTTTCAAATACATATCCCTTGGCCATATAATCTCCTCGCAAAATTCTTTAAGCCTTCAACTTTCCTTTTCAATCTCACTCTCCAAAATTTTAAATGTAGGCGAAATTCTTACACTTCTTTTCTTGAAGCTTCTAATTTCATCTTTAAAAGGCTTATGAGGTGATTAAGGTGTTGAGTTGTCAAAGTCTTTGTTCAAGGCAAGTGAAAACTATATGAACTAAGTTAAATTGATCCACTTAGTAATCTTGATTTTATTAGTTGATGGTTGTTGAATTTAGTTTGACCTTTGTTATCAAGTGTAGGTAAGTTGCAATGATCATACATCAAATCCTAGTGTTCGATTTAATCGAACCGATAAGCTTGTTACATACCTAGAATGTATTTGATTGATTCCATAGGGAGCATATGATTGTTTCTATGTGATGCAATGGCATTTTTAAGTGTGAAAAATGTAGAATAACGAAAACTAAACCTAAAAGTGATATTTTTGTAACTCAACTAAATCAGTGATTTATGAGCTAAGTGTTATGGATTAATCAATCAGTTGATTATTTGGGTTGTAGATGTTCACAAAGTCACTTCTTTGGATTGTCAATATTCACATTGTCGATTCTCTGAGTTGTTGATCATATAACTTGTCTATTTCCATATGAATTTACTAATCTCTTACTATGTTATCACCGTGTACATGGGAAAGGCAAAGAAGAAATTGTGTTTCTCTTACTTATGTAAAGTGATGAATAGAAACGACATGACGATTATATTTTGGTAATGAATTGCATATGATTATGGCATGTAATGAATGTTGATTTTTGAGAATGGCTACACAACGTGTTATTGTCATCATCTTGTGAATAATCTTTTGCATAATAACTACTTTTTATTGGCATACCATTATAGGAAAGAGAGTGAATAAACTTGTTCATTTGCCTTTCATAGTTATTTCATATTTGTCTAGGAGGATTATCGTTTGTTGTACTAGGTTGAGTGATAAGATAATTTTCTACCTCACACTTAGAGATGCTTCGACTTACTCCTTTGATGTGTTTGTAGCTGATTTGGCAATAGTTTATGCTAAGTGTATTTCTATTGTGTGGATTGACACAAGGTTGCAAGAGTGAATCCCCTATCAATTTGTTGTCTGGTATTTCAATATTGACGAAGAGTTGGTTAAACCACTTTGGCTGCGTTTGGCAGAATAAAATTTAAGATAGAATAAAATTTATTATATCCTGCATTTGGTGCCTACTTCAATCAAAGTAAAGTCGGATATAAGCTGATGTAGACCAAATAAAATCATACGATTGAGATGTAAGATAAAAATGGATATGATTTATAATATCCATATTATGAAAGTTATTTTTCTCGAATAAGAAACTTCTTAAATTAACAAAATTAACAAAATTAAAATTATTCAACCAAAAAAATTAATAGCATTAAAATTAGGGAAAATTTCAAATAAGGACCGAAGTGAATCTATTTTCTCAAAGAAGGACCAAAAGTGAACTTTGTATCATATAATGACCCGAAGTGGACCCATTGTTTAAAATAAAAACCCGAAGTAAATTTTGTGTCAAATAAGGATCCAAAATGATCAAGTTAATCTCTATTAAGGACCTTAGTTCACCAGCAGATATTTTCCGGCAATTAAAATAGGGGCAATTTTGTCAAAAATTTGTGATTGGAAAAAAAGGGAAAATTATAAATTAATTAAGTTTATGTTATTTATTTAGATGTTTATGTTTTCTTCTTTCTTCTCCCCCGCTACTCCTCAACCAAATCACTACCCGGTCATCATCGCGACCGATTTTTGTTGCTCCTCACCTTGCTCGACCGACGGAGAATTTGGGTCTCTGTAAAAAAAGAAAGAAGCCTATGGTTTTCTTCTTGTTTTTGAATATATGCCTCAACCGGCGGAGAATTTGGGTTGGGTTTTCGACTTTGCGAGGGATGGATACAAGGAATGGGGAGAACTTCGTTCTTTGACTTTGTAGAGGGTGGGTACAAGGAATGGGGAGATTGTAGAAAACCTAGGGTTTTTTTGTTTCTATTTTAGGATTTGTTAATTTTCCTTATATTTTTATTGGACAAAATTGCTCAAACTCCGATCGTCAGAAATGTCACATGAATATTTGGCTGACCAGCAAGCTCCGATTCTTATTTGGAATTGATTCAACCACTCAGGTCCTTATTTGAGACAATTGGTCTACTTTAGGTCTTTATCGACATAAAGTTTATTTTGGATTCTTATTTGAGAAAATTGGTCAACTTCGGGTCCTTATTTGGAATTTTCCCTTAAAATTATACTTCAATATGTAAATAATATTTGAATTCTAATATAATAAATTCAAAATAAAAAATAAAATTTTACTTAATTTAATTAATTTATATTTATATTTATATATTCGAATTTAATTCTATTTTTTAATATAAATACATATATACTTATATTTATCACATATTTTAGGTATTTTAGTATTTTAGGTATATTAATATATTTTACTATTTAATAGAATTCTATTAGCGAATGATGGAAGGGGAAGAAAGAAATGACAATGAAACTAATAAAAAAGAGCAACCAAAAATAAAGTAGGAAAAAGCGTTATGAGAGATATTTACTATCTCCTTTTGTATTAGTTCATTTATATTAATATGGCATTTATACCAAACAATGTATATGATATTATGTGAATACACTCGACGGCAATCACCAAATAGTAGATACGATATAGTAAAATTCATAGATTTTGTATTATATCATGTTCAATCCATCCTGGTAAGAAATCTTGATGACTTTGATAAACCCCTGGTTTTGGTGCAATGATGGCATGTCAATGGGTGAGGATATCGATCTGTAGTTTAATAATGTAACTTTGTAATGGGAAGTTTTTGGTTCACAGGTTTTTCTTAAAATATCAACAAGATCCAACCATCTTCCCTACTTAATGTGTTGTATTATGTTTCTATAGGTACCTATATTAATACTTGGAAGAGGGACGATAAAGTAAGAATGTATCTTTAAATCATTCAAATTTGTCATACTCACGATGTATATATTGTGTTTCTGCATCTTAATATTAATAATAATAGTTTTAACAAAAGATCTTGTGTTGCGTGCAACGTTATGGAGCTTCGTAGTTGAAAGCAAGGAAATCGCATAAAAACTTTCTTGAACTAGAATAAATTACTTACATTCTTTGATGCCATGTTTGCTCGATGGCTAAAATTGAACATAAAACTTATTAATTGGGATGATAGAAGTATGTGAAAAAGCTCACAAAGTATGACCGTAAAGCTCTTATAAATGTATCCAAGTACTGGAATTGGAAATTAAAAATCCAAACTTAGACAAAATCTAACCTAGATTAATCCGTGATGAATAATCTTCTCCTCTTCAAAATTTGATGGGCTCTTCGTGATTTTTAATGTCCAGATTGATGTTGTGTGCTCATTGAACATACTGTATTCTCTGTGTAAAATGTGTATATGCTTTGCTTTGATTCCTCTTGTATCTCTAATGAGTCATTCAGTTATACTAATTTTCCCCCGCAAGAAATACTAAATACCTCGACTTGCGCTACTCTAGCAATGATTCCTTTTGCTATAGTTATCCATTGGATGATGGTTCCTCCTTGACTTAATCTTCAACTATTTTCATGTTTCAAGTCAATCAATCATCACAATGTATCATGAACTTCACTTAAACTCTGTTTAACATTCCATTGATTTTTAGTGGGCCAATAATATTGTTATAACATTATAATTGATGCACTTATTAGGCATTCTATCGATTGGGCATTATGGGTTAACGTATCGTCATCATCTAATTTGGGCCATTAGCTTCTTCATATTTGAGCTTAGTTTTTGGGCTTTGTATAAACAATTGTATGTCTTTTTTCCAATCATATGTTGACATTGAAACACTAACTGAAAAATTCTTTTTGTTCATTTGCGGTGATTAAAATTCATTTGGAGGGAATAAGTCTTATTGATAGCTACATATATTTGTTACATTCACATAATGTAATATATAGATTGATGATTGAATTCTTCTGCTTTGTTAAATTTTTACTGATTTCAAAATTAAAAGAAAAAAACTTAGGTCCTCTTATATTAGGCATTCTAGCAGAATCAATTTTTTGCCCTAAATTTGTTTTTAAGGCAATAAGTTGATTTGAAAAAAAAAAATGATTTACATACAGTTGGATTTGATTTCAAGATTTTCAAAAAGCTATTGATAAGGTAAACTCAAAGGGGAAAGAGAAAAGTTAAACTAAGCTACATAGTTAGATCGATCACAAGATACAAAAAGAAAAGGTAAGTTATATGAGAAAAGCAAGAATATTCAAGTAGGGTATAAAGTTGTTCTGCTTGATCGGCAATTGCTCCTGTCTCCTTTAAAGTCACTACAAGGTCCACATCTCAATGCGGAATATTCAAGTAGGGTACAAATTGATGAGATAATCACCGTAGCACCCCCAAGATCTTAGCAATTAAAATTTTTCGATACAAGAGATATGGCATGGTTAGATAGTGCAACACGCACCATTCAAATTTATTACCTCTTATATGATAAGACTAACTTGAATTAAAGTGTCATACTAAACTATTATCAAATTATGTTACCAATTTTATGTGGGTTACAAGATTTTGCTTGTGTTACGTATCAATATTTTATCACTTCAATTATATTTTACATTTTTCTATTGAATTACAACTTTAAAATGTTTTGGTTTGTAATTATTTACATTTAATGGCTTCTGTTAGATATTATCCTTCTAAATTAGCACCACTCCCTAACATTTCCCTGTTAGTTATTCCTACTACTAAGTTAGCTTTGGAGGTAGAAAGGGCATAGAAAGAAGAGTCTTGCTAATATGACGGCGCCTTTATCTACCATCAATAATGATACCACAATGATCACAAATTCCTGTACGCATGGATTTGGCAACCAAAGCAATGGAATTCAGAGATATTGAAGACCATAATTAAGAGCTAATGAAAAGCAAGTCCATTGAGCATGATCATTTTATTACGAAAAAGAAAAACATTGTGAAATATTGAATTTGGTGAATTTTTTATTTTACATTTCTTTTTAATGGCACAAAAATGCTTTCACTTGTCATACTTCCAGCAAAATCCAAATATATATATATATATATATATATATATATATATATATATATATGCATGTGACAAAATATACACACACAAAAACATCTTCACTTCTAAAATGATCCAAAGACAAATACAATATTTATAGAATTCAATCCCTTTCATTCTTTTTTTTTTTCATATTCTATTTATTCATTATCTCTTAGGCGACCTTTTAGAGCGCATAAAAAATAAAATATTAAAAAAAAATTTAAGATGAATAATTCCGGAAAATGTTTTCACATTCTTAGATTTAGGAATTCTCTTTTCTAATTTTATGCATGAATATTTTCTTTGACAGGAAAGTATTTTCAATTGACTTTCATTTTGAGCAAATCAAATGGATGAAAGTTCCAAAAAAATACTTCCCCCCAAACAAATGCAGTGTAAATTAGGGTTTTAAGTCAATTGCCTTTAAAGTTTAAATGGTCAAATGTAATTCTCACTTCCCATATGTATTCGCTCAGTCTTGCTTCTATCCTCGGCACACCCTAAATTTTAATGCTTATTACCATGCATGCTTCTATAAGGAAAATCACTATATATTCATGACCTCTTGACTCGTAAAATATCTCTAGCTTGGATCAGGGGATATGTAAGCAAAATTCCAACTGGATAGCTCGGATACGGAATTTTTTCCTTTTTGTTCCTATTGTGATTGATAGCTAGAATGAGAATTAAATAAATAAATAAAGTAACAAGAAATGTGGAGTCATTAATCCTTGAATTAGAGAAGTAGCTAGTGTTGGCGACTAGCAGGGGCATTGGCGATAGGCGGGCAATGATTGGTGGCGGCAACTTCCGGCAACCGATGACCAATGAAGGTGGCAGGTGGAGTTGTGCTTTGCTAGTTTTGTGGTTATAGAAATATGGAAGTGGAACCGCAGTAATAACTGTAGCTAGGTAATTGATCTGATACCGTGTTGTTCGAGAAATTTTATTCCGTGTGGAATACAAATTTACATTTTGATTTCTCTCCAAGTAAGCCAAACGCCATAGTGTTTTGCACTTGATAACGAATAAGTAAGCTTTCATAAACTTTCATAAAATGCAATGAAATTTCACTATGGAGAAATTCAATTCCACATTGAATGTAAAAATATATTGTATTGACAATGTTTTTAATAGGTATCTTCTTTATTCCTTTATAAATTTTTTCGGTTAATATATATATATTTTGAAGAATCTCACTCCCCAAATTATTTTCTCAGGAAACTAGACAAATTTTTCACTGAGAAGACAAGTGGTGGATGAGGCATTCATTCTTCACTTATCCACCCTCACCTTCGCTCTAATGAACATAAAATTTTTCGTGCCTGTATTTCCTATTCTTCATAATTATTTGGAAATATTAAGTCCAAAAGTAATGCTAGGTATAAAAAGATTGATAAGAAACTTAACATCATATTATAGAAAAAGTACGACAGGTCATTTGTTATATTGATATGTGCATATGTACTCATCACCAGAGCTCCATCGTTGACCGCCACATTCAGCGGTCATCGTCGACCACCAATGTACACCAACTATGATTTCTACGGACATGGAGAACGAGAGACATAGCAAAACACAAATAAGAGCAACACAATAGACAAAATCGAGGGAAAAGTACCAAAAAAGTCCTAAACCTATTACATTGCTACCAATTCAGTCCTAAACTTTTCAATTGGACCAATTCAGTCCTAAACCTTTTAATATTGGTACCAATTCAGTCCATTCGGCCAATTTTGGCCGGCCAGCGCTGACGTGGATGTTAGCTGGTGACCGGATGCTGACGTGGTAATTTTTATGATTCTTTTATGATTTTTTCGAATTTTTTATTTTTATTTTTTTTCTTTTTCCAGTTATTTTCTGCCTTCTTCCTGGCGATGGCCGCGAAGCCCTCGCTTGCTGCCGACGAGGGTTGCGGCCCTCGGCTGGCCTCTCCTAGGGCTGCCGGCGAGGCGGCTTCACCCGGATCTGGGCAAGGCCAACCTCGCCCTAGCCTTGCCGCGAGAGGAGGGAGAGGAGGAGGGACGAGGAGCGAGTGAGGAACGGGTTGTGGGACTGGCACCATCAGAAGAAGGAGAGGAGTGTGTTGAGGCAGTGAGCTAGGGTTTCGGAGGCGAAGATCGGGTGGAGGAGTGGCGGCGTGAGGCGCGGGAGGTGGGGGACCAGGGCCTCAAATTGGGATTTCGTGAAGGTGAGGGCGGTGGTGACGAGGACGAGAAGCTCCGGGGTCAACAGTGGAGGAGTTGCTAGGGACTCAGCGGCAAGGCCAGGGCGAGGCCAGATCTGGGCTAAGCCGCCTCGCCCGCAGCCCTAGGGGAGGCCGAGCGAGGGTCGCAACCCTCGCCGGCGGCTAGCGAGGGCTTTGCGGCCCTCGCCTCCGCCCTGGTGATGGTCACCATGGCCTCACTACCTCGCCCAGATCTGGGTGAAACCGCCTCGCCGGCGGCCCTGGGAGAGGCCGGCCGAGGGCCGTGACCCTCGCCAGCGGTAGGTGAGGGCTTCGCGGCCCTCGCCTAGTGGTCGGCGAGCCTCACCGGAGGCTCGCCGACCACCGCCGAGAAGAAGGCAGAAAGTAACAAGAAAATGAAAAAAACTTCAAAAAAAAAAAAAAATTGCCACGTCAGCGTCTGACCACCGGTTGACGTCCACGTCAGCGCTGGCCGGCCAAAATTGACCGGATGGACTGAATTGGTACCAATATTAAAAGGTTTAGGACTGAATTAGTCCAATTGAAAAGTTTAAGACTTAATTGGTACCAATACAATATGTTTATAATTTTTTTGGTACTTTTCCCCAAAATCGATGTGAATGAGTGTAGCGATTAACACTCGAGGCCATGGATTCGACACCATCACCTAGGGAGGGAGGGAGGGAGGGGAGAGAGAGATTATTGATGATTTTTTTATGCATTAAAATTGTGTTTGACAGCTAATGATTCAATTTTTTTTTGGTCGATTCTACTCTAATCATACTCTAATGATTCAATTTATATCATGTAAATCACGACAAAAGTTTTCTGATTTAATAATTCTCAGAACTCCTTCACAATTTTTTTTTTTATAGGCATATCGTGCAACACTTTATGGTGAATGATAAATTTTAACTATTTCAAACTGAGATTACTGAATTGACTCAAATGAAATTCCTGAGTAATGTTCTAAATCAGATAGAGAGACTGGAATGTGATTGAAGCGGCATCAACTTAGTATTTGTTAAAATGAGCGTAATAAATAACGTATAGAAGATGACCTTGGTAATGAAACTGATCAGTGCGTTGTTGATGATCGAATCAGATAGTACAACATTCTTGCCGTTCCCTGCGCGCGTCACTACTCACACCACTCCTCTTCTTCAGTCAAGAGAATGAGAGAGGGGGAGAGAGAGGGGCCATTCTATTTGTGGGCATTTTTATTTTTTATGATGGGCCTCTTTTCTTTGACCGACTAGCCTCTGGGCCCGTTTTGTTCGGTTTTGGGGAAATGTCTTTGGCCAAATGCAAATATCTTTAGGATAAAAGGGTTTTCGGAAATGCTCGGCCGTTTGGCAAATTACGCATTGAAAAGTTGCTTGTGCGAAAATACCGTTTGGCAAAATTTATTACAAATGGGCTTTTGCTTTTAATTTTTTAATTTTTTTTAAATCTGAAAATCAAATCCGGCAGCCAGTGACCGATCGCAACCTCAGGCGCCTAGAGGTGCAAAGGCCGGATCGGCCTCCGGACCGCCAAATATGGCGGCCTGAGGTCACGCGGACCCAGGCGGCGTGACCTCAAGCGACGTCATCGCTGCCTGGAGGCGCGACCTCAAGCGCCTAAGGTCGTAGAGGCCAAATCTGGCCGTCCAGCGGCCAGATCTGGCCTCCGGACCGCTAGATCTGGCAGCCTGAGGTCACGCGGACCTCAGGCGACGCGGACCTCAGGTAGCGTCGCCTGGTTCACTCGGAACCAGTCGACACCGCCCGAGGTCCGCGCCGCTAGGGTCGCGCGTCGCAAAGCACCCCCAGACGGTGGTCACCGGCGATGCGCGACCCTTAGGCGGCAGCGGCGATGGCTGCCAGAGAAGCAAGGTGGCCGGAAAGAAGAAGAAGAAGAAGAAGAAGAAGGCGACAGGGAAGAAAAATGATGAACAGTAAGCGTGGCATTTCCCAAATGCCGAATGCCCAATGCTGCCCCTCCCCAGCTTTCAGCATTGAGCATTCCAAATGCTCATATTTGGGCAAAGGAGCTTCCAAAAAATTTGTCAAACACTAAAATTTTCCCCGAAGGGGCTTTGGGAATGCCCAACCAAACAGCCCCTCTATCTATTGAGCGATCATACTTCATCAGCATTTACGATTGGCCTCTGTTCTTTGACCAGGCTCTTCTCGTTGACTTTGAAAATTTGATCGACACCGAATTAAACCTCCTTTCTTCTTTATCTATCAATCTATCTAATTTTTTGGTTCCTTTTCTATTGTTTAAATTGTGTGCCCAATTTGTTGACTATATTTCAGTTGTCAAAATTTATAAACAAATTGAAAATTATGTCTAGCAAGAACTTTGTCCACTAAATGTAGACCTTGAAAATTTTTGAAAATAATAAAGTTCAAAGCTTCTGCAAAGGTGTGCATCGTATCCGATTCAACCCAAAAGTCAAACTGAATTGGTTTGCACCTATTCTAGAGAGAGGTGATTCGGTTCTAGCTTCCGTGAAACCAAAATGGTTTCCAAGCCTCTTCGACAAAAAGTACGTTTGCATGAATGAAGAATTGAACATTTTCAACATGAAGAAATACCAACATAACCACTTAACTGACAAAGTTTTTGTCGTAATATGGTGTAACTTATTTGATTATTTTAATATAACTTTTATATTCATAAGGTGAATATAGCATTCAAAACATGAATATCTCCACTTGATATCTCCTTGGAAGATTTTTCCCCTATTCATAACATCATAATAATTTAAGAGATTTGAATATTGGTTTTCAAATTCTGACAAGACGAATATAAGAGTAGATATTCTCTCTACTTAGACTTTAACTACACGTAATAGATTTTCATGCTGCCTCAAATTTTATGTGAATCGGATTCAAAGTAATGTAAGTCACCTAAAATGTTAATTTAAATTGTTTGCCTTTCAAAAGCATGAGATTGCTCAATTAGTCATATAGGGCTTGTTTGTTTATTTTTGTTTTTGTTGCTTGGAACAAAAATTTATGTTTTTTTGTTTCGGGGAACAAAAAGGAACAAAAACATGTTTGGTAAAACTTTTGTTCCTGGAAACAAAAAATCTATTTTTTTTTTTGTTCTCATGAACAAATTTGGAACAGAAATAAGAAGTAGAAAAACTTGTTTCTTGTTTTCAGAATAATTCCGAGAAACAATTTTTCTCTCTCATATTTTTTTTTTCTTCTCTTTCTTTTCTTCTTCTTTTCTTCTTCTTCTTCTTCTTCTTCTTTGTCGGTCACTGGCCTTGGCCATGGGCATGGCGCAGCGACCGGCCACAAAGAGAAAGAAGGGAAAAAAAAGAAGGAAAAACATAATAAAAATATTGAAAAACTAAAAAAAAAAAAAAAACAACAACAACAACAAAATTATACAAGTTTACCAAACGCAATTCTATTCTTGGAGTAGAAATTTTTGCATTTACCAAGCGCATTCTTATACACGAGATCTTGTTCCGGAACAGAAACAAAAAAAAAAAAAACTATTTCTTTTCAAAAATTATTCCCTGGAATAGAAACGTTATCAAACGCGCCCATAGCGAGCTCACCATCCTTTGGAACGGCTAACACACTTCGCATGTGAAACATTTTTCAAAAGATATATGCCTGTGGGTGTTCCTCAATAATCAATTGTAGAAATATTACAATATATAATGTATGAGGGTTAAGACATGCGTATTTCGATCATGTATAGAAAGATAATGGGAAGCTATGTATGAAGTAGATATAATAAAATAAGGGCAGCTCAGAAAATCTAACCATGAGAAGCGGAAAAGAAAATGGGTGGTCTTTTATGAAATGGGTGGACATCAGAAAAAGAAAAGAAGGTAAACTTAAGAAATCTAAAAGTGAGACAAAGAGGTATTTTCCCTTATATTTACCAGTAAAATGTAGAGATATTGCGTGTTTGTAACGAAATGATATTTTAAGAATTTTACAAAATCATTTTAATAGAAATTATTCGAATTATTATTCAATAGAAACGAATCACCGACACTATTTATGACGAAATCACAATTACGTGTAAGGATAGAGATGATATGTTAAGACTGAAAATTTTCTTTTATTTTGGTAAGATTCAAACTTTAAAATTGGAAAAAGTGAGATATAAGATAATATTATTAATTCACGCATTTGCCCTAGACAAAACATTTGTAAAGCAACTAACTGAGGATATTTTGGAAAAGAAAGTGATTGTCATCCATAAAAAATTAATGGACCTTGTTTATGTTATACTATAGTATAGATACATGTTTCAATGCTCTGTTTATTTCTCGCAGGAAATGAATTAAAGGTCTTTTTCTTGGATAAATGCAACAAGTGTGCATCTTTGTGGCTATATTTTTAAAAAGATCGGGAAGCTCACGTTAAGTAAAAATCATTTCACATCACATATAGTATTATTCAAAAGAAAAAACTAGAAAGACAAAAAAGTAGAAGTCATTATTAAGAATATGTTCTTTTTGGTCTAAATTATTAAGGAAAATATATGATTTTTTTTCTTTTTCCATATCTATTATCATAATTAATTATTATTATTATTTTGGTCAGAAGTTATCATAGAATTAACACAATGCTCTTTGAAGTTTCTCAAAGTGTGAGGATCACGCTTAGTCGTTGAATTGAATCTAGACCAAACCCAATTCTTCAAGTACTCTCTCTCTCTCTCTCTCTCTATCTAGACCAAACCCAATTCTTCAAGTACTCTCTCTCTCTCTCTCTCTCTCTCTCTCTCTCTACATCTTCCATTACTCAGTCGCGTCTACTAATGACGAAGTATCAAATTCCATCATTTATCAACTGTCCAATCTTAAATCCTTGGTAAACTCTAGACAATGTAAATTCATGTTGAAACTTACAATTCACATTCAAAGTGTCAGTGTTAATGGTTAAATTTATCTATTGGGTTTGCTCTTTTCGGTTGGAAAAATGATTCTTTCAACTCTTTTTGCATAATGTTAGTTAGAATATGTTGTTGACTGAACTATGTGCTTTTGCTATAGCCAATTAAAGGCTTTGAATTTGTGATTGTGATCAGTCACCCAGGAGGTTCTCAATGCTTTATAGATTTTTCAATAATGTATCAGCAAAAATTTTGGACCTTTTCACATTGATGCTCCCCATTGCAATTGTGTAGATGTTTCCTATCTTATTTATCAGTTCGAGCAGTATCAATCAACAATTGCGGTATATGGTGGCTTGAGGACATTTACAGGAATTAAATGATGATTTCGCGCTGGAAATTAGCAAACTAATTAGACTTTCCTTTTTTAGGCCAGTCGCTTCTTGGCTACAAAGAAGCCTCGGTTTGTTCATGATGTAGGTTGGGCAATGCCATGGCATAAGATAATCCTGGTTCTACTCCCACTAGCACTTTGCTAAAGAGATGATGACAAGCTTGCTCAATGAGCATTAGGCTCATTTCGTAATGGGTGTGGACCTCCTATAGCAACGCCCCAGGCATCCATAGTTTTTTTGTTGCCCTTTCCATTACTTTTTATGATAAAAAATATTGGAGTTTTGCGCAAGACAATAGCAAGGTGATTCATGAATGGAGAGAGAACTTGCCAATTCATCATGTCAATAGTCACGTGTCTTCAACTGTTCTTAAACGTTTATTATGTTTCTCTGCCTCTCTTGTAATTATTTCATTTTGGTATCTTAATTATAATATTGCTATTTGTATTTGCTTCTTCAGTCATAGTGACTAGTAGTTTTTTTATTCTTTTCCATCTCCATTATCTGATAACTTTCCACCAAACCTATGTGCTTGCTGGAAACTTCATATGCCCTTGGAAATTCATTTTTCTGAATGGCTTACTGAAGTCCTAAGCTTGCTTTTAGTATTTGCTTTTCATTGCTTGCAATTTTGGTAATCTTATGAAGAACACATACCACGATAGAAGGTCTTTATGTGTAATTGTTTGGAACATAAATAGGTCATTAATGAATTGGCTAGACAAGCAGCACACTTGTTTGGTAGAGCAAGGGCTGGTACAAACGATAGTTTTTTACAAAAAAAATCTATTAGTTTTTGTGTTTAGTAGAAAAGAAATCGGACGATGTTGCAGCACAAGAATGATTTTATTTTGTAACACAATTAAATCCGAAAATCATTTTACTTTCATTATTTTTTTCTTAGTCAAAGAATGTCCGCTGAATTTTCACTGATATTAAAAGTTTCCTCTTATATTATGTGTTTGATTACAATTTCAAAGCATTGTCAATGTTTACCTCAAGACAATTAATAGATTTAGAATAAATAATATAATTTACATATAGTTGGATTCGATTCCAAATTTTTTAAATGACTATTAATAAGGGAAAAGATAAACTCATCTACATTAATAAGGAAAATTCCAAATAAGGGCCGAAAAAGTGCCCACATTTTCTCAAATAAGAGTATAAAGTGAACATTATTTTAAAATAAGGGCCTTAAGTAGACATTATTTCAAATAAAGTCCCGAAATGCTCTTATTTTCTCAAAAAAATAGCCTAAAGTGGACATCATTTCAAATAAGTACATAAAATATGTATACCAATTTTCAAAGAAGGGCATGAATTCACCAAATGTGAAGGGTAATTTTGTCTTTTTAATTTTTTAAAGTTTTTCTTTTCTTTTTTTCCCTTTTTTTCCAAAAACCTAAAAAAAAAAAAAAAACTATAGGAAAAATAAAAAAACACAGGGGAAGAGGGTTCACCCTCCCACTGTGGTTGTCACCCCATCATAGGTGAGGTGGTGATGAGGTCGGCAGGGTCACTGATGCCTATGGGAGGGCTAGCGCTAGTGACCCTAGCCAACTAGAGGTGAGAGGCAACTAGATGAGGCTCACCAGGTCTATGCAATAGCTAGTGATCATTGCCTAAATAGGGCAAAGGCAAGTGACCCTCCTCTAGATCTGGGAGAAGGTCACTACCCTCTCCAGCCTCTAATGAGGCCGGCGAGCCCTCGTCTAGATTGGGAGAGGGTCACCACCCTCTCCTACCCATTGGCCTCTCTAGTTGACTAGGGTCGCTCGTCCTCCCTTAGGTGCTAATGACCCCACTAGCCTTTGTCGTCGCCCCACTGGTAATGGGGTGGCGACCACAGCGAAGGAGCACCCTCCCACTTGTGCTTTTTTCTCTTTTTTTTAAAATGTTTTAAATGTATAATCTAATTTAATGTAAATTAAATTGTATTTGGACTAAAATATCCCTAATTAGCCGAATTTTTTTTGCAACTAGCAAGACTAAATCTTTATTTGAAACTAACATCACTTCATGCTATTCTTTGAGATTCATATGGGCACTTTAAGTCATTTCATGCCATTATTTAAGAAAATGAAGACACTTCGAGCCTTTAATTGAAATTTGTCCACATTAATAAATTGATTACAAATTTCAAAAAGAAAAGGTACTCTTACATGAGAAAAGCAAGAATATCTCTTATTAGATTGAAACAAAAAGAAAAAGAGGAGGAGGAAAAAAACACAACTTTCATAATAGAGTACGCTTCAAATTTATTTATGAGCAAACTAAACTAAAAAATAGAAAAGAAAGGAAAAGAAAATTCCTGAAAAATGGAAAAGAATTAAAAGAAGGAATGGATGCGCCACGGCACCAACATTCCAATCCCTGTCCTAGGAGTTATCACAGGCCCACTTAGCTTGTGCTTGGGCTGGAAGGCCCATGGGCTCGGCCCATACTATATGTTTTGGGCGGGCCAATTGCCTACATTAAATGGTCAGTCTCGAATGAAGAATATTCAAAACTAACATTAAATGTTGGCCCAAAAGATTTCCAATAATATCGTGGCTGATACCTAATAGAGAAGAAGACGAACTAATAGTTCAAATGAACGGAAAGCCCTGCTTACCTGAGAAACAGAATTACAACAAGATGATTATTAAGAATGACAGCATACATCAAAGGCACGCAAAACATTAAAAGCTCATGCATAAGAAATTTAGCAAGAAAAAACTACGTAAGCAAGGCGCATGATATTTCTTCCACCGGGGTGATCCATATTATTAAAAAGCTAAAGAGGAAAGGTAACACAGGGAAAGGGAGCAAAAGCTTAAAAATACTTCTCATTACTCGTTGCCATTTTAGGTTTTATCAACCAAATATAGCGCTCTCAAATTTGGAAGTTTTAAAATCTTATCTTTAAAAGTTTGAAAGTTTTCTATTTTATGTATTTATTTTCCTACAAGTAAATCTTCTAGAAAGTACACTTGGATACATAAATACCCACCTAAGCTTAATGGATATATGCAATAATTTATGTCTCAACATGGTCATAGTGCCATCAAAGGCTAATGTCCTCTTTCAACTCTTTCTTTTTCTCCCTTTTTTTTCCTACAAGGGTGGTCAAAATGGCCTTCGAGAATCCCCCACTGCCACTGCCGCCACCACCATCCATCCACCCGGCCACTCGTCAAAGGATAACTCTACACATATTACATAACTCACATTATATTTTAATCCATCAACATTGTAGTAATGAGGAGCAAATGTTCAAATGAAAGATAAGACTCATGCACCAATGAAGAAAGATAAGCAAAGGAAACAAATGGGACAAATGGGATTGAAGGAAAGCTATTTTGGACATATTGCTTTGGTTTACCATTGGCTTCCAGAGATTGGTGGCGTGGTTGCACTGGCCTGCATGGGTTCCTTCCGGAATTGAAAGATTTACAATACTTGAATCATGGTTATATTTAGATGACATTTCACTACCATTGTTCTCCCCCTTTCTGAATATTTCACAAACTTTAACAACTTCACTCATCAGGGGACGAGCTTTTGGATCTCGCTAAGACAGCGAGCGACCAACTTAAAAGCAATCTAGACTCCTCCTTTTAAGAACCCTTTCGAGCCTTGCATCCATCAATTTGTACAAATTTCTTTTCCTTCCTAGATTTGGCCAAACGTATTCAACAAGGTTATGTTGATCAGTAGACCAACTTTTGTCTATGGCTCTCATGCCAGTCAAAATTTCCAAAAGAACTACACCAAAATCATAGACATCACTCTCTAATGTGGGGCGCCCTAAAACTAGTATATGTGCAGTCACAAGATGGGAAACGTTAAATAGGTACTGATTGGTCTATTTGGATAAAAATACAATCCACGAAGTACAATTCTTCAAATATCTTAAGTACCCCTGGCAATTAGAAACAGGTACTTGACCTCATTGGCTAGAACAATAACTCGGTATGATTATACTAGGTAAAAACTCCGCCAGTTGCCGTGGAAAGAAGGATATCGGTATTGATCATGACATTATCAAAGTAATTAGTCAAATAAAAGAGTACTAAAGCAAAAATTATGATATTATTGGCAATTCGAAATACAATATTGTATCTCTTATCATCATAATGTGCATCATTCATGGCTTCAGCGAAGTAGTAATATATAGCATGATAGGCAACCTAACCAATTAATGACCCAAAAAAAAAAAAAAGCTAACTACTTAATCTGTAATACGAATGATGACGGTTTCTTAGAAATTGTCAAGTCAAAATGATCTGGATTTACGATTAAATAGTGAATGCATTTCAATGCATTGCTTCACTGAAATTATAAGGGTATCTGTAGATAAGGAAAAAATAAATAATAAATAAAAATTTCGACTCTTAATCAATAGATGTATAGAATAAGTCAACTGGCTTTTTAATAATTTCAAACTTAATACTCATAAATGATAAATAGAAAAATATAATGAGAAAACACACAAATCATTGTGTATTACAGTAGACCTAAAATGCGTAAAACAAAGAAACAAATGATACCTTCTATGGATCTACATTTTTCGGTAGTTATCTTGTGCGTGCAGAGCGGATAAATACAACTTTAGGGTGGGTTTCATTTCGCATAAAATAAAAATTTTGAAAAAACATTGCTTCAAAATTCATCACTTATATCGCCTACAAAAATAACATTCTCATTATCCATGAAAATATTTAGATATAAAGTGTTGTTAATAATAAAAATACTTTCAATTGACTAATTACTTTGAAAACAAGCAATCATTTTTAAGAACATATTTTCTAAATTATTCATTTTCTACAAAACAAATCAATGATCGAAATTAAGTAGTACTCGAAGAAACCTACTCCATTCTAAACCAAGAACCCTTTGGACATGTAGGGTTGAAGCACATAAATATTTATAAAGAAAAAAATTTTAGTTATGAATCAGTGTTACTCTAATTAATGGTTGTGCATCCTACCCATCAATTAGGGTGCTTGAAGGGCATAGCAGAGATTTGATCATTAATTGAAAAGAATAATATCAACCAAAGACTTATAAAAAAAGAGACCAACAAAAAATGAACTTATTTGCCAGCAAGGCATGAGTCATCAAAGCGCAAAATTAGTTAGACTATAATTCCACAAAAGCAAGCTATGTATAATGTTAAAATACCCAACTTTGCTTCTTTTGGGATTTTTAATGGTCTTAAGGATTGCATCCACTTGACAACTCAACTTTCAAATTGGACAATGAGAAAGGATATTAAAGTATTGAATAATACTTATTTACCCATTATAAAACCATAGTTTTAGCGACTAATAGCAATTGGTGAGAATGAATTTCACATCAATAGCCCTCATTATGCTGATAACACCTCCAAGAGGCCGATTCACCTAGAATCACACCAATATTATAAACTTCGTACCATATACTAAAAATTATACCACCACATCAAAGAAAAAGACTGCTTACCTAAGAATCATAATTACAACTAAGCAAAAGAGGTAACGTTGACAAAGTAATTCAACCCTCGTTTCTCCAGAGGGGCAACATTTCTCTAAGGTTTGAAACCTTAACAATTTCTCAGGTTCTTAACCCATAGATTTGTTATATAATGCAGATAGTGTAAAAACTGTTGAAAATTTCGTATTTATTGAAATTTATTTTCAGTAATTAAAAAATTATTCATAATGAATCCACTCTTTGAAGTTGATAACCCATTAATTTAGACAAATCATTTTAACAATGTCCTACCTTGCTCTTATAGAGATCTATTATGTAACATATATAATCTGAAAATATAAAACCATAAAAACACATTCACAGAGCGACTGCACCAGAAGCTGGATCTGCACTATGTTTTCATGAGCACAAATCTCCACCATCTCACCTGCCTGAAAGATTTCCCTATATTAGACCACCCTTTAGTCCGGAGAAAACCGCAACAAAAGAAAACTTCTGTCTTCTCACTTCCTGTACACATATATACTCATTCTCCCACCTAAAGGTTTAACATTAGAATTTCGACCAGCGATGATCATCTCAACTTCAGGAACAAGCTCAAGAAACCACTAGATACCCAGCCTCTGTTCTTTCACTTGCTGTCAGTGAAATCTGCATCAATGACATCTCCATCCTGGCCTGTTCCGCTGGAGGAGTCCGAAGACCTAGCTTCGGCGCCTGGTGCTGGACCTTCATCCGCAGCACCAGGTTGGCTAGACAAGAATAGGTCATCAATGAAACGGCTAGACAAGCCACATGTATGTTTGGTAGAGTGAGGGTATATATATATATTGCGGGCAATGTTGCGGCACAAAAATGATTTTATTTTGTTACACAATTGAATCTGAAAATCATTTTAACGTCATTATTTTTTCTTAGTCAAAGAATGTCTGTTGAATTTTCACTGATATTAGAATTAAAAAACAACACACTTCCTCTTATATTATGCGTTTTATTACAATTTTAAGCATTGTCAATCTTTGCCTCAAGGCAATTAGTAGACTCAGAATAACTAAATAATTTACATCGGATTCGATTCCAAATTTTTTAAAAGACTATTAATAAGGGAAAAGATAATCATCTACATTAATAAATTGATTACAAATTATGAAAAGAAAAGGCACTCTCACATGAGAGAAGCAAGAAAATCACTTGTTAGATTGAAAGAAAAGAAAAGTAGGAGGGAAAAATAACAACTTTTACAACAGAGTACGCGTTATATTTATTTATGAGCAAAATAAACTAAATGAAAAAGAAAAGAAAGGAAAAGAAAGTTTCAGAAAAAATGGAAAAAATTAAGAGAAGAAATGGATGCGCCACTGCACCAGCATTCCAAGCTCTGTCCTAAGAGTGGTTAAGGGCGTGCATGGAAACGCTCCAAAGAAACGTTTGGAACACTTCTGTACGGATTTTGTTAAAAGAACAAAAAAGAACAGAAACGCGTTTGGTTGCGTTTATGTTCTTTTTTTTTTTTTGTTCCCGGAACAAAATAGGAACAAAAAAAGAAACACAAAAAGTTGTTTTTGAGAAAAGAAACACTTCTTTGAAGCCAAAAAGAACAAAAATTCTCTCTCTTCTCTTTTCTTCTTCTTTTCTTCTTCTTTTTTCTTCTTTTTACTTTGGCCGTTCGCCGGCCTCGGCCATGGCCGGCGACCGGCCGTCGAGGGCCGGCGACGCCGTTGAGGGTCAGCGACCTCGCCGGAGCGTCGCCGGCCCCCGGGAGGCCGAGGTCGCCCAACCAAGGCGAGGCCGAGCCTCGCCCAACCACGGCGAGGGCCGGCGAGCCTCGCCGTGGCCGGGCGAGGTGCCCGACCTTGTCGGCCGGTCGCCGGAGGCCGGTGATCGCCGAAAAAAAACAAGAAATAAAAAGAAAGGAAAAAATGAAAAATAAAATAAAAATGTTTAAAAATTAAAAGAAACAAAAAAAAATTTACCAAACGTGTTTCTATTCATTTTTTATTCCGAACAAACGCTACCAAACGCGTTCTTTTGTTCAAAAATTGTTCCCAGGAAGTAAACACTTTTTTTTTTTTATTTCGTTCCTGGAACAAAAAAAAAAAAAATAGAAACGTTGCCATTCGCACCCTAACATGCCCATTTAGGTTGTTCTTGGGCCGGCCCTGCCCGGCCCAAGACATTCTTATGGGCGGGCCACACGGGACAAACAATTGCCTACATTAAATGGTCAGTCTCGCATAAAGAAAATTCAACACTAGTTTCAACAGAAAATGTTGGCCCAAAAGATTTCCAATATATCGTGGCTGATACATTATAGAGAAGAAGACGAACTGGCAGTCCAAATGAACGAAAAGCCCTAGTTACATGAGAAACAAGATGATTATTGAAAATGACAGCATACATCAAAGACATGCAACAACATGAAAAACTCTAGCATAAGAAATTTAGCAGGAAACAGTATGAATCACGGCATATGATATTTCCTCCATCAAGGGCAATCCATATTATCAAAAAGCTAAAGAGGAAAGGTCACGAGGGGAAAAGGATTAGAAGCTTAAGCATACTTCTCATTAGTTGTTGCCAGTTTTAGCTTTCTCTTCGCAACTTCTCAAAGGATTACTTTACAAATACTACATAACTCCCATTATATTTAAATCCATCAACATTATAGTAATCAGGAGTGAATGTCTAGATGAAAGTCGAGACTCCCGCACCAATGAAGGAAGAGAAGAAAAGGAAACAAATGGGATTGAAGGACAGCTATTTCTAGACACATTGTTGTGGTTTACCATTGGCTTCCAGATATTGATGGAGTGGTTGCACTAATCTGCATTGATTCCATCCGGAATTGAAAGACTTACATTCCTTGAACCATGGTTATATTTAGATGACATTTCATTGTCATCACTCTCGGCTCTTTATGAACATTTGACAAACTCTTATATATGGAAGATCTTGGATAACATTCAAAACTTTAACAACTTCACTCATCCGAGGACGAGCTTTTGGATCTTAGCTAAGACGACGAGTAACCAACTTAAAAGCAATTTGGACACCTTCTTCTAAGAACTCTTTAAACCTTGCATCCATCAATTTGTACAAATTTCTTTTCCTCCCTAAGTTTGACCAAACATATTCAACAAGGTTATGTCAATCAGTAAGCCGACTTTTGTTTATGACTCATTCCAATCAGACTTTCCAACAGAATTATACCAAAACCATAGACATCACACTCTCTTGTGGGGCGCCCTAAAACTAGTATATATGTAGTCATTAGAGGGGAATAGTTAAATAAGTACCAATAGGTCCTGTTTAGATATAAATACAATCCACAATATCTTAATTACCTCTAGCAATCACAAACAGGCCCTTGACCTCATAGGCCGAAACAATAACTTGGTATGATTATACTAGGTAAGAACTCTGCACGTTGCTGCAGAAAGAAAAATATCAGTATTGATCATGAAATTATCAAAGTAAATAGTGGAATAAAGGTGTACTAAAGCCCGGATTATGATTTTATTGGCAATTCCGAAGTACAATTTGCATCCCTTGTCATTATAATATACATCATCTGTGGCTTCAGCAAAGTAGTAATTTATAGCATGATAGACATGAAACTAGCTAATTAATCTGCAATAACAATGATGACGATTCTTAGAAATTGTAAGTCAAGATAATCTGGATTTACGATAACAAAGTGAATGTTTTTCAATGCACTGCTTCGCTGAAATTATAAGGATGTGTGTAGATAAGGGGAAAAAAGAGATAAAGTTTCGATTCTTAATCAATAAATGTATAGGATAAATCAACAGGCTTTTTAATAATTTCAAAGTTAAATCTGCTACTCTTAAATGACAAAAAGTAAAGTATAATGAGAAAACCAACAAATCATGATGTAATACATGTAAAACAGAGCAAGATATAATACCTTCTTTGGATCAACATTTTCGTCAACTATCTAGTGCATGTGGGATGGACAAATACCATATTAGGATGAGTTTTATTTTTAAAAATATGAATATTAAAAAAAAATTGTTTCGAAAACTTATCGCTTATATCACTTATAAAAATGAATAAACAAAAAATATTCTTATTACCTACGAAAGTGTCTTGACATAAATTGTTGCCAATAATAAAAATACTTTTAATTAACTAATTACTTCAAGTAATACAAATAATCATTTTTATGAAAATATTGTCTATGTTATTTATTTTTCACAAAATAGACAGAGTAATGGAAAGGAAGTGATGCTAAAAGAAACCTACTCCATTCTAAACCAAGAATCCTTTGGGCATGTGTTACATTAATTAATGGTTACGCATCCTATTTAAAAGTACCATAATTGATGGGGGTTAGCTGTGCGCTTCAAGGGCATAGCAGAGATTTGGTCATTAATGAAAAAATAATAATATGAACCGAAGACTAAAAAAATAGAAACTAAAACAAAATATAAATTCACTTGCCAGCAATGCATGAGTCATCGAAACACAAAAATTAGACTATAAATACACAATAACAAGCTATATGTTGTAAAATATTGCTTTGCAAATATATAATTGAGAGAATATAGAGATTGAGTAAAGAAAATCAGACACCAAAGATTATAGAGAAAGTTATATGAGAGAATTTTATTTCCAGTGTATCACTGTTATATTTATTACAAAAAAATAAGCTCCTATTTATAGAAAAACAAGAATGTACTTATCATTAATATCAATGTATCGAATAATATATGTATTTGATAGAGAGATGAACATTCATTGTATAGGGAGGTGTACTTAGAATGTATGATACAAATATACCATAATAATTACATTAGATAAGATGAATATAATAAATATTCATTCATGTATTTCATAACACTATACATAATTTTAGAATACCCAACTTTGCTTGTTTTGGATTTATAATGGTCTTAGGGCTTGGATCCACTTAGTAACTTGTACTTTCAAATTGAATTGCAAGAGATGATATCAAAGCATTGCACACCTCTTATTTACGATCTTATAATAAAACTAGAGTTTAAATTATCAGCTAATAGCATCTGGCGAAAATGAAATTCACAACCACCACTGGCCCTTATTTTGGTGATAACACCTCCAAGAGGTGGTTTATTACCTAGAATCACACCAATATTATGAACTTACACCGTATACAAGAATTACACCCCTCAGCTTACCTAAAAATTATAATTGCAACTAAGCCACTTAACTCACCTAATAATCATAATTGCAACTAAAGCGATAAAGGTAATTTTGACATAGTCATTTTTACCTTCATTTATCCACATTTAGGGGCAACATTTTTCTAATGTCTCGAGTGCTTACTCCATATATTTATTATGACATACAAATAGTGAAAAAATGGAGGAGAGAAACCCGTGTTAGTAAAATTTATTTTTGATAATTTAAAAATGAATAATAATAATAATAATAATAATAATAATGAGGACAACGATGACAATGACGAGGATGAGTAATGACGATGAGGATGATGATGACGACGATGATCACAATAATAACAATAACTATAATAATAATAATAATAATAATAGATCCATTGTCATGATGAAAAATCTCTTTTAAGTTGATAACCCAATAATTTAGTCAAGTCATATTGACCATATTCTATCCTACTATTACAGAGACCAATCACAGTTCCGAAAATATAACACATAAAAACACATACGCACGGAGCAACTGCACTAAAAGCTGGATCCGGACTATATTTTCATGAGCACAAAATCTCTAAATCTCACTTGCGCAATAGATTTCCGTATATTATATAGACCTCTTAGTCAAGAGAAAACCGTAAAAAAGGAAACTTCCATCTTCCACTTCCTGTACACGTATATACTCATTCTCCTACTCAAAGGTTTAACACTAGAATTTCGACCAGCAATGATCATTTACTCGACTTCAACAATGAGCTGAAGAAACCACAGTGCACCCAACCTCCGTTCTCTCACTTGCTGTCAGTGAAATCTGCGTCGATGACATCTCCATCCTGGCCTGTTTCGCTGGAGGAGTCCGAAGACCCGGTTCCGGCGCCCGGTGCTGGGCCTGCACCAGCAGCACCAGGTTGGCTATACAGAGACTGACCAAGCTGCATCACCTCCTGGTTAAGCGCAGCCATCGCATCCCTGATGGCTTGGGTCGAACCACCTGACATCGCGTCCTTGAGCTCCTTCAATTTGGCCTCGACCTTCTCTTTCACAGGGCCAGGGACCTTGTCACCCAGCTCCTTGAGCTGCTTTTCGGTCTGGTACACCACCGAGTCTGCCTGGTTCTTCGTGTCTATGGCGTCCCTCTTCTCTTTGTCCTCCTTTGCAAATTTCTCCGCTTCCTTCACCATCCTTTCTACCTGCAACGATCAACCAGAACATCCACATCATCTGTAAAATCAAACTAGACAACATGGAATAAGAGGACGCAACTTCATGTCTGATTTCATTTGTCGATTTATGAAAATGATCTTACCTCATCACTAGGCAAAGTGCTGGCACCAGTAATAGTGATATCTTGCTTCTTTCCAGTTCCTTTATCCACAGCAGTAACAGAGAGAATTCCATTGGCATCGATATCAAACTTGACCTCAATTTGAGGGACACCTCGAGGAGCTGGTGGGATACCATCAAGGCGGAAGCTGCCGAGAGATTTATTATCCCTAACAAACTCCCTCTCCCCTTGGAGGACATTAATCTCGACGCTAGTTTGACCATCAGCTGCAGTAGAGAAAACTTCTGATTTAGAAGTTGGGAGAGTTGTGTTCCTTGGAATGATCTTGGTCATGACACCACCCAGTGTCTCCAAACCAAGAGATAGTGGTGTCACATCTAAAAGAACAATGTCACTAACATCTCCAGCCAAAACACCCGCCTGAATTAAAGAAGCACATGAATTTCAGTTCAAAGTAAGTACTAACTAACAATAATTATTGAATATACAGAGAATTCTTTGAAGATGTTTGACAAACCTGAACAGCAGCTCCAAGTGCAACAACCTCATCGGGGTTGACAGTGACATTGGGTTCCTTCCCAGTCATCTTCCGTACAAGCTCCTGCACGGCTGGGATACGTGTCGAACCTCCGACAAGGATGACCTCATCCAGATCCTTGATGGTGAGTTTAGCATCTCTTAATGCAGTTTCGACTGGTGTTTTAAGCCTGCAAAAGAAACATAAGTACTATCAACAAACTGATGACATAACAAGCATCTATCGCAATCAAAATTACCCGAGTACATACGAAAACTATAGAGGCCATGAAGCATCGGGGTGCATGAGAACAAACCCACAGATACAGTCCATCTCAGATACCTTATTTTTTTATAGGTAAAAGAAAAGATTACTATTGGGCACCACATGGCTGCAAACCCATATACAGAAACAATATCGATTAAAGCATTTACAACAAGACAAAGCTTTCCACTTACAAGACAAATCGTCTACCTGTCAAGTAAGTTCGAACACAACTCCTCAAATTTGACCCTTGTCAGTGTCTTTTCAATGTGCTTTGGTCCATCTGCAGTGGCAGTAATAAACGGCAAGCTGGACAAATAGAGATTGTCATCAGTGACAAGAATGAGAGAGTTTTGGGGGTGCATATGCATCTCTCCTGGTCATGGTAATACCTGATGTTCGTCTGGGTTAAAGATGACAATTCAATCTTAGCTTTCTCAGCAGCCTCAGTCAACCTTTGAAGGGCTTGCTTGTCCTTCAGAAGATCTATACCTTCATCCCTCTTGAAGTCTGCTGCTATCCAATCCACAATTCTCTGCATAATTAAAGTACACATTCAGAACTAATATGATTTACGAAAAGGAAGTTGTGTAAGGGGGACCAGTGACAGTCAAAAAAGAGCAAGAAAGCTCATCCATACCTTGTCAAAGTCATCGCCACCCAAATGTGTGTCTCCAGATGTTGAAAGCACTTCGAAGACTCCATCTCCAACTTCAAGAACTACATAGCAAGTAGAATCATAAAGTCCACATGAAATCACACACGCAAATGACAGTAAACGACAATCAAAGCAGTTCCACCCAGTTGGAATGAATAAAGACATTTGTGATGTTCTATCACTATTAGTGTACCTGAGACATCAAAAGTTCCACCGCCAAGGTCGAACACCAGAATGGTCTCATTGTTTTTCTTTTCAAACCCATACGCCAGCGATGCAGCAGTAGGTTCATTAATAATGCGAAGCACTTCTAAGCCAGCAATACGTCCAGCATCCTTTGTTGCGGTCCTTTGCGAGTCATTGAAGTAAGCAGGAACAGTGACCACTGCTTTAGTTACTTTGTCATTCAGAAACTTTGAAGCATCATCCACAAGTTTTCTCAGCACCTACACCCGATGTGTTATGATGTTACAATTCAGTGTCTAGACCGTATACTCAAGCCAACTATCAATCAGCACATAAACTGAAAAAGAAACCAGTTTCCAGTATCACCACAATCAAATCACATCAACACACTAAACATAGATCATGAAGAATGAAACATTCAATCTTTGAAGATTGGGCGCATAGCTCATGCTTATGACCTTCACAATACATTATACTTAGCAGCTAAGATCACACAAGATCATCAACAAAACAAAGAACAATTTGGCATACTGGAACTCATTAATCTACCCTGTACTCTTAAGCGAATGACTCTCCCTTTAACAAAGCTGAACAAGCTGGCCACCATGCATGCAATTTGTCCTGCAGTCCGATCCACGAAAAAAGAGACACACACCAGCTAAGCACACAGCTCCAACTGACCTAATTTTAAATGTTCTAAACTCTGTTTTAACTGAGAATTTATTCCATGAACCGGCAATCAAAATCAGTATCCCACAATCCCTGACCACAATCAAGAAGAACGTACAAGCTTTGAGTTTGGCCTCACAGTAAATGCAACTGTCCTGTTTCCATAGTCTTCAGCTATCCTCCAATTGCAAATTGAATTAACATCCACGGCAGCAACAAAACCACAAGCCCTCAATCTTTCTTCACACAAATCTTATATCACAGAGGAGTTCTATCAGCCCGCCATGACAAACCAACGGCTAGGGTATTGAAAGGACAAGAATTTATTGAGAACAACTCAACAAACCCGAACATACCATGAGTTGACACGTCTTCACTCGTTTCTAATAAAAACACACGCCAAAACATTTCGTTAATGACATGAAATGATACATGTCACCGAAACAAATATGATGGCAGGACACTAAATATTAACAGCCATATCAACAACATATCCTCCTATCTGCAGCTACTCAAAAAAACAAAGAACTAATAAAAAGACTACAATGGACTATACCTGAGCAGAAATCTCCTCAGCAGCGAACTGCTTGCCAATAGCAGGGCACTCAAACTTGACATTCCCATTCTCATCCCTTACCACCTTATACGAAACCTGCTTGGCCTCCTCGTCCACCTCGGACATCTTCCTCCCGATGAACCTCTTCACCGAGAAGAAGGTGTTTTCCGGGTTCACCACGGCCTGCCGCTTCGCTATCTGCCCGACCAGCCGGTCACCACTTCTCGTGTACGCCACCACGGAGGGTGTGGTCCTCTGCCCCTCGGCGTTGGTCACAATGGTGGGCTTCCCTCCCTCCATCGCCGCCACCGCCGAGTTCGTCGTCCCCAAATCGATGCCCACCACTTTCTCACTCACCACTCTCACCGGTCCCACACTGCTCGTCCTCCTCCTATTCGGACTTTTGGCGGTCAGCTTCAAGAACGAGACCTTTCTTGAATCCAGAGACTCTCCGAAAAACAAGGAACTTGATCGGCGATCCGCTCTCTTGGGGGTTCTTGAAGACGACCCAGTTCGAGCTAGACCCAGGCTGTGGATTTGAGCCGCGCAGGACGCCATCTCTGCGGTTGAATACGCCAACCCAAAAGGCCAAAACCTCGACAGAATAGCCAAAATGAAGTTCTCTCTGCTCTTTCTCTTCTCTCCTTTGAATTTTCAGTGAACAAACGGGTAACAATTCAATAAGACAATTTTCTCTTTGGCGAGGGTTGAATTTGCATGAATTTGCAGAGTCGAGTTTGGCGTGAGCAGCGAGGAGGACCAAGAGAGTGTAATATAGAAGAGTGTCGAAACATGGGAGAACTCGAGAACGATCTGGGTCTGCCCGGCCACGTCGGGGACTGTTGGAAAGTTCGAGGTGCTTCTGAAATTTGCCTATGTTTTTCAAAAATCCAAATGACCAAAATGCCATTAGACCAAAAAACACAAAATGATGAGCAATGCCAAGTATATTTTGTTTTTTTTTTCTTTTTAGTCGGTCCTCCTCTAGAGCAAGATGGGAATCAAAACTCATTTATGAAATTAAATCGTCACCCCAACCCTACGAAAAGGTAGGGATTCGAACCCCACCCTACCTCGCACTAGGGCAAATCCCAATAATTGCTAGGCATATTTTGTAAATATTTGATTTAAGAATGAATTGTCCAAAGCTTTTTAGTACCCAAAAAGTAACCCCACGACATATGGTAATTTTCGAGCGACAAACTCACCAGCTTATTATTCAAGTAGATACCCCGAAACTTTAAGAAAACTATCACAATTCATCTTTGTTACTATTTACAAACACAAGTGTAGAGATCCAAGTTATCTGAAGATTATAAAATATACTTTTCATAAAGGAAATTCTATAAATCCTACAAATAGATAAAGTCCAAGCTTTTGACTCGTGTCCAACTTAATAAGCAATTTGTATGCATTTGGTATAATTTCGACGGATGATTTATGCCGAAAATACCTTGATCTTTCATCTATTTGTAAGGCATTGAGAGTCACAACTATTGGGTATAATTACATCTTATTGTAAATTTGACAATACAACAATCTTCCCAAAATTGACGTCAACGGAATTGAGTGAATGGTCAATTATTTTATTTTTATTTTTTTGCTCAAATAAAATTTGATTATATCTAAAAGTACTCAAACACCAAAGCCTGCAACCAGGACATCAAAACAAAGAAGATTCCAAAAGGGCTTGAGGACAATGGACTACCCGATTAGAAGGTAGAGTTTTTAATCTATATAATACCTTATAGATCCGTTCCGCCACACTATTGGACTCTCTTGTACAATGGGTTAAGGAGATTTGCTTGAATTAGTCCATGGTCTTGCGAGCTCCCACGAAAAGAGCATGTGCTTTCCAATTACACTGACTTGAGCTATTAATTTCGTTAACTTAGGCTACGTTTGATTGTCTAGATATTTAACATGATAGGATTAAATAGGAAAGCATATGAAATCAAAGGCATTTGGTTATATCCTATCCATTAATTGGTGATTATAATAATAAAGTTGGATATATTTGCATCGTATCATATATATTGTTTAATCAAAATGTCATATCAACATAAATTAATCACAAATTTTACAAATGAAGACGATCAAAATCTCTCGAAACATTCTTGTCAATTTTATTTATATTTTATTTTCCTCTCTTTTTTTAATTAATTTTTTTTCTTTCTTCCCCTTCCTTCATTCTCTAATAAAATTTTATTGATAGAAAACTCTACTTATATACCTAAAATACTAAAATACCTCAAATACATAACAAATATAAAAATATATTTGTATATTGAATTTTATATTAAATGAATTAAATTCAAATATATAAATTGAATTAAATTAAATTTTAAAAATATCTTTTTTGGTTATTTTGAATTTCTTCTATTAGGATTCAAATATTATTTATATTGAAAATAATTTTAGTTGTTAATTTAAGAGCCACCTTTATTCCATCTCTTTTATGGAATAATTTTATCTAGCTTACATCTCATTTATTTCCAATTTTATTTTATCTTAAGCAGGCACTAAACATCGAATATGATAAATTTTTTTCTATCCTAAATTTTACCCTAACTGCCGAATCCAACCTAAAGACTTGCAATCAGACTCAAGTATGATCGTTTCTTCCTTTTTTACTTTGAGGAGAGAGAGAGAGAGCTGCGAGCAAATCCTTTCTTCCTTTTTTGCTCTAGTCAATTGTTTTGATTAGTTGTGACAATCTCATTAATTTCGAGTCAATTGTCTCTTTAAAACCATGCTCCTTCCCTTATGGTGGATGTCTTATTCAATTCAAGGCATGTGAATGGGCTAGTTCGCATTAATCGAATTGAAAGTTCAATGCTCCAAATTTAGAAGTAAAAAAAATGCAAAACTTTAGAAAGTGGATTATATGAAATAAACGAACATTATAGTTATCTTTCATGTGATGAAGGACAAGACCAAGGTCATTTGTCTTCTTCACATTTGTAAGATGCCCAAAGAAGTTTGTGCATCATATAATAAACATAATTAGCGCGCACCAAACTTATCCAACGGTCATGTTATAGAATTCCATAGTGTACAAACATGTTTTGGTAGTTACAGTTCACAGTGCATATATCCATCCGATCTCTTTCCGTAAATACAAGTTATTCAATTGAAAGAATTTACAGAGCATATTAAGAGACCTCGAGGAAGGACTAGATAAGATCTAACGATCAGGATGGTACCGACATCTATCGGGAATTATAAGGATAAGAGAAGGAAATTCACAGGAGCAATTAAATCCCAATAGCATCGAGAAGCTCCGAGTGTTGACTCACGGAAACTAATGTATTGGCCACAATAGCACCGCTGGCTGCAACAGCAGGGACCCCGATGCCCGGAAAAGTAGAATCGCCGCAACAGAAAAGCTGAGGGATAGGGGTTGAATGTCCGGGGAAAGAGTCCTTACCTGCTTGGATAGCTGGACCATATGTTCCTCTGTTTCTACGAAGAAATCTTTGATGCGTCAATGGAGTTCCGATCAACTTCACCGTGCATTTGTCCCGGTTGAATCCTGGTCAGTACACGCTCGACAGCTCTCCACATAACCTGGTGGATTAATGCACAAATTAGGGTCTTTCTGCCTTTGACTTGAAACTTTTACCAGCTCCTCGATGAGGAGGAGCAGATCTATGTAGAAATACCTCTGATCTTTCAAGCTTCAGTTTCTTGTACTCAGCGCTGCTGCGGTCGAGTCCTTCCCAGAGTTCATATGGTTCCGTACCAGGGGTGTATGCATGTAAAACATGTTTCCCTGGCGGCGCCAGATCTGGACTAAGTACGCTTGGTACAGATAATAGAACCACATTCTGATCGGCATCGACTCCTCTTTCCCAGTCATTCACAACTATATGATGAATTCCTAAATCCTCACGTATACCCTGGGAAGGAACAAATTTTCTAAAGAGCTTCACAGACGAAATAAATTTTGAAACAACAAAGACAAAATAAAGCAACTAGCCCTAAAAAAAAGAAGCAAAACACTAAGCAGGACAAGAAACTCATAATTAGACCCTAAGATAGCAAGGAACATGAGGTACTATTGCCAGAAACATCTCCAGTACGTCGCCTCTCTCTGTCTCTCTGTCGCTCTCTGCACGCTTGCACACTAATTCCACTGTGCTTCAGTGTGTGAAAGTGAAGAAGCACAGCAAATCTAATGACAGAAAGAACTCATAAAGTAAAGCCCTCGAGAGATTTGGATTGGAAACTTATGCATCATCAAGAAATTCCAGATACCCTTCATCAGCAGGTAGATAAAAAAACTAAGCGGATGCAGAATTAGAGTACTCGATAAAGTGTGCAACATACAGAGTATGAAGTGTAGGGAGGCTACATCATGTATGCAAAACCTTTTTCCCTTTGCTGTTTATTGCTTGAGAAAGTATAAAAGGAAAAAAGACATCTGGCATCCTGCGAAATTATAAAGCAGACAGACCAAGTGGAACTGAGAAAACTGTCCCTAGAATAATTGCAATGCTCACCTCAGCATCAAAACCAAGATGAAGATGCATGAAAGATTCACACTGGGGAGTCCTCTTAACCCTATCTGAATACGACTTCGGGATAATGTCCTCAGGTAACAAACCTAAAGTGTCCCACATAGACGCATTACTGACGACAGCTTTCTTGGCACGCACGAACTGCAATATCCCAGATGCAGTTCATTAATTTGTGTTGATCTTATGATAAAATCCAGTTAAAACAATTTTTAAGTCTTGAAGTTTCCCTAAAAAGTCCACTCACTTGACCACTTCTTAATTTGACTCCAATGGCTCGACCATTTTCAACAACAATCTTTTCCACATGACTCCTGAGAGAAATCCGTCCACCAAATTTTTGCATTCCCCTGATGAGGGCATCAACAATAGCTCCACTTCCATGAAGAGGGTAGTCAAGACTGCAACCAGGTTTGTACCACTCGGCGAACATATATACCTGAAAATTGCAGATATAAGGTGTCACCTCATCAGAAGGGTGAATATAAGGTAAAACAAAAGTAAGATACATATTTCAGGCATCCAAGCAATTTGTTGATAAACAACCAGCCAGCTAGCAACTTCAAATAGAAGAGGTCACATGCAAGAACTCAGAAATTAATCAGTTAAGGACAGCAGGAATAACTGCATAGAAAGGAGAAAATCTCTCTTGTTAACATCAGGTTTTAACATAACCATTTGATCACCACCCCATCGTTTTTTTACTAAAGAAGTTGCTAGAGTTGTAGTTTCTGCAAGATAATAAATAATACCTGAAAGCAACTCACAACACTGCATAATGTGGTAGAATATGAATCTCCAAATGATTAACTATCCTCCTAAATTATTCAATAACAGATACTGAATTTCTAAAACTTTATCAAGTGGCTAAAGATTTAAATTACTGAGCAACATGGTGCATGTTTTGAGGTTTTAAAGTTTGCAAATCAATCGACCATAATCTATATAACTACCAGAAAATACTCTCAAAAAGAGGACTAGGGCCAATCATTTCATATACTGTTACAACAGGAATAGGTTATTCACACGGAATTAGTTACACAAGCTGAACCTGTATCAAATAAGTACGTGAAAGAGAATATGGACATCCCAAGGATAACAAAGACCAATCTTAGGAGCTTTTTAATATTTAAAAACGTCATAGTTACCATCTCTGCTGAGAGTATACCATTAGATTTCACCCCCGCAAGAAGAAAGGCAAGAAGGTCCACCCAATTCCTTATAAAAGGATCTTTTAGTTCCAATGAGTCAATGATTTCAGAGAAGGGTCTAAGAAGCTTTGTCGCACCAATAGCACCCTGAGGTCCCATTTGGATAAAAGATTTCAACAAGGAAGGAGCATATCTAGCGGCAGCAGTGGAAAGGACACCCAAATCACCACGAATAGATAGGGGAGGTAGAGCCATCGCAGCTGCGGACATTGGAAGCACTGCATCCTGCAAATTTACATTATTTAAGAAAAGATGAATAGCAGCAAACCAACAGAAAAAGACGCACACCCTTCAAATTCAAACAAACACATTCATTACAGATAAAATGTAGCGTAAGAGTACTGTTTTATCACAATGGTCACTGATAAATTGTAAAACAAGCATTAAATTCAGAGGTTCCAATTTACTTCAACTTCTCATAGTGAGGTCAACATCAATAGTAAGTACTTTTGCTTATAAGCCATTCTAAAATCTTATTTTGGCGTTTGAATCTACAAATCCATCTTGTTCTTTCTTTACAAATGAGACAGAACAGAACAGGAGATACCATGAGCTTTTTCCATTCTTGCACGGCATTTTGACTTGCATACTTCTCAAGGTCCTGGATAAAGATTTAATTAAAAGAATAAGCAGAAACATACTATAAAATTTAAAACATCATGGGCATTGACTGAAGATCTACAGAGAATATTACCAGGTTCACAAAATTGCCATCACATAAATTCTTACAAGAACATATGAAGCAATTATAGTCAATTCTATGCTTACAGCTGTCTCTTTTGAATGTTCCCTGGGTTTGTAATATATCCAATCCAGCCTACAAGGCAGATTACGACGCTCCTTAAATTACACTGGAGATCTATCAACACATTCATGAGGTAATGTTCAATCCAGACAAGACTTCTCTACCTCAAACAAAAAGATTTCAGTCCACCACTACAAGTATCTAAAAGATCCTTCATAACAGCTCTGTAATCGTCTTTTGCCTAAAGGAAATGACAATCTTTACATTCTCGGCCATGGCAGTCTGCTCAATGAATGCTTTCATCATAACAGCTTTGTAATCGTCTTTTGCCACAGTGAGCATTTCCATTGTTTAAGTTAATTATGTTCAGCTCATGCCAGACACACTTAGCATCATCTGGGAAAACTATGTAAAGACATTCTTTCTCCTTGATATTCGCACCACAATGCCTCGCATCATAAATCGTTTTGGCATTATAGCATTAAGGACACTGTGTTAAGCTACCTTATTGTCCATCCAAAAAGGATGACCAGCTTTTCCACGTTAACATCCATATCCTTGACAACTGAACATTATCAGAATCAAACTAACTTGGGCTCAGCTGTCTGACTATCAGCATATCCGTTTCACATTAAGTAGAACATGATAAATCACCATTCTGTCCTATCTTCAATTAAATAGATGAATTTGGCAATTGGTAAGGTATCATTTTTAAAACTGATACAACATTCATATATTCATAGATGCACTAAAGCTAAGTCCAATGGAACGTGATGCTGTAGATATACAAAACCACAGGAAAAGAAGGATCCACCTTGAAAAACTCTGTTGGACCAATATGTGACAAAAAGTCACCTTCTGGTATGTACACCATCCAGGAGTCATAGTTAGCACACGGAACGGACTCTCCTAATGCATCTAACACCTGATACATAAGCAAATGTCATAATCTATAATATCATCCAGAGGTGGAAACAATACAGGAGTATACCAATGGAGAAGCGGCTATATAAGCATAAACAATCTGCACTTAATTCATGCTAGTAACAAAACAGCGCAACTTAGAGTGATGGAAATCAGATTACCTGTGCAAGGGGATTTGCCTGAGGGCCTCTAGATTGGAAGCCAGAGAACAGAGAAGGACCAGAGTCAAACTTGTACCCCTTAATGTCAAACGCGTGAGCAGCGCCTCCCGGTTGGTCGTGGCTCTCCAGCACGAGCACATCTTGGTTGTATCTGGCAAGAAGCCCAGCGCAACAGAGACCGGCGATACCACTTCCAATGACCACAACATCAGCCTCAGGCTTCCCTGATACCCAAATACAAAACTTCACGTTATCAAAGAAACCCAATTCAAGTACAAAAATTCCATCCAAACAATACTACAATCTCCAAATAGCTATTTCAACAGTGATAACAAATGCAATCCAGATCAAAACCAAAAACAAACCCATAAGCATTTGAGAAGGGAACTAAAAAGGGCAATCACTGATTCCAAAAAAAACCAACCCACAAGTGTTAATGCGTTGTAACTGCTTATAACTGACGGTACCTGCAAAATTACCGTCCCACCAACAAGCAAATGACTTTAATCCCCACTCAATTCAAGTTTGCTCTTGCATTTGCGACGGATAATAAAAACACTATTGAAGATAAGCAGATGAAGGAGGGAACCTGGGAGAGACTTCTTCTTCTCCTGTGTGGAAGGAGGGGAGTCGTCGGTGGAGATTCGCGCCGAAACGGCTCGCTGCCTCTTGGGGTTACGCGCGCATTTGAAAGGCGAGAGAGGAGGACTCCATTGAAGCAAGCCCTGCACGCTCACCAGTACCATGATGACTTCTGGGGAGAGATGAAGAAGAAGCGAGCGAGCGAGTACGAGTGAAGTAGAAGTTGAAGCTACAGCTACTCTGCGAGCCTTCGATTTGGAGAGAGGAGAGGCTGCAGTTGCGGTCGTTTGTGGTCGTGTCGTTTGGTTTCGTTTGTAGTTTCAAGCCCGCCACGTCGTCCCCTGTTTCTGGGGAAAAGATTTTGTTTGAAGAGCCGGCGGTCGCTTTTCGTCGCTAATGAGAAAAGAGACTTTAATAGTACAACATAATAGCGGATTATTATTGATTAAACATTTAGTTATGCATTCAAGGCCAATTCTCTTTCATCAGAAAAAAGAAAAAGAAAGTATTTTCGTGTGTGCAACAAGGAAGAGAAAGTATCCTTTTATCTGATTTAACTTAAATTCAGAAATTTATAAGTACTAAATATGGTTATTATGCCGATCTTTTTTAATTGCCATTTCACGCATGGTGTTGAAATCATCTGATTATCATTCGTTAGTACCAGTTATGCATGTAATTGGAAAAAAAAAATCTGGATTTTTGCTTTGGAAATAGCAGTGGGTTTCTCCATCATACAAAGAAGATATATATAATATACATATGTGCCCCTATTTTACCAAGTCAATTATCGAACCAATTATTGATACTGAGGATCCGCATCTGTTAAGATATCAAATCATATTTCGAACAGAATAGCATCTCTCTTTCCGCACTGCACGCGAGGAAGCGGGGCGGCCGTCCGTTCGCGTCTATGCTCTGGCGCACTGGCAGTTCGTCCAATTCGCTCTGGACGAGACCGCGCTTCACACTCGCATGGCTCCTTCTCTTCTGCAGGTGGGTCGTTTTCGGCTTTTCGCCTTTCTCTTTTGCTGGTTATGCGATTGTTTCACGACTGGGCTTCGTGCTCAATTGGAGTTCGAATTGGCATCGTGGCTGTTTGCTGGTGAACTCAAGTTCGATCCTCTCGTCGCGCGTTGCATTCCGGACCTTCTTGTGTCGGCACTCCAGACGTAGTCGTTGCATTCCACTGTTTCGTTTTCTATCCGCCGTTTCAAGTTCTGACTATGCTGCTCAGTATGTGCGTGCGTGCGTGAGAGAGAGAGATGCTTGACTGTGAATGTCTGTCGCCGGGTTTTTGGTTTTCTCTCTGGGCGTCTGCTCTATTTGCCGTTTGTTTGGTTAATCAAGGCTTGTCCTTCTTCGTGTCCTTAGGAAAGGTTCGGCTCCATGAAGCCACTGGATGATAAAACAGAGATCGAGTTGTTGTCATGTGAAGTGCCGAAAATAAGGTTGCTTCAGAGTTTGAGCATTCAAGGGAGCAAGGGACCGCCGTTATGATTGTCTAACATCATTGCCACTCGATACATAAATTATGAGGAATCAGTCTACAGAATCTAGACAGACAGCTTAAATTTATGGTTTTTAAGCAAAAGTAGCTTGTAGTTCCAGAAAAGCCCCTGTAAGTTGCACATGATGGTCAGAGGAAATTTTTTCGAGAGAGAGGACGGTTGTGCTTAATCGGTACCATGGCTTCCCTTCTTTTGTTATTAGAACTTTAGGAATTTTGGTGCCACATGGGTGTACGGATTTGATAGTTTTTGAATTAAGTGTAGAATTGATTGATCCGGCTTTTCACCGATGGAAGCTTTCATGTTTTTGGAAGATAGTATTTTCCGTGTAAAGCTTTTCCTCTGATTAGATTTGCCACTTGTGCTGATGGAGGAATTGGTTGTTCAAGTAAGTTTACTTGAACACATTATTTTGCTATGATGTTTAGCGGCCTCATTTTGTTCTTCTGAAGATACTCTACGCAGGTTTTTGCATTTTGCTACGTTTCCACAACCAGAATACGATCTGCCTATATTCTGTGCCAACTTTTTCACTGCTGCCGAGACAATTATAGTTGTTCTGTAAGAATAATTCTTTGTTCTTGTTTTTTTTAACTTATTCCTTGTTGTGAGAAACAACGTGAGTTGATGAAAGTGACAGCAGTTGCTTGCTCTATGGTCAACTATATGTGCTCAGCAACTTTGCATGTGCTCTATGGTCAACTGTATGTCTCGAGCAAATGTAACTCGCTTTCTATTAGCCCTAAATGATAATTGGATACCTTTCCACTCACAGATCCTTGCCATGGAGCCGGTGCCACCACTCGGTCGCATTTTTCAACTTGCTGTCCAAGAAGAAAACCAGCGCCTTGCGACCACCGGACAAGAGAGGGGAGGAGAGAGCATTGTGCTTGCAGCGCCCGGGAAGAACTTGGGCCGCTTCCATGGTGTTTTTCGCGCGTCACTATGAGGAAGTAGCTCTAGGTCGTGCTCAGGAGGAAACGGCCGACTAACAGAAGGAGAAGAGGAAGAATAAGACTTCTTTGGGAACCCTAGAACTTACCGATCCAACGGTCAAGATCAGAAGCAAGGATCGGACAGTACCCGTGCTTTCCGAATTGACTGTTGGGAATACAGGTGTGGAAGAGCATCCGACGGCCTATATGATGCGCGATCCGACGACCATTATCAGCGCCGCGCTCATAATTCCGATGGCTCTTATGTTGTGCGATCCGACGGTCCAAATCAACACCGCTCACACGGATCAGACGGCCCCTATTTGCTTCCCTATGGTGCTAAATTATATAGAGGGGGAGGACAAAATTCTAAATTTAAGGGTAAGTATTGTGAATATAGCCGTCGTCCGCATCATACTATTGAAACATGTTGGAAATTACATGGTAAGCCTACTGATAAAGAAAAGAAAGGGAAAGAATTTTCTGCTTATCAGGTATCTGCACATGGAAATAATCCAGCTCATCAGCCACTTACCCAGGATTAGTATGAGCAAATTATGAAGGCACTAAATCAGTTGAGGACAGTTAACAAGAGTGCCAACCTTTCAGGTACTTCATTATGCGAAACTAAGAATATTTCGGCTGATGCATGGATTATTGACACCTGGCGCTAGTCTATGTAGCACCGACACTCTCAGGGAGCCTTCGTGTCGTATTCGACACTCCGACACATGTCCAACAGGCTCCGACACGTCCCGACATGCAATCAACGAGTGTCGAAAAACCCGACACATGGTCAACTATGGCATCCAAGAATTTCAACAAACCCTCGAATAGGTGACGGTCATGACCAATCGATAGAAGTATCATCAAACTATGGCATTGGTAGCAATTACGGGCAATAAGCCGTATTTGTTTATTTGTTGGATTTGCTCGTGATATGCATCTAGATCAATTTCATTGCTAAATTTTGAGAGTATCTTCTGTTTTAAAATCGACTTGTTTTAACCACCGAGGGTTCGCTCCAATGGCCACCCTCCTAACTTGGAAGTGAGAGGTGGGGAATTCAAATCCTCACCTTCTCATGGAGGATTGAGATGGGGACGATTTTCATTTCATGAGTGGGTTTCGACTCCCACGCCCTGTAAAAATGCAATGCAAAAGTCTAAAAGTGAATGTTAGAGTAGGATTAGAGTAGGACCGACAAAAAAAAGAAAATCGACTTGTTTCTTTGTGTGGTTTTATTAGCACGGGAGCTAATGCAATTAATAAAACAACCCATGACCTAATCTGGCCTATTTATGGCCCCCATGAAGGTATTCCCCTTTTGGCTTCTTTCCTTGTAGGTCTCCTCTTACCCTTCCACACGACACTGTCACACGGTTGTGACGCATCGCCTAGTTTGAAGCGGTCGTAAGCATGTCTAACTCCTTGGGGCACTCAAAAAGTTGTGACAAAGATCAAAGGAACAACAAGATTGGAAGAACGTTTTCGGACACAGATCCAACAGTCGGAAGATCACGCTCCGATGTCAACCGTTTACCCGAAACAGATCATTAGCGACGCTCAAAATGGATCGAGCTACCCTAAAACAATACCTTTGACTTCAAGCAAGAGGTGATCATATGCAATACACATTAATCAATCAATGGCGTGACAGATAAGGTGATCCGATAATAGATTATTTGGCCCAAGCAGTGAATAGTGATGACTATAAGCTATTTATTAATATAAACAATCGAGGTTTTTTTTGCTTGTCCATAGACAATCACTTTTTCGACATTAAATAAGGGTTAATATCACGAAAAATCCCAAAGTAGTATACATATGATAAATTTACCCCAAACTAATTTTTTTACCATCAAAAATCTCAAATTGGTATGCCTTTGATAATTTTAAGTTAAATTGGTATGCTTAAGACAAATTTATTTTCTGATAGTTTTCGTTAAATTTTATTATCAAATTACTGAACTCGATGGCACGTGACAGTTGACTAATATAGCAATTTAGGATTTTACTTTCCATTTGTCAAAGTTATACTAATTCTGTGGTTTTTTGTGGTATTAATCCAATTTAATGAAGAATATATTTATCACAAATATATCAGTTTGAGATTTTTAGAGGTTTAAAAATTAGTTTGGAGTAAATTTGTTACAAGTATGCCAGTTTGATATTTTTAATAGTTGTTTGAAATAAATTTATCATACGTATACTAGTTTAGAGGTTGTAGTCAAAATATTAATTTTTGATAAACTTATCACATCTGTACTAGTTTAAGGTTTTAAAAAATATCGGCCTTCTATTTTCTAGCACTAACTTCAAGATATATGGATTATGTCCCTACAACAAAGATCAAGTAACTGGCCACGATTGTATAACTATCAAAATTGGCTCATTTCTCCAACAAGGGCTCATATACTTAGCGTGGGTTTAATGTAATTTTTGGTTTTTTAATTGTTTTGCACTTTATTTTTCATTCGATCTTGAACATACTTTATTTAAATTTCACCTGGTAACACCAAAAACTCAAAACAGATACAAACATACTACATTATCTCCAAACAAACTTTATAGAACATTCTAGGTGTGCCACATAATACCCCCAAACTGATTTTTTGTGCCCTATTTTCCTCAAATTGTGGCAAATCTTTCATTTTTTAGGGATAAATGTAGCATGAGCGCACTAGTTTGTTATAAATGCCGCATGTGTATGCTAATTTGGGATGTTTTGTGACATAAAAATTAACTTGAGGTAAATGTGGCATAAATATATCAATTTGAGACTTTTTGTGGTATTAATTTTGTATTTTCTATTTGACGGAAAAGCCGTGAGTATTTTGTTTATATATATAAGTGCAACCAAATCATCAAGCCCGTTAAATTCTTGTTTGATCAAATTTGTGCTTAGATGCAGTGGAATAAGCATAAGTAAATTATAATAAAAGCTATAATTCTAAGCTCTATTTAGAAAGGTTGAGGACTAAATGAGAATGACATGCTATTTAGTGCTGACCTAGATACGAGACAAGTACAAAAAAACAAAGAAGAAATGATTTGGTGCACGAAATTCATAAAACCACTCAATATGCAGCAACCTTGGCCTCTCATATTCCCTAGTTATTGGGGGGAAAAATATTTAACTATGAACGAGGGAAATGAGGTTTGCGGATGCTGACATGCTAAAATAAGGAATGCAATCTAAGTGTAAGCTAACCTTGTTATTAAACTGAACGACAACAAAAAATCATTACTAGTACTTTATCAAGCACTCAATAAGTGTGATTTTAGCTCGTGTTCAACCTGAATAAGATACTCCACGCATCGGGATTGTACTTGATTTGAAGGTGCTCTTCTTGTCGCACAAAAAGATATCGACCATTAATTATATTCACATGAGTAAGAGGATAGCCGAAAAAAAAATAAAAAGTAAACAAAGATCAATGAACCGATGAAGCTAGCGAGTAGAAAAAGAAAATATCCCTCGGCCTGCCGTTCATGGAACATATGCGACGACCGGTTTACATGATTAGGAGGCTTGAGAAAGGCTTGTACAAAATTTCATGGACATACGAAAGGCTTTGTATAGTAAATACTATTGAGGAGCAAGATCACCAGCAGATGTATAATCCAACAAGTGCCACAATAAAAGATAGAGTCGGTCACCTTTACCACATACTTTTATCAACCTAATTAACGAATTTAATGACCTACAACTGCCGAAACAGTAACTAAATCAGACCCGAGAGTCTGCAGTTATTTTTTATTTTTTATTTATTTTTTATTGTCGTTGAATTGGGCACAAACAAATGTAGACCAGTACGAAATGGAGATGTTAGACGAGTTAAGTCTGGAGTTGACGCCGTGTCATAGAGGGAATAGAACGGGAATCGGATTTTTCAACGAACCAAAAAAAAAAAAATTGTAATTAACTTTCGTTACCACCATAAAAAAAAAAAAAAAAAAAAACCTAAAAAAGATGGCCGATAATGACATGATTACTCCAGACTAAAAAATTCCAAACCACGGCCCTAATCTTAACCTGCCCTCCAAGGAATTAATCGCCTAACTCAAAATGTCACTTGAAAATTACAATATAAAAGAATGAAATTTATAGCGCTTAATTGAATGAACTGAGTGATAAAAATTCGGAGGAAGAGAGATGCTAAAATACCTCTAAATGATACATAGCATGACATCAAAATGCCTTGAATTTGTGCCAGCCTAACAAAAGTACGCTTTCTAAAGAATGCTTGAATTTAAGATTTTTAGTGGTAAGAAAAAGAATTTTGAATATCGACATAGATTAAAAATTTTCGCAGCATTAATCAACAGGAAAACGTTAAATTTAAATTTAGGCAACCGCTCAACTCACGTCCATCTCTATTTCTCGTGCGACGGCCTTCTTGCGGTGCATGGGTTGGACCCGCCACATCGCTGCATCGTCAAGCGACGCAAGCAAAGTCACATGGCACGGCGAATTCCTTGTTTTGCCCTTCCCCTACGGAGAAAACCTCTCTCTGTTTTCAAGGTTGATTTTTCGAATGCTCATGTCGTTTTCACAAGCATCGTGCGTCCGGATAATTGGTCTTTTGCTTCGATCGTGTCTTCTTGTTAACCGTTTTGGCTGTTGGATGCAAATTGCGCAACCCCAAGATCTCCATAACCAGAACAAGAACATGCATAATTGAGTAGAAAGATTAACGCACCTGTTTTGGGATCCATCGAATATAAAGCGGAAGCAGAATAAGGATTACCCACATATATCAAGAGGATCCACGCATCAAGTCCTTTTCCTCTATTGCCCTTCGTATCACTGGTTCAATGAGGCGGCCCCTTCACGTGCAGTGTTAGGTAAACACCCCTTAGGTGAGGATAATGTGAGAATTAGGGTTAGAGGAGAGACTTGACCACTATTTATAGAGTTTCCAGCCAGTCCCACTCATTACAGGCCAGGCTTAACTCGGCCCACACTAGCCAGCCCATATTAGACTAATTAAGAAACCTTCTATCTCACCTTAAACCAACCCTGTTTTACGGTAGCCGTAAAAACAGTAAATTACAATATTAATTAATGTAGTCCACGTCGGAAAAACTTTTACATTATCTCACTTGGGCTATATTAATTGAAGTTGTACCGTATGTGCGCACATTGGTTCAGAGATAATTCTTAATAGTCAATCCTATCTCATAAAGTCTCAAACACCGAATCATGGCGATAACTGCATGTATACACATAGAGCTTTCCATGGTCACGAATGTTCTCAACTTTATTGATATGGATTCAATATGGTAGTGTGGCAAATGGATAACATCTCTCATAGAGAGATCCCATTTGTCAGTCACCATTCTCTTAACTTTAGGCGTCACAAAAACTTGTGCCACTAGAGAATGCTTTATGGTTCCAATGAACCCACATATGTCTTGTCTTTATGGTTAACCTTTCTTTATGTATCACAAGACATATGCACAAGGCTAATAACCGGATGCCCGGATGCCCTAGCCTTCACTCAAGGTTTATACAATCCCTTGAGACTTTATCAATATGTATTCAACATAATAACAACACATTCAAAATATTTTATTGAATGCAAAAGTTGATACATATCAAACCGTTACAAAGTGTAACGAACCACGATGTGAACTTTATCGAGTAAAGCCAAAATAGCTCCCACTAAACAACGGTATCCGAAGATACTCCTAGCCCCATGCTAATGACATGTCACTCAAATACACATGGGCGTAGGCCTTTAGTTAGTGGATCTGCAACCACATCATCTGTGAAAATATGTTATATTATAAGTCACCTTTTTGTACCGTTTTTTTTATGGTCAAAAAATTTTGACCATCATATATTTAGACCCCTTGAGACCTTTGTAGTAAATAAATAATACTACAAATCTGTTATCTCAATTAAACTGAATGGGTCTATCCATCAAGTTAAAACGATCAACTCCGTCATGAGGTTCTGGAGCATAATAGCCCAAGTAACAGTCTAAAAGAATGTTACTAACACCGCTTACATAGTAGAAGATAACATAGAACTTCATTTACTGCACTTACTGCTAACATAAATATGTATTCTATTCTTGATTGCATGTCATCAGAACAGCCAGCAAAGTTTACATCTAAATACCTTACTAACTGTAAGAATTGAACATGTCTATAAATTAGCATATAATCTCTTGTCTTCTTTAAGTACCTTTAAAACCTTATTGACAGCAACCCAGTGATCATGTCCTGGATTTAACCGATCTCTGCCTAGAAGTCCCATCGCAAATGCGATATTTAATCTAGTGCAAAATCAAAGCATATATTATACTTTTAAGTGCACTGACACAAGGTACTCAATTTAATTAGATTTTCTCAATATCTAAATAAGGACAATGTGATAGATTTAATCCATCACCATTAACAACGGAGCAATTCTGGCTTGCAATGATGTATATTGAATATTTCCAATATACAATCAGCAAATGTCCTCCGAGAAAATCTAATATAATATGACAAAAACTATCCTTACAGACCTCAGTACAAAGGATATAAGATGTCTCAAGGTCACAATTTGTAAGCAAAACATCATGTACATAAAGTATAAGAAAAATAAATTTCCTCCCTTGACCTTGTAAAGTATATTGAATTACTTTGTTCCCAATTGAACAAAATAATAACACTATGAAACTTTAATAATATTGTCGGAAACTTGCTTAAGACCATGAATTAGAACTTTTCGGTCTACACACAAGTTTACTTGAATCGCTGCAAAATCAGACAGTTGCACTATATAGATTTTGTATCTATTTGGCATAACTCCATATCAAAATAAATTATTAATGCCACATTCACTCTAAAAGAATCTTTAAAAATACTAGAAAGAAATATTTATTTCTTTACTATTAACTATCCACCCCTCTTTCAGAGTAAAAACTTTAGTTACCAATTTGGCTTTAAACTTCACAGTTTTTCTTTGAAATCCTTTTAATTTTGTATGCCAATTTGCAACTAATGAACTTGTAATCTTTAGGCAAGTAAATTAGTTTCCAAACACTATGATGTTTCGTAGATTGTATATCGCCTTTTATGGCATCTAATCACATACTTGATTGAGAATAAGAAATGACATTTATAAATATGTCATTACATCAACCATATAGTGGATATTGTCATCATGCTCTCACAAATAGACTATATAGTCTTATGGTATAACTGATCGTCTTTCCTTAACAAATCTCCTTAATAAAGCTGTAACCACTTCATTCTGCACTCGAGAGGTTTAAGAAATTTCATTATAAACTATATCAAGAATAGTACCTTGAACCTCAACAAGTTTAGTCTATGATATAGGAGATTCCACAATTGTTTGTATAGGTAAAGACAAAGGCACAGTAACATCCATCATACTATTATCTTTAATAGTCTGAGAGCAGCTATCCTCTATAATTACGTCAATCTTTATAAACTTTAGAGTATGTGATTCCATAATTCTTGCACCTTCTTTAGGGTCATTAAATCAATATCCCTTTTGTATATGAAAAATTGATTTCATAATATCAGCCCACAAAAAACCAGATAAATTAGTCTTACTAATCATACTCATCACCATGTTCAATATGGTGCATTTATGCCTTTCGCCCAAGTCTAAATAAGGACAATGTATGTGCGCACATTTGGTCCAGAGATAATTCTTAATAGTCAATCATATCCCATAAAGTCTTAAACACCGAATCATGGCGGTAACTGCATGTATACACACAGAGCATTCCATGGTCACGAATGTTCTCAACTTTATTGATATGGATTCAATATGGTAGTGTGGCAAATGGATAACATCTCTCATAGAGAGATCCCATTTGTCAGTCACCATTCTCTTAACTTTAGGCGTCACAAAAAAACTTGTGCCACTAGAGAATGCTTTATGGTTCCAATGAACCCATATATGTCTTGTCTTTATGGTTAACCTTTCTTTTCAAATGTTCCAGAATGAAACGCTTCATGGACAGTAAGCAAATTCAATTGCTCTTTTCTCAAGCAACAAATAATATGTCCACAACTTAAAATTTGAAGCAGTAAAAACCTCAATAATAGTGAAGTTATTAATTACAGAAAATGTGACTGAAAACCAAGCAATGTATATAATTAGCATTATGTGAGTATCGTGTAACTTGACGTACAAGTACACATCCAGAGAGTTACATGCAAAATCACATAATCACCTTTGGGCAGAATATATGACATGCAATTGTACACTCCCCACATGATAAGGGTTATGAGAATATATTCCAATCTTCGTGAATTCATCACCTTTGGGCATATGAACCATTAGGATCGGTCACTCCTCCACCACACTATCATGTATCCCTCCATAAACTAATACACAATCACCTCCTTTGGGAGTATGACTACGCATTAAATCAGGAGACATCCCAATCATCATATGAGATCGAAATTTCTCAAACCCAATCAAGCGTGCCACTTTGGCGGTCACTACTCAATTGAATCATTGAAATTCTCTCATACTAGGGATATAAACTTTACTTCTCACATACACCATATACATGTGATTTTGACTTTAGTGATAGGGGCATCATATCACCAAAATCACATATCATGCTAATTACATTGCTTTATTTATTAATAAAATCTTTATTTATACATATATTGATAAATAAAGATTATATATATAACGAACTTGAAAGACAGATTCCAATGAGATCAACGATCACAGCAACACGAGAAACTTCTCATAACATAGAAGCAATCATCTTTTGTGCACCCCGATTACTGATTATTATAACAACATCAAAAGAATGCCGATCCAAAGGATCCCTCACAAGTTTATATCAATAGCAATACGGGGTACTCAGTTGACAAGCTTGTTGCTCATGAGTTTCATATGGCAAAACATGACTCCAAGGCCAACAACTGATTTATTAGCCAATTTTTAAATAACAAATTATCATTGTAATCAACCAGTGGCCTATTAATTGAGTCAAATTAGAGAACCAAATATCTAAAAATTCAACAATAGATACTATTGCTCTGCATAAATATTGACATACTCCCTTACCATAAAAAACTATTTAACTCGATAGACATTAATAAGTGACCAGATGAGTTCATGTACAATATGCAGTAACTTAATTGACATACATTACCCACATTCAGCAGATGTGTTAATCAGTACAATCAGTTTGGTCACGAGTCCTTAAGTTGTCCATCATTCAAAGATTACCAGTGTGTAAAGGAGTAAACTTGAGTAACAAAAGTTTCATAATTTTTATTGTTTCTTATCAGCTCAATACATAACTCAAATACAATCTCATATGAATTGTATCGCATTAAGCCAGCTTCAGTTCACAATAAATTTTGATTTTTGTTGATGAATCACACATTTTATTATGTGATAACATACCAAGAACTCATCACCTATTTCCAAAATCACAGAAAATACAAGAAAAATACGCAAAAATACACGTATTTAGGGTTTCGTATGTATTTTCACATCCATAAAATTATCAAATATGTAAAATAAATACACCACGACGTAGAAGACGGCCATATGAATCCAACGCCACCAGCCACGCGCAAATCCGACGCTCCACGCGCCCTCACGCGCCGCCTGAGTGCGCGGCGCGTGGATCTCACGCGCGGGGCGCTTTCGACGCCCTGGCGGCGCGTGGCCGCGCGTGGGGGCGCGTGCGGCCTCCTCCGGCGACGCGCCGCCGACCCTCTTGCTCGCCTCGTCGAGTCCAGTCCGAATTTGTGATTTAATTTAATTTTTATTGAATAAAAAATCTCGAAAATCACAAATTATGGCAAAATTTTTATGCGTTCAAGTTCTAGGGTTACGGTCGCTCTGATACCACATGTTGGACGCAAATTGCGCAACCCCAAGATCTCCATAACCAGAACAAGAACATGCATAATTGAGTAGAAAGATTAACGTACTGTTTTGGGATCCATCGAATATAAAGCGGAAGCGAGAATAAGGATTACCCACATATATCAAGGGGATCCACGCATCAAGTCATTTTCCTCTATTGCCCTCCGTATCACTGGCTCAATGAGGCGGCCCCCCTCACGTGCAGAGTTAGGTAAACGCCCCTTAGGTGATGATACATGTGAGGATTAGGGTTAGAGGAGAGACTTGAGCACTATTTATAGAGTTTCCAGCCGTCCCCTCATCACGGGCGGGCTCAACTCGGCCCACACTAAGCCAGCCCATATTAGACTAATTAAGAAACCTTCTATCTCACCTTAGACCAACCATGTTTTACGGTAGCCGTAAAAACAGTAAATTACAATATCAATTAATTTAGTCCACATCAGGAAAAACTCTTACATTGGCCACCCCACTACCTCTCTTCTTAACCGTTTTGGCCACCCCACTACCTCCCCCCTCCTCTCCTTTTTTCTATGGTTCTTTTGGGCGAAAGATAACCAACAGCTTTTCCGTCTTGGAATTCCTGGAATCCGTGGGAAGAAGATGAAAAAGGAATAGCCAAAGAAAAAGGAGGAATTCAAGGAATAAACACAGACTCGATTTCATTCTTATGTTGTCGTGGTCGAAATCGAAATCTGAACATTTCTACTTTTTTTCCTCTCTCAGGTTTCTCGGCTTCTGCTATTCCCGCTGTGCTGGATGGTTCTTTGGTAAAAAACGTGACAAACGAACGGAGATATACATTGATTACATAAACGAAATTGAAATAGAATGGAGAGGAAGATTGCAATTTTGTATTTCTGTATATTGATTTGTACATGTTCACTACTCTATTTATTATACTAAAGTGTAAGAGAAAAGAAATAAACGAAAATGTACATTAATTATATAATGGTTCTAATTCCTATTTTACCAAGTCAATTACCGAATCAAGTGTAAGAGATGCTTGACTGTGAATGTCTGTCGCCGGGTTTTTGGTTTTCTCTCTGGGCATCTGCTCCATTTGCCGTTTGTTTGGTTAATCAAGGCTTGTCCTTCTTCGTGTCCTTAGGAAAGGTTCGGCTCCATGATGCCACTGGATGATAAAACAGAGATCGAGTTGTTGTCGTGTGAAGTGCCGAAAATAAGGTTGCTTCAGAGTTTGAGCATTCAAGGGAGCAAGGGACCGCAGTGATGATTGTCTAATATCATTGCCACTTGATATATAAATTATGAGGAATCAGTCTACAGAATCTAGACAGACAGCTTAAATTTATGGTTTTTAAGCAAAAGTAGCTAGTAGTTCCAGTCTGTAGCTCCAGAAAAGCCCCTGTAAGTTGAAGATGATGGTCAGAGGAAATTTCTTCGAGAGAGAGGACGGTTGTGCTTAATCTGTACTATGGCTTCACTTCTTTTGTTATTAGAACTTTAGGAATTTTGGTGCCATATGGGTGTACGAATTTGATAGTTTTTGAATTAAGTGTAGAATTAATTGATCCGACTTTTCACCGGTGGAAACTTTCATGTTTTTGGAAGATAGTATTTTCCGTGTAAAGCTTTTCCTCTAATTAGATTTGCCACTTGTGCTGATGGAGGGATTGGTTGTTCAAGTAAGTTTACTTGAACAAATTATTTTGCAATGATGTTTAGCGGCCTCAGTTTGTTCTTCTGAAGATACTCTATGCAGGTTTTGCATTTTGCTATGTTTCCAGAACCAGAATATGATTTGCCTATATTCTGTGGCAACTTTTTCACTGCTGCCGAGACAATTATAGTTGTTCTGTAAGAATAATTCTTTGTTCTTGTTTTTTAACTTATTCCTTGTTGTGAGAAACAACGCGAGTTGATGAAAATGACAGCAGTTGCTTGCTCTATGGTCAACTATATGTGCTCAGCAACTTTGCATGTGCTCTATGGTCAACTGTATGTCTCGAGCAAATGTGCATGTGCATGTGCATGTGATATCCATGTGTAACAAGCCAATTAGTAGCCATGCGTGTTTTTCTGCTGAAATTACCTGCTAGCACCTTTCTGATAAAAGAAAGTGTTGAACAGTTGAAATGGGTTGCGGTGTAGCTGTTCTGCCTGAGTGTCACGAGCTGACTTTTGCAGAAGCTTTGAGCAGTCACACATTTGACGTCTAACTATCTAGTACCTACTGGCATGGCGTAGTATGCTGGACAGTGTTTGTCAAGCTAGATGTGCAATAGTGAACTTCCGGCTTGAGATATGGCTTGAGATATGTAATGCTCCTTGATGAGCTTAGCATCTTGTTGGAGCGTATAGTTTTGTTGTTAAGATGTGCAATAAGTATTTCAACAATGTTAAATTTCTCAAAACAGGAGTGATGCATTTCAATTTTCTTTTATAATAGTTGAATATAGAAAGAAAATAATAAATGATATCCTTCTTGGTTGGTGTAAAGAATTATCGTCAAGTCAGGGTCAGCAGGTGCTGAATGCTGCCCATCGCCCTTAAATCCTATATTAACTTTGATTGCTGTACATAAGGCTTCCTGATCTGCCCTGATATATTATTTGCAGGGACCTTGACCCTCTATATGACGTCGTCAAGCACAAAGAATACAAAGATAAGTGCTACGAAGGCCTGATGTCTCAAGTATGCTGAGGTCAGTTGTTTGATGTGTTTTATAGTAACATTCAAAAAGTTTAGTTTTTTTCCTGTCCTTTTTGGACGTTTCAGCTGAACACCACTTTATGCAGCTTTTACCATGGATTGGAAATTTAACGGGCGAATCGTTGAGATTCTTCTCACCAATAGTTATATGGACCAGGTTTAGTCTGGTCAACACATGCATGACGTTTGATACCCCGCATTCGAGGATTATCTCAAGGTACGTCGCTCAGTAAATTGTCTCTTCAAGGGATTGCATTGTTTCTTTTAGGCTAGAGTATTTCTCTATTTAATTTCCTCTGACCTTTGATTTCTTCTCAGGCTTGGCTTGTTTTGATGGACCTAGGAATAAGGGAGACTGATGCATCTCAAATTATAGCCAACCGTGAAGCGCAGCATCGGTATCCGACTTTGAGAGCAGAAAAGGTTAATCACCTGGTCACTCATCTCCTCCCCTATCTTCATCTACAGCCTACTTGCGAAGTTTATTTATTACATGCACATGCAGAGACCAGTGCTACCACCGATGGTCTAAAGTATTCAGAGAAGTGTTATAGGTGCATCTAAAATTATGCTGTTGTTCTTATGTTTCTTTGATTCCTTTTCAATCTATAACTTATTTGATTTTTGAGTCGAAGATCAGGGGTATGAAGTTTTGAAAAGGTTATTAGGGGAGACACATGCAAAGATAGAAATGTCATTTACAGTTATTCGTACATCTACATTCCCATTGCATATTAGAATTGCAGTTACTTATCTCTTGTCATGAAACATAGAATCAAGTCCAGACCTTCCTATTCGACAGAGTTGATTCACTAGGCGGCAAAACATTTTTGGATTACTTTCTAGAATATCCATGTCAAGAAGGCAGAGTCAATTAGAAGAGAAGCATAATCGGGAAAGGAGATCTTATAGGAAACTGTAATGACTAACTTGCCCCTGTTCATTGCACTTCTTTGCCACCTTTTCCAGTCCGTTTCATTGTGTTACTGCACTTAACTAGTGCATCATAAGTGAGTTTTTCTCACTTCAGGCTAGCAACTTCCTTTCAAGTTTTGTTATTTATTCCTCACGTTGACAAAATTGTTATTTTAGTCATTTGAAATTTTTCTTATTCTTGTAGCAATAGGATAAGACCTTGACCTGTAAATATGGTGCAAGAGTTTGAAAATGCAACTACACATATTTAAATGCACTTATCTTTCTTGTAAGCAACTTTCTATTGCCTATTGATTTGAGTAGCAACTCGAGGCCTCATTTAATTCAGTGGTTGTTGAGTATATGTGAAGTTTTCTTATGTTGTCGTGGTTGAAATTGAAATCAGAACATTTCATTTTCTTTCCTCTCTCAGGCTTCTGGGCTTATGCTATTCCTGTTGCGCTGGATGGTTCCTTGGTGATTGCCCGTGACAAACGGTGTGGAGGCAAGCCTATTTTTAGGACGTTCATCCATCAAGGTGTGTCATTCAACTATATCCTTGATTCGTCGCTATGAATGTGAACAGCTAGTAATAAAAACAACTAACACAAATGCAAAAAGTTAAGCCTAAATTAGCCAAAAAAAAAAAAAAAAAAAAAAGAGACTAAATTAATACAATTGTAGTACAGATAAGATTTTTTTGATAATTTTCTCATTCTCATACTTACCCCTTATTTTCTTCCTTGTTCTTTGTTAACTTACCTAGAAGTAGTAACACTCTGCATGAATGTCTAAATCTTATGCATCATTTATAATAAAAAACAAAAATAACATAAAGAACCTGTACACATCTATACCCTATATACTTTTTGTGTCCAGGGAATGACTCCATCGTGCCATATATGATTGATGTCATTTCGAACTTGAATTGCTTTCAGAGAGTTCCATTTTGCTGATAATTTGAAAGCTTTAGTTTGTGGGCTTGATAAGAAACAAACCTCTAGGAATGGTGAGCTTGGTTCTCGGTTTGGGAATAAAATGAATGGTTCCAAAAAAAAGAAAAAAAAGAGAGGAAATAAGAAATAAGAAATAATGAAGAAAATGGGTTTTGAAGGTTTAGAACTAAAAGGGGCTTTGTATGAAAGCCCAATCGTATTTTTTGGCCTAAATTTGTGAAATCATGTTGGACCATATTCGGATTGGGCTCAATAGCCCAGCCCAATGTCCCAATTTTTAGTAATAATTTTTTTTTTTTTTAATTTGGAAAATTAAAACATAGAAAATGTTTAGAAAATTGGCCTTAATTGGATAATTATATCTTAGTATTATATTTAACTTACTGTCTCTTAATTGACATTTATGTAGTTTGGAGATGTTAGTGAGCACTTGATTATAGTTTAGACAATAATCGGATTCAATTTGATTATAGCTCATGGGGTTGCTATCTCAAGTCTTGATAATAGAGCCATGTCATATTCTTTATCCAACTCGTATCGGGTTACATTACCGTACTATACTTTTTTACTCATTCTTCATTACTTTCTTGGATCAACTGATTGTGATTCTTTTATATTGATTTCCTAAGTTTTGATTTGCTTGCTTTTGTTGAATAGTTAGGTTGCATTTTGGGGTCTTAATTTGAAAAAGGAATCCTTGGGTTTTCTTGTCAACAACTTCATCATTTCGAATCCTGAAACCATCATTAGCTATTGAGATGTGGACATCAAGCGTAAGGCATTTGTGAGGCACTCACCATCCTATAAGGCTATCAAAGGCTATCAATAATTTATAATTTTTCATCTTTCCTCCTTTTCTTTTCACCTAGGCTGCCCTACTTCCTCTATTTTCCTTCTTCCCCCGGCCTAGTCTCCTTCCTTTCCCCTTTCTTCCTCTCTCCCCTCATGCTTGCTAAAGGAAGGACGCAAAGGATAAGTAGAGGAATAGAGACCATCGAGTAGGATGTCTGGCCAGGGCCAGGTTGGCACGACGAGCTAGCAATGGCGGGGCCATGCATACTTGCTAGGCGAGCTTAAAAGCGGTGATTTTTGGGAGGTTCAAGGATTGGGGAGAGAAATCAAGAGAGTGAGAGGGAGCAAGAACCAGGAAGCGATGTCGGGATTGAAGGGCTTCCTTTAGTAGCCAACGTGCTTGGACCTCGATCACCAACCCTTGCCAAATATGCATGCATTAGAGAATTTTGTCTAACGTTTATCCTTTTAAAGTAAATTGCATCGAAGAATTCCCCAACTACTTCTTCTTCATATTACGTTGGTCTTTAAATATATGTGCAACATCACCATCCAAAGACGAAAACCCTTCAAACCTTTTCCTATGAGAAAAATCGTCTTTCGCTCGATTCGATCAAGAAGATGATCTCCGTGATCTCGATGGTGAAGATTAGGTCCGTGCTTGTCCTTTCCCTCGCGATCCTCCTATTGCTGTCTTCATCTCTTGAGAGCTCAGCAAGCACTCTTGGAATTATTGAGCTTGTGGATGAGACATTTAGCCAGGAAATAAGAAAGCTTGACATCCACGTGAAGAAGGGTGGTGGTGGGGGTGGCAATGGTGATGGCAGTGGTGGTGGCGCTAGTTACACAGGTGGCGGTATCATCTATCCAATACATGTGGGTGTCGGTGGATAAAAGCCCAGTAATGGGACTCAAAGGTCCTCAGCCATTAGACCTCGCCCATCATTGCTTGCCTCGGCTGTTCTTTTTCCTCTCTAATCCTCAGTTTACCGTTTGCTTCAACCTTAGTTTGATTGTCATGAAACACAACTAAGGAGATGATGAACCGAGGATTTATGGTTCATGGCATTCAAACTAGGGTTGAAGCAAAGGATAGACTGAGGATTAGAGAGGAACAAAAACGATCGAGGAAAGCGACGATGAGTGAGGTTCAATGGCTAAGGACCTTTCAATCTTGTTGCTAGGCTTATGTCCACGGGCACCCGCAGGTACCAGATAGATTATATGCCACCTGTGTAACTAGTGCCACCACCACGGCCATCGCCATCCCCACCGCCATCCTTCTTCATGTGGACATTTTTCTCATTTCCTGACTAAAGATCTCACCAAGGGGCTCAGCACTTCCACGAGTGCTAGCCAAGCTCTTAGGACATTGAGACAGCAATATGAGGATTCCGAGGAAAGGGCGCGCGGACTTGATCCCAGCCATCGATATCGCGGAGATCGCATTCTTGATTGAATTGAGCCAAAGGTGATTTTTTGTCGAACTGAAATCAATTGCATCAAAGAGTTCCCCAACCGCTTCTTCTTCATCTAATGTTGGTCTTTAAATATACGTGCAACATCACCATCCAAAGGCAAAAACTCTCCGAACCTTCTCCTACCAAAAAAAAAATCACCTTCCACTCGATTCAATCAAGAAGACGATCTTCGCGATCTCGATGGTGGGAATCAAGTCTGTGTTCACAGTTTCCCTCATGATCCTCATGTTGCTATCACCATCTCCTAAGAGCTTGGCTAACGCTTGTGGAAGTGCTAAGCCCATGGATGAGATCTTTAGCAAGGAAATGAGAAAGCTCGACGTCCATGTGAAGAAGGATGTCAAAGGAAATTTGTATATATTTCAATGTATACGCTAATGAAGAATACAATATATTTATGGACTTTATTAGATAACTATTTTAAGATAATATCTCAAATAAGATTATGCATAATCAAATGGCAACATATGTGCAATATACATACAATCTTAAAAGACACGAGTAATTTATACGAAATATCATAATTATCTTTAATACATGAAATTATCTTATAGAAAGTGTTAAACATCCTTAACAAGTTAAAAATAATAATAAATGGAAAAAAAGAAATATGAAATTTATATATATTTTGATGAATATATTAATGAAGAATACACCATCTTATTTATAAGTTTTGTTAGATAACCATTTTAAGATAATATCTCAGTCAAGATTATGCACAATCAAACGGCAATTTACATACAATACACATGTAATATGTGTACAATCTCGAGAGATTTAGATAACCAAAAAGAAATATCATAATTATCTTTAATATAGAAAATAATGTATTATGTCGCCAAGGCCGGCTTGGACCACCTCAAGCCAATCTCATGACAGTAACCAAACTAACCGCAGGCTAAAAAAATAACCAAAATACTCGCAAGACTTAGAAATTGACTATTTGCTCCCTTTAACTTAAAGTAATTATAGAAATGCCCTTAAACTCAATTTTATGGGTGATGATATCACTCACATGTAGAAATTTCAAAAGTTTTAGATGAATAATTGAGATTTAAATCTTTTGGGATATGGTTCCTTAAGGACTAATATACTCGGTAGCATGCTTGCTTTTGTACATGACTAGATCTGTCAAGCGGAGGTCGGGTCGGCTCGGGTTTGGGTCAATCACAAATGGTCCAAACTCAAATCGACCTATTTAACATATTTATGATCCATTTATCCTAATATAAAATTTTTGACCCATTCCAGACCCGACCCTACCCGACCTAACCCATTTAACTAAACCTAACAAAGCTTATTTATTATGATATTTTTTTTTTAAAGGGCATTGCTAAAACACTTTCATACAATACAAATTTAATGAGCAATTTTCTTTTGAAAAAAAAAAAAAAAAAAAAAACAAGGTTTGTTTCTTAAATATTTTCCAAGAAGTATTTTTTAGTAAAATTACAATATTTTTTTGGTTTTTGTTTGAAATTTGAGAATAAATTAGAAAATGCTTTTTCCCATTTGGTGGGAGGAAACTCAGTCTTAAATTTTTATTTACTCGAATTCTTGGACCGCTACGAGTCCAGCCCAGGCTTTAATTCCCTCCACCCAGCTTTTTATTTCTTTCTGGACCCAATCCTTTTCTTTTCTCTCAAATCCAGCCCATTTCCTTCGTTTTATTTTTTTTTCTCATCATTGGCCCATCCGAAGCAGCAAGGGCGTGGCCACTTTGCTGTTTCTTCTCTCCCTTTTGCACGTTCAGGTTGCGAGCGTTAAGGAATCCACCGGGACGCAATGAAGGGTAACCGAATGAGAAGGAGTCGAGCCAATATGAGATCTTCTAGAATCCTGTTGAAGGCGTTGGCTCGGCTAGAGGAGAAAAGGGGTGCTCGAGAGAGAGAGAGAGAGAGAGAGAGAGAGAAGCGAGAGACCGAGAGTGAATTTCTTTCCGTTCGCCGGTGGTTCCGCCCGAATCACCCTCATCCATCTGCAGAAGCCAACTCGCCCATCATCGTTCGTTCGTCGCAGCAACCTCTTGAACCAGGTAGGCCTGAAGAACGCCCTGCTTCTTTCTAGCATACCGAGTTTGAGACTATTGGACCAAATCGACGAGATTTTGGGTGAATCGTGTGATGCCTAAGTGAGATTCCGAAATAGATTTCGTGTGATTCGCTGTGTGATATTGTTTTGATCCGATTTTGGGTTATGCTCATTTCATTGATCGACTGAATAGAAGGAATTGCTGCGTTTTCCTTCGTTTTTATGGCATATACGCCTTAACGAGTCGGCCATGGACGAAAGCGTCCTTGCCGGAAAATCTATTCCCACGCCGGTGACGCCCGCGGTTAGAGGCCGCCATAGTGGGTCCATTCCTCTTCGTTGAATATATGCATTTGAGTGATTTTTTACGCTAGTTTTATTAGGTTTCTGTCATACATGTCTTTTTATAGTTGTGAAAATCCCATCGCTGGGCGCTGGTCAGTGTGGACGACCGGTGAAGTACGGTGGCCTGAACTCTGGGCAAGAGACGTCGGAGGAGGAGGAAGGTGGTTCGGGTCAGTTGCAGAGAAGTGGGTGCGAGAAAGATTCGGGATGAAGAAGATGCAGAAAAAGAAAAATAGGAAAAAAAAAAAAAGGCAATAAATTTTAAAAAATCCAAATAAAAGATAGAGAATAAAAATTCAGTTACGATAGAGAATAATATAGTTGGCCGGGTTAGACACCGCGGGCTTGTGGTTGGGCCGAGTATAATAAAAAGGAGATAAATCGGAGGCCGCGGCTTAGAGGCGAATGGGCCCATTTCATATGTTTGGGCTGGTCATTAGGGCCAGATTGAATTCAAACTCTACCCGGATTATTAGGGTTTGATCCGTGTCGGTTCTATGACCCGGCCTAGAGTCCTTTTGCCCCAGATTAAAAAATATTTTTAAAAGTAATAAATAATAATAAACTCGGAAAAATTAAAAATTTGTAAAACAGATCAAGAAAATTCAAGAAATCCATAAATTTTCTTAAAAAATTCAAAAATTGAAAAAAAAATGCAGAAATTTCAGGAAAAAAAAAACTTAACAAATAAGTTTTTGAGTAGTTTTCTCTTAGAATTTGTGAAAATCCTTTAATCGAAAATTGAAACCTAATTGAATGATCCTTTAGGGCTTTACCATCATATTTTTGGATGCAATTTTCTTTTTAGGGATACACTAGGTTGCTGTTTGCATTTGTTATTACGATTATACTTGATTTTGCGTTTCTCATATATTAATTGTTCTTTTCATTTTTAGAACAGTTAGGACGAACCTTAAAATTTTCAATAAGCTACCTCGACACTTTAATTAGCACTTAATCAAATTTAGGTGTCAAAAAGGCATTGGTTGCATAACTAGTGTAATCAAGTCTTTGAGTCTGAAATCTTCGATTGTGCATGTATCAAAACGACACTCCACTCTCATATCTTAATTAGTGTTTCTAGCCAACCCTCAACAAGGGCTAATGGTGACTTCTTTTGAACACTTAACCCTTTTAAGTGGGGATTTTGGGGCAAAGTCTCATTGCCTCGCTTTCATTAAAAGAGATGGTCTCACCAAGAGATCCCTTCTCATTTGCTTAAGTGACAATGTCTTTCTTTCACAGCTTATATGTAATGGCTGATTTTTAGAAATCCCTCTACTTGACCGAGCATTGAAGCAGAAAATTCTCTGAAGTCAAGTTAGAAAAATTTTAGTCCTATTCAATTGTCAATCCATCATAGCAAACTTTTAGGATGTTATTTCCCAAAGAACATTTGTGCATATCCCATTAATAAGCCGTTCAAATATTGGAAGAGGAGCCATATTGTTATTCTAGTAGATGACCAAGAACACATTTCCAAGATCACATTATTTGTTTTATTATTCAAATGTGATGGGTGTCTTCCTTTTCTTACCATTTCACATTCCACCCTAGTTTATTCATGGAACTTGGAATTTTTTTCGTCGAGCACCGGCTATTGATGTTGCAGTTTATAATGGAAGTGAAGATGCTCATGGACGTAATAGGAACATACAATTCTTTGAGGAAGGGGCTTCCATAGCATTTCAAGTGCTTATATGTCCTCTAGAGGCCATTGTTGAGGATATAAATATTCTAACACAAACAGAATGGGTAGTCATTGTTGATGAATGCCAACAACTTAGAATTTCTCCTTTATGAAGAATTTGAGAAGCTATTGATAAAAATGAGGCTTCTTCCCATTAATGGCAAACCAGAGGAAAAATGAGGAAGAGATCTTTGATACGGTGTGTGAGACTTGTGATGATGGGGGAAAAGTACTTGTATTAAGAATCAAATAAACAGATGGAATCTTCTTATGAAGAGGGTGAAATATTATCTTGTGTGACAGACTATCAACTTAATGATTGTGAGAGCAAAGCCCGTTTCGTTTTTTTGTTTTGCCGCTTCCTTGGTTGAATGATGATATTTTCATTGACTTGCAAACTCTAGTACACTTATGAGGGATGGTAGATGATGGGCTTTGACCCATATGTAAGGGGGTGACTACATTGAAGTATAACCTCTCTAAGATCTATGTCCTTTCCAAGAATAGAGGGTGGATATAGGTCAATAGTCCAAAGAAAGCGTTTCGCCAAACTATCACTAATTTGGTTACTATCTACATTCTTCATTTTGTAAATAAATCATCACAGGCATCTTATGTATCTGTGTGACGTCATTTGAAAAACCCTAAAGCTTTTAGTTTATATGCCTATCGATACATTTGCTGTGAAAGCTATTCACCTGTTCTACTTGATTTTTTATCAATTCCCTACCATATCTCAAATGTACAATGTAAAATTTTCTCATGAAGATCTGTTAGATCATGTCGCATTGATCACGACAGTGGTCAAAAGAGATAATGACTTGGTGAAATTATGTGTGTCTGGTCACTTTTCTCCACAACATTAGGCAAATAAACTTTCATGTAAGGACATTCCAACCGCATGTCTATGTGATTGGTAATCTCTCTCCCTTAATAGATCTATGGAATGGTTGACAAGTGAGCGATGCAATGTAGGGAATGAAAATTCAACAAGATTGGTATTTGGATCACTACATTGGCACTAAACACGATTGCCACAACCTCATTTTCTCTGCACAAATCCTCTCTCTAGTTCCTTTCCCCTTCGCACAAATACCAAAACCCTAAAAAGCTTATGTTCTCATCTATCACGTCATCTACTCCTCCATTTGTTAACTTGAAAGCAACGGTCAATGGCTAAATGCATATCTGACTTGCCTCAGCCACATGCCCCCAACTCCAATCTCCAATGAATATGCATTATATGAACACACACTCACTCTCTCTCTCTCTCAACAAATCTATGGAATGGTTGACAAGTATGCGATGCAATGTAGGGAATGGAAATTCAACAAGATTGGTATTTGGATCGCTACATTGGCAATGAAGACAATCGCCACAACCTCATTTTCTCTACACAAATCCTTTCTTCGGTTCCTTTCCCCATCACAATCACCAAAACCCTAGAAAGCTTATGGTCCCATCTATCATGTCATCTACTCTTCCATCCTTTAACTCGAAAGCAATGGTCAAGCACTACCTTGCTCCATATCCTTTGCAAGGGGGATAAATGCATATTCGACCTGCCTCAGCCACATGCCCCCAACTCGCAATTCCCAATGAATATGCATCATATGCACACACACTCTCCCTCAACAGATCTATGGAATGGTTGACAAGAAAGCGATGCAATGTAGAAAATGGATATTCAACAAGATTGGAATTTGGATCGCTACATTGGTGATGGACACGACCGCCACAACCTCATTTTCTCTGCATAAATACTCTCTCCGGTTCCTTTCCCTTTCGCACATCACCGACACCATGGAAAAACAATGGGATTCTATACTAAGTATATTGAGAAAGCAAAATAACCCTTAATCTATGAAATTTTATTGATTTTTTTGCTTTCTTAAGGGTAAGGTCAGGTTTAAGGGTACTTAGTCCTCTTAATCTAGTAACCAGTCCCCAGCGGAGTCGTCAAGCCTGTCGCGACCCGATCTCGCCGCCCTCGAATGTCTAAGGGTTTAAGGTCGGATTTAAGGGTACTAAGTATACTTAGTATGACATCACTTAGTATATTAAGTGAACCAGAGATTCTGGGTTCGATCCCCAGTGGAGTCGCCAAGCCTATCGCGACCCAATCTCGCCGCCCTCGATGTCAAAGGGGAAAAGGTCGGGTTTAGGGGTACTTTGATCGTGCGACAACAAGTTTATTTATACGATCTAGTTGTTTATAACAACCTAAAAAATAGACGAGTCACCACTAGGCTCATTTTTAGGGGTTGGCTAGAAAATCCAATCGAGGGTCGAGAGTGTTCTCTCAATTCCTACGCAACCAAATATCTAGGTTCGAGGACTTAGGTTACATTAATATTTCTATTAACGCCCTTTCGGTACCTAAACATTATGTTGTATTTTTCCTAACATGTCCATGCATTTCTTTTTACATTTTCGGGATTGTCAATTTTATATTAAGTGATCATGCGTGATGGATTACTTTCACTCTATTTTATTCCTAAGAAATGAAAGGAAAACAATCAATAAAATTGAAATTGCAAGTTATGAGGTAAATAATCAAGAAAAGCTGTAAACCTAATCATGCAATCCTAAAGAATATAAAAGAGAAACGTATGAGAAAAAAAGAGAAAAACCCGCAACTCATCAGGTTTTATACAACAAATGGAACCCGAGATATATGTCGGGAAAATGAGTATTACATAATAACAGTTGGAGTGGACATCGACCTCCACCATCTTCACGCCTTCTTCATCTTTAAGGCCCTAATCTAAACCTAGTCTCAGAAATCTTATAACTAGGTACGTACAATGGAAAGAAACAAACAAACATATCAAAACAACCAAAAGTAAGACATCATCACAAATTAGAAAATGATGCATGGTAACTGACTTATTAAGCCACCTAATCAATGCACGAAAATTATGAAATTTGAACATGACGTAGGCAAGATGTTAAGAACAAGTTTGATTAAGACATTTAATCCTAAATCTATGTGCAAAAGGTCACACAAATCCATTAACATTGATATGTGACTTGTCATTAGGAGCAAAATGCATAATACTTTCAATTGCGACATATCGACTTGAGTTCTAAGATCACTTCACCTTATTTAATGATGCTTAAAATTCTCAAATTTCGGCATGGGATGGATATGGATATTATGGACAGCTTTCATTGAGAATTTATCCTCAAGATCATTATTTATAAGACCACACAAAACTGGTAGACAGTTAGATTCATAGAGACAAGACAACACTACAGGTCAAGATATAGATTCATAGAGCAGGCACATGTTTAATTTCAGCAAATTCAAGTTATGGACAACACTTATAACCTGCCGATAGCATATTATGAATATACACAACATCCGTAGCCAAGAATACAGCATATTCTAAACTTGTATGACACTCATAACCAAAAGAATTAACATTATGTATAGCAAGAACAGCAATGAATCCAGTAAACTTGAGCCATGTATGTTGAGAATAGACATATTCAGTGAGCTCACAATGCTGTACAAATTCAACAAATAGCACATGCTGAGTTGAAGATTATGTGAGCTAATAATGACCATGTACTTGCACATACAACCCAGCAAAAATTTAGAATAAAATCAGAAAACAGCAAACATGTTCAACAATCATAGCAGCAGTATCTCAAATCAGATTTTCAAAATAGTGTACAAACTTTCGAGATGGATTTGAGCTAGCAAATGACTTCCATTTAAGCCTTTTAATATATCAAATAGAAACTTATCGAATGTAGATCAATTGTCTAGAACACGTCAACTCAAGATTTCGAAGTTTATGACCTAAAATTTGCCATAGTAAAAACTAAGTCCTAAAGAACTACAAATTTCCATAATCAAACATTGATGTGGTAACATTCATTTGATTAGGCAAATGACAACCAAATCATGTACATAATATGTCATTAGAAAACTTGTCAAATCTATTTCAAGTCTCAAAGCTAAATAACTTGATCTACCAGCTCATTTGAAGTCATCCTTCAGGCTCATGAGAACCAAATTTCGATCTTACAGAACCATCAACAAAGCACCACTAAGTCATAATATCATCATTAGACTCATAATATCACCAAAAATCATCATCAATCATTCATATCATTCATCTAATCATAAAATTGGAACACAAAGTTCTAATCTTAACTTCGATTGTTCAATGATTGAGAACGTTTACCTTGTTATGATTGTTCTTCGAGTCGAACAAGTTAAGCTGAGCACCTATGAACTTTGAGGAATGACCGATCAATGCTCCGAGATCTAAGAGAGAAAATTCTCAGAAATGACTCAATCTAAAGAGAACTCGTCGGAATCCTTCTTGCACATGAGACCACTGGAAAAACAGAACAAAGACACGATCAGAGGCCACTACCGACGCTGCTATCGATGTCGCCGATATGCTTTGAGTCTTTATTCTCGGAGCCAAGCTAGAACAGAAAGAGAACTACGCGGTTGATGACGAACGAAAGAGACCGAACCGAACGTTGCCACTACGAGGAATCACCGGAAAAACAAAACAAAGAGATGATCGGAAGCCATCGCCGCTGTAATCGTCGTCATTGTTGCCGTTTCTTCTCAGAGTTGAGTCAATTGCTCTCTCACTCACGAGCTTTGACCTTGGCTTGAGAATAGCATACGGCGGCGAGCAAATTGAGGCACCGGTCTCCATTCCGGTGAACGGCGAGATGGCGAAAACTCGCCGGAGACTGGGGGTTTCCGGCCTAGGGGGCTCTCTCTCTCAAACACTAGCACTCTCTCTCTCTCTCATTAAAAAAAAAAAAAAATGGACACTCTCTCCCTCGATTCCCAAAGGCTCTTACTCGCACTCTCTTTGGAAACAGTTTTCTCTCTCAAGAAAACGAACGCATCTCCTTCCTCCCTACGACTAGTGCAAGCAAGGCAAAACCCTAGGCTGGAAATCCCTGATCTCTGGCGAGTTTTCGCTGTCCCAGTTTATATGCCTATTCTCGAGCCAAGGTTGGAGCTACGAGAGAGAGGAATTGACTCGACTTCAAGAAGAAACAAAGAATAAAGACGACGATTACGACGTCGATGGCTTCCGATCATCTCTTTTTCTGCTGATTCAGCGGCAACGTTCTGTTCGGTTTCTTTCGTTCGTCATCTACCGCCTGGTTCTCTTTCTGTTTTGGCTCAGCTCTGAGAATAAAAACCCAAAGCATATCGGCGACATCGACAGCGGCATCAGTGGTGGCCTCCGATCGTGTCTTTGTTCTATTTTTCTGGTGGTATTGCGTGCAAGAAGGGTTCTGACGAGTTCTCTCTAGATCGAGTCATTTCTGAGAATTTTCCCTCTTAGATCTTAGAGTATTATTGGTCTCAAATGTACATTCGACTCGAAGAACAATCATAACAAGGTAAACTTCTCAATCATCGAACAACGAGATTAGAACTTTGTGTTGCAATTTTATGAAGATGAATGTTGAATGATTGAGGATGATTTTTGGTGATATTGTGAGTCGCATGGTTTTGTAAGATCGAAATCACGAGCCTAATGAATAACTTCAGATGAGCTGGTAGATCAGGTTATTTAGCTTTGAGGCATTCATGAGACTTGAAATAGATTTGACAAGTTTTCAAATTTGGTTGTCATTTGCCTAATCAAATGAATACCACAAAGGTCTTTAGGACTATGGCAAATTTGAGGTCATAAACTTGAAATCTTGAATTCGACAATCGATCTACATTGTCTTTGATTTGATATATTAAAAGGCTCAAATGGAAGTCATTTGCTAGCTCAAATACATCTCGAAAATTTGTGCACTATTTTGAAATTTTGATTTGAGATGCTGCTGCTATGAATGATTGTTGAACATGTATGTTGTTTTCTGATTTTCTTTTGAACGTATGTGCAAGTACATGGTCACCGTTAGGCATAATCTTCAACTTGGCAAAGCTCATTGAATATGTCTATTCTCACCATACATGGCTCTGGATTCATTGTTGTTCTTGCTAAACATGATGTTAACTCTTTTGGTTATGAGTGTCGTATAAGTTTAGAACATGCTGTATTCTTGGCTACAGATGTTGTGTATATTCATAATATGCTGTCGGTAGAATATAAGTGCTGTCCGTTTAAAAAAGCATTGGCGATCTTCATTCTAACTTGTTGTGTTTTGGATGATCTTTGCTCCCTTACTATTTACTTTGTGTAAAATTTAAGTCGGCTCACAATATCTCTAAAACATATAATTTTTCTAGAATTTCTGAAGGTCATAATTACTTAGTATAGAATACCAATTCAGAGAACATGCGTGAACCCTTAAACAAAATAAGAAAGCAAAATAACCCTTAATCTAAGAAAGCATACTAAACCCAACCAAATGCTACCGTGCTCCTTATCCTTTGCGGAGGTTACATCGATTACTTAGGGATAAGTACATATCCGACCCTTAATCTGCCTCGGCCACATGCACCCAACTCCAATCCCTAGTGAATATGCATCATATGCATTCTCTCTTTCAACAGATCTATAGAATGATTGACAAGCAATGTAGATAATAGAAATTCAACAAGATTGGCTATTAGTATTGCGATCGCTACATTGGCGTTGAACACGACTGCCATAACCTCATTTTCTCTGCACAAATTCTCTCTATGAGATTAAAACCCTAAAAAGCTTATGTTTCAATCTATCATATCATCTACTCCTCCATCCTTTGACCCAAAAGCAGTGGTCAAGGGCTACCTTGCTCCTTATCCTTTGTAAAGGGGACATCGATGGGGTAAATGCATATTTGACCATGTGGTTGAGGCATGTCAGATATGCATTTATCCCGTCGATGTAACCTCTGTAAAGGATAAGGAGTAGGGTAGCCTTTGGCCGCTACTTTTCGGTCAAAGGATGGAGGAGTAGATGCCATGATAGATGGGAACATAAGCTTTCTAGGATTTCGGTGATGTACGAAGGGGAAGGGAACCGGAGAGAGGATTTGTGTAGAGAAAATTAGGTTGTGGTGGTTAAGTTCAACACCAATGTAGCGATCTAAGTACCGATCTTATTAACTTTGCATTCCTTACATCGCATCGCTCCAGATTTGTTGATAGAGAGAAAGAGAGAGAGATAGTCCATATGATGTATATTCAATGGGGATTGGAATTTGGGGCATGTGGTTGAGGCAGTTGGATATGCATTTATCCTGTTAATGTCCCTTCCACAAAGGATAAGGAGCAGGGTAGCCCTTGACCACTGTTTTCAAGTCAAAGGATGGAGGAGTAGATGACATGACAAATGAGAACATAAGCTTTCTAAGATTTTGGTGATATATGAATGGGAAAGGAACCGAAGAGAGGATTTGTGCAGAGAATGAGGTTGTGGTGGTCGTGTTCCACGCCAATGTAGTGATCTAAATATCGATCTTGTTGAATTTCCATTCCCTACAATGCGTTGCTTGCTTGTCAATCATTCGATAGATCTGTTAAGAGAGATAGAGAGTGCATATGATACATATTCACTAGGATTGAAGTTGGGGGTATGTGGCCGAGGCAGGTCGGATATGCATTTACCCCATCGATGTCCCCTTCGCAAAGGATAAGGAGCAGGGTAGCCTTTGACCGTTACTTTCGGGTCAAAGGATGGAGGAGTAGATGACATGATAGATGGGAACGTAAGCTTTCTAAAGTTTCGATGAGGTTGTAGCGGTTATGTTCAGTGCCAATGTAGTGATCCAAATATTAATATTGTTGAATTTCCATTCCTCACATTGCATCACTTGCTTGTCAACCATATTGTAGCGGTCATGTTTAACGCTAATGTAGCGATCCAAATACCGATCTTGTTGAAATTTCCATTTCCTACATTGCATCGCTTGCTTATCAACCATTCCATAGATCTGTTTTAGAGAGAGAGAGAGAGAGAGAGAGAGAGAGAGTCCAAAGGCCATTGTTGAGGATATAGATAATCCGACACAAATATAATAGGAAGTAGGGGGTGTTGATAAATAACAACCTAGCGCTTTTCATTTTCTAAAAATTTAAGAACTTAAAAACTCGAATGAGGCTTCTCTCCAATAATGGTAAACCAGAGGAAAATGATGAAGAAATATTTGATACGATGAGTGTGATTTGTGATGATGGGGGAGAAGTACTTATACTAAAATTCAAATCAACAAATGGAATCTATTGACTAAGAGAGTGAAACATTACCTCCTATGATAGTCTATTTCTTATTGATCGTGAGAGCAAGCCTATTTCTTTTTCTATTTTGCCGCTCTTATGGTCAGACAATGATATTTTAGTTGACTTCCCAACTCAAGTACACTTATGTGGGATGGTAAATGATGGGCTTCAACACATATGTGAGGAGGTGACTGAATGAAAATATGAATTGTCCTATGTACATCCTAAGACCTATGTCTTTTTCAAGGATAAGGGGTTTATATAAGTCGACAGTCTAAAGAAGTCATTTTGACAAACTATAACCATCGTGGTTACTATCTACGGTCCTCATTTTGCAAAGAAATCCTCACAGGTGTCTTATCTATCCATGTGGTATCATTTGCTAAACCCAAAACCTTTCAAGTTTATGTGCCTACCGATACATTTGTAGTGAAAGCTATCCATATGTTTTACTTGTTTTTTTTTTTTTATCAATTTCCTACCATCTCTTAGGTGGTATGATGTCAAACCTTCTCTTGAAGATCTATTAGATCATGTACCGTTGATTACAGAAGCTGCCACAATAGATAAAAACTTTGCAAAATTTGTGTCCAATCACTTTTCTCAAAGAACTTCAGGTTCATAACCTTCACCTAGGGATGTTCAAGCTGTATGTCTTAGTGAAGGACACAAGCAACCCTTATAAATGATGAAAGTACCAAATGATCAGAAGTAAACCTCCTACCTAATCTTGCGATGGTGGTATTACAAATGCTTTACAAAGAAAGAACTCTTCTTCCACTAACTCAGTCTCAATTTTCCTAAACTAATGGTTTGATTGTGACTTTACACATGAAAGAGAATATTGGGGTCATGGGAGAAAAGGCTCTCGGATTGCACAATGCAAATTTGGTAGAGAAGATCCTCAAACAAAGAGATGAAAAGCAAGGCACTCTTCAATTCAGTCGGCCTCACCATTCGTTTTATATGACACTGAATGTACAACAATGATGAAGTAATCAAAAGTTGAATCATGACATCACTTGTGCTAAGAATGTGGAAAGCCAGAAGTTATGGTATTTTATCCTACTATATTCAATAGAAAACATTTAACACTTGACCTCAAATCAACAAAAACTCACTCTTTAACTCAACCTGCCTTGTTTTTCTAGTACAATCATGGTGGATACATTACAAAATTGCTTGCTATCTATTTCAATATTAATAAAAAGGGTTAATACCCTGAAAAAGCCCCAAACCGGTACACCTGTGACAAATTTACCCCAAACTAATTTATTCGACTGCAAAAAACCCAAAACTAGTAAATTTGTGACAAATATACTCTCGTTAAATTAGATTAATACAACAAAAAAATCACAAAAGTTGTAAATTATGACAAATGGAGCGTAATAAATTAGTATATCGGTCAACTATCATGTGTCATTTAACTTAATAATTTGACAGTAAAATTTAACGAAAATTAAAAGAGGATAAATTTGTTACAAGTGTATCGGTTTGGAGTAAATTTGTCAAAGGTATACCAGTTTTGGGTTTTTTATTGTCAAAAAAATAATTTGGGGTAAATTTAGTTTTGGAGTTTTTCAAAGTATGTTCTATATACCACCGATTTCAATCCTAAACTAACTGAGCCTTCCAGTGATGGACTTTTGACTATATAAAGTCAGGAATACACAAGGACTGGGCCACACCTCCCCTGACAAGCAAACGGTCACTCAGCATTTACATACATACATGTAGACTTATTTTAAGCTAAATCCAAATGACGCAGCACGTCAACATTTGTATGTTTTGAAAGATTTTAAAGGTTACTTAAATTTCAAATGCTACAAAAAAGTAAAAGACGAAAAGGAAAAAGCGAAACAAGATAGACAACGACAACGATTTAACCAAAACCTTAGTGAAAGATAGCAAGGTCCCAACACATGGAGTTTCATCTGCATTTGCTTTGATCCAGACACCACTTTTGCAACCACTATCATGGACAAAATGCCCCTCTTCACGTTTGATATCAGGATCAAGTATCCAAATCGCTTTGAACCCATCTTGGTGGAGACTATCTATTTTGGATCGGAGAAGCGGTCCCGAGAATAAAATCATCCGTGTTAATTTCCATGCTGAAAGTAGCACTCTTTATTTACTAGAGAGGTGTCTTCTACTTCCTAAGCATTGAACCTAGGTCCTTTTACTATTACACAAGTTAGCAAGGCAAGAAATCCTAGACATGAATGCACTTTGGAGGTTTGGAACTAAAGTGACTACCAACCATAAAGGACTCGGTGTATGAAATGTATGGAAGTGATGGACATAATAGTGAGGCATGGCATTTCTGCATCAAGCACCATATCTTAAGTTGAAAATAGAATATCCAAAGAACACCGATCATTGTAGTGCCTCTAAAGTGTATTAATCTGACATATTCCACACAACCTACCTCACTTCCAAAATGAATATCACCGTCTTCCTCAAGATCATTCCAAGATGAAAAATGGATTTTCATTCATATTTGGCAATATTCTCCATCTTACACAACCTACCTCACTTCCAAAATGAATGTCACCGTCTTCCTCAAAATCATTCCAAGATGAAAAAATGGATTTTCATTCATATTTGACAATATTCTCCCATCTTACATGTACATGTAGATATATGCTTTGCTTGAGGTTAAATGTCATCATGTAGATATATAGTTATGGTTTGTTTTTAGGTGATAAGTATGTCACCTTTTTGAAATTGGCTAAAACTATGAATTCCAGACATAAGTTGTGAGTGGTTTGATACCTACTGAAAGTGAGGTAAATGATGTGAAATTGGACCTAATTTTTCCAAACAAGGCAATTATAGGGTTAACACAATGGGATTCCATGCCTTGTGAAAAGCGATGCAGCAAAACCCATCCATATAATCTATATGCATCCATACGACATCACAAATAATCTTCTTTTCTCTAAATTTACTTGTGATTTGCAATAATTGGACAAAAAATAGAGCTAAATAACAAACATGCATTAACTCATAAATGATATGCCGACAGCATACAGTGAAAGTTGGACAGTGTTTTTTAATTAGGTACAAGGAAATGCAGGGTGAGGAGGAAAGATTGTAGAATCAAGCAAGTTGCATGAGAAGGGCCAACCTCTCCAACTCTGTTATAAGAGTCATAGTTCCAGCGGCATTGACAATAGCCTAAGCACCACTTCGGTGGCATAAACACAGTTCCTGCCAGTATATGCAAACTATATAATTCAAGCGATAAAAGTAATAATCAGACTATCAAGAAGATTTTCTAGTCATTCTGGCGGTCCCGTAAAGTCCATTTAGTACTAAATTAGAAATCCAAATCTGCCTGTTTCTTACAAAAAAAAAAAGGTCATAGAATGACAGAAATATTCATTGTGACAACTTTATTCATTAGAATGAAGCTTTTTCTTCATTTAAAGGCAGGAAAAACAGAGAGTTCATGGTAACAAGAAGTTTGCATGATATCCTGATAAAATTAATACATTCATCTTTTCTGTCTGTAAGTCTGGCATATTATGTATACTCCTCAGGAAAACCACTTAAGTGAAGCCTTTACGTGTAATAAAAAGCAAATGGTGGGAAAAAGCAGTAAACATGCCTCGAGTGCTTTGGCGTCAAATGTAGAAATCAAGATCTCAAAATTTTAGAGCTTCTGTAGGAAAGATTACAAGGATTTGAAGTATCACTTGTTTACAAATCGGAAAAGACCAGACAAAAGAAGCAGCAGAATTTGCAGTGAAGGAAGCATAAAAGCGTTGCATCTAACCGGAACATTGTCCTCGGCGTTCTTCCCTACCCCTTTCCCCTCTCGCCATCCATAACCCCTCTAACACACGCTGCCGCGAATTCCTCCCCAAGCATGTCCGCGCTCCCCTGTTTGTCCCCCAACTTCGCCAGCTCCTCCCCCAGTTTTAGCCGGGAGTCATCCAGGCTACCTGATGGTCCGAGGGCTTCCGGCTTGACCTCAACGTCCACCAAAGACAGCTCCCGCCTTTCTGTCTCCGACAGACAGTTAGGCCGTATGACACGGCACCGGCTTTGGCCTCGTCGTCGAGGGACGTGCATGGGGAATGGAACCACGAGAGATCAGAGGAGGAGGCTGGGTCCGAGTGGAGAGACAGGCCGAGGTTCTTCATTCTCTTGGCGGGACGCCACTCGCTGGTGGCTTCAGCGATATAACCAGCAGGTTTCTGCGCTTCGCATCATCCGTCGGGGGTATTGGAGGAATCGAATTGGGTGATCTGCTCGTGTGCTGACGAAGGCTGCTCTTTGCAGTGGTCCTCATCGCCGTCAGTGGCGAAGCGAAAGGCGGTGGAGAAGGGCTTGGCAGCCTGCTTCGGTGGGGACTTCCTGGAGGTGTCGAGGGAGAGGTTCATGCCAATTAAGGACGACGGCCTATAAAAACCTGACCGAGCAAAAGTGGGACGAGAGAGCGAAAATTGACGAGGACAGGAACGATTGAGGAAAATTTAGAGTTTTTAAATTTCGTCCCTAAATTTGAGCATTTGTTGCAATTGGGTCCCTTTGCTCTTTTTTCCAATTACGTCCTTTTCTCCAAAACGTTAGTGGAGCAAATTTTTGTGTGCCTATCTGCAATATCATCAACACAGGGTTCGAAGAATACTTATGATATTCTTTTTAATATCATCAACATCATAGGGGACGTTGGCCAAAACCGAAACCAGAAACTGTCGCATGATCCTATCGGTTAGAAGACAACTTTCGAGGTCCCTTTCGGATTTGGATTTATTGAGTTAATGACGAAATCGAAACCCGAAACTGTTCTAGTGATAGAATTCGAGTTAAGCCGAGTCGAGGCAAGGATTAATTTTTCCACAAACTATTTAAACACATTTATCCTCATTAACTTCTCATTGGTATAGAAAAAAATCGTTTATTTTGTACTCTGGCATAGGAATATATAAAAGAAAATTTTGTCTTTTCGTTACCCATTTTCCTCTTCACGGTCTTATATGGAATCTCTATTTTTACTTTTGAACATGGCTTTCCTGAACGAGCATGGCAAATCATCTGTATTTATGTTATATGCTTTGAGAAAACTTGACGTTATAGCATTTTTCTCCGTCAAACGTATAAATTGTGATATTCTTCTTCTGTAACTTTCATAATTTTTAAAATATGGACGACCTTCTAAGTTTCGACTGCTTTAACAGTAATCGGGCTTCTTATTCTCATTGCTAGTTATGTGCATCTCCAATAATGAAATGAGCTGTAGGAATAAGAGTACCGAATAAATTAAAGCCAAGATCCCTAATTGAATGCTGACTTTCGATCGAACAACATACATGTCCATTTTCGTTAATAATAAAATTTATTTTAAAATTTATTTTCATGGACGATACAAGTCATTATTATCAGAGAATTGATTTTTCATGAAATCAACACACGCCAGATGAGTTGTAGAGATTTGTGATTTGGTTGAAAAATGGTGGAGGGGAGAGGAGATGATGAAGACAAACCCGAGTCTGAAAGCCATTTCATACATATTTATATTCCGCCATCTCCATGCATGGACGTACAGTTAAAATTTGCTTTACTTGTTTTGAAATGAGCAGAAAGTGAAGGAAGATTCGGTTTGATTGGAGGACTCCAAGATGGTCTTGTACTTGAAAAAAAAAGGGAATTTACTAAACTGGTCCTCGTAGTAATGTCTAAATACAATTTCAACCCGTGTATTGTGTTTCATGCATATTTAGCGCCCCGACCTATCTCAGTGGAAATATACTTTTTTTTTTGTTTTTTGGTGATCAAGGAACCGCCGAAGACCCCTTACGAAATCACACCACCCTCCAATGCTTGGTGGCACCGTTGAACATCATCGCAAGTCACTATTTAGACGTAAAACCTTGAGGAACTAGCCCAGAACCCACCACCAAGGGCCCCCACTTAAATCATGTTGACAATGAGGGGATTCGAACTCTCGATGGCAGCGTTGCAGGAGAGAGCAAATACCACCTATACTACCCATGGATGGGTCCAATGGAAATATACTTTTGGTCCTCGTACTTCCAAGAATATTCACTAGCAGTTGTAGTGCATTATTTTAGGAACACAAGTTTCTAACAAAAACTCAATATCTTTCATCACATCTCCATTGAAGGTCTTATGAAGATGTTAATTAGATCAACTAGTAAGTCGTATTATATTCCTTTAACATGGTATTAGAGTTAGGCAATCCCAATCAAATTGTGAGTGCATTAGGTGCACGTGGCCCCCTTTTCTTTTTAATTTTTTTCTGTCTTATGAATGCGAAATTAAATGCCTTAAAGGCTATGTGAACTCGTGATCTATGTCTGATTAAAATTGACCTTATTTAATATGCATTAGTAGATTAGCAGAAGTTCTTGACTTAAATAACAACACACATGCTATGCAATAACTAATTATAATCAAAATTCTTGATTACATGCCACCTCTCGAAATCCTGAATTTGTCCTGAACTTGGATGAGCCTCTGTTCTAGTCAGCCCACCTAAAAAGACTGTTCTTAACTTATTGTGATCTCTTGAGGGTGTTATCCCTATAAATTGGAGAACTTCAGCGGCTTGAGGTTCTTGATCTTGAAGGGACTATGATCATGGATCTGCTAGAGGAGGTCACAAAGCTAACAATGCTCACTTGCTTAGAGGTATCTTTTACCAATGCATAGATTGTGGCCCCGAAAGTGAATGCATTAGCATTATTTCCACGCTGATTAGAAGAGCCTAGTATCAAGGTAAGCCCAAAATGACAATGTTTGTGGCTTGATGAAAGAATAGTTTTTTATAATTGAAAACCCCCAAAAAATAATAATAATTATAACAGTCAAAGGGAAAGAAATTAGTAGCATTGCCTTTTGTTATCGGGCACGTGTTAACTAGAGTGCATTTATATTAAATGTACTTAATTTTAAATAATTCAACATGAGAACACTAAAGCTATCACATTGAAAGCTTGATACTCTCTCTCCTGAATCCATTGTTTAATAAGAGTATTCTGCAATGACTGATAGATTTTCATTGGAAATATTTTTTTCCTCTGAATTAAATATAATAATGGGAATGGAAAGAAATGCTCGGCCCCTTTTAAAGTTAGTTGATTTTTAGGGTTAAAAATTCATAATTACATTCTATATGGGTACCACGGACGAAAATTATGAAATTGGAAACTCCCCATTTTCCTTGCGAACTTGTCTCTAACTCTAATTCTATATGAAGCAATATGAATATAATAATTTTTATTCTGGAAATCAAGATCAGCCATTCTTTTTTAGCAGAATATTATAAAAATGAAAAAAAAAAAAAAGGAAGCAAACTTTATCCACTTTATGTTAAAAAGAAAAACAGGAACATTAAAATGGACCATGAAGACACACAAAATTAAATTTTTGGTTTAAAATCAAAAAGCGTTATTCCGTCCACAAAAACCACCGTTTAATAGCATATCTGTCGATTGACATGTCATCTTAAAATACTCAGCAGTTAGGTAGGCAAAAGAAAAACATGTTGTGTCGTGTGCATCCAAAAGCAATCAATTAGAAATTTCTTTTAGAGTATTATAGAAAACTTCTCTCATCAAGAGAGGGAGCACGATCAAGTGGAGGAGGGGACGTGAGGAAAGTCGGAGTTTCGATCAAATTTTTTTTTTTTTTTTTACCAATTGGACTTTTGATTTGGGGCTTGTTTTTGTTGAAGATACGGTTGCTGATAGTTAGTTATCTTAATTGATCTCGTGCTGATAGGAATTGATCTTAAATGATCATGATTGGGGGATTTTTCTTTTATTTGATTTATTATATATTTTCCTTCCTTATAGATTTAGATCTCTTGTATTATAAAAGATGATGTAATTGTACACATGAAAGTCATAGAAGAGAATTTCAAACTTCACTCTCTATCCAAACTTATGACATGGTATCAGAGCCTCTCTCATCCATCTAGCTTCCGCTATACTTTTATTTTTTAGAAAACTTCTTTCAGTCCTTTTTTTTTTGGCTCGACAGCATCAACGCCAGAATTCTTTTTAGTCAACAAAGGGAGCACCGTGCCGAAGAATCAAGGTACAAATTCTGGTGTGTCCGAAGGCGACGAACAGTCTCTCAACAACCGAGGAGGAGACAACGTTGCTGCAGGACACCAGACAGGACCATCAGATATTGAAGGACAATCGAGTCCTGTTGAACACGTCTCAGGGGCAGGACAATATAACCCTGGACAAATTTTTTCAGGTCCATACATCCAATGGGTACCTATACCCGTTTAGCCGAACCCAGGAAGATCAGCCCAAAATCCGAGCCTTGAAGAATCCGGAACAAATGGTGGATCGGGAGGAAGCCCATCACATGTTGCCGGGGCGGGTCATGGATATGTGGCGGGTTGGTCTTTTCTGGGTCATCATGAATCGGGTCCGCCATGTCTGGGAGGAAATCCCTACCCGACTTACGACCCGGTTTCTTTCCACTTGCAAGTCTCACAGGAGGACGGGCAGAACCTGGAGATCTGCTGTACATGTCTACTGCCGACGGACCTGAGCTCCGTCTCGTCGCACAGCAACTTTCGGGACCAGAGTTTGAGAAAGAGAATATATGTTTTCAACTTTTGAAATTACAACTTAAAGATACTAGTGTCTGATGATTTCATTAGCTATAATTGCTGTCCCTGTCTTATGTAGCTTGATCACATGATGTATGCGTGTTTCTGCACTTGTGAACATTTGTGATATGGTATTTTATCAATGTTCTCACCGCCAGCAGACCTGGAGGGGCTGGTGGTGGCCCTCAACCCCTTAGGCTCAGTTAGCCATTGCTTCTCACAAGTTACATAGATTTCCTACAAACCTGTGTTTTCCACGTTTGAGTATACGTGTCCCACTGTGAGAGGAAAAGCCCTACCGATAAGAGATTGATTAATTTAGCAATACTTTTGAACGATGTCCACGAGATTCGACAAGATTGGCCAATGTGAGACTGGAGGTGGATTTCAGAATCCACAACAAGAGGAGGAGCTATCTCAAGGCCGCCAAGTTCTTGAGATATTTTGGCCATTGTGACTCACTAACACTAGTCTGTAATGAAGTCGAGGTAAGTAACATTTTTCCAAATTGGTATTTTGTATTGAGTATTTGCATGCTAATGTGAACTGAGCATTGAAATCTTGCTATTTTTCTTTTTATATATATAGGCATTCTTTCTTCCAAAAGAAATCAGAAGTGAAGTGCTTTCTCCATTGTGGAATGTTAAACATTTGAGACTTCAGATCGTGTGCAACACTTCTAGAGATGTTGATACCGGTTCTCAATTGGCGGAAAGCTTGAGGTGGATGTGTCCTAATTTAGAGACGCTGGCTGTTAGCTCCAAACCCTCCCACAAGAAGATGCTACCGGCCATCGGTTGAGAAAGGGTGGCTTGGAACATTAGAAATGCGAATATATAAAGAGAAAATAGAGGAAAATAGAGAAGAAAACAATTGAGATTTTTACGTGCAAAACCCTTCCTAAAATCAAGAAAGTGAAAAATCACAATGCTGCACTAGGCCTCGATTAACTCTCAATTAAATAGTTAGATCTTAATATTAGATTTAGCTTAGTGTCTCTTAATTGATATTTATGTAGTTTGGAGATGTTATTAGTACTTGATTATAGTTTAGTTTTGGTAGATTGCTATTTTAGACAAGAACTGGATTCAATTTGATTGTAGCTCATGGGGTTGCTACTTCGGGGCTTGATTATATTTTCTGTCTAATTTTCTTGTTCATCTTTCATTTCATTTTTTCATTTTCATTATTTTTTTCTCTTTCTTTCATGCATCTTTTATTACTATTAATTTATTTATTATTATTTTTATCTTTTTATGATTCATATTTTTTTATCTTCTTATAAATTTTTATATTTTTGCAAAATGAGCAAATACTTAAAAGGTCGCAAAATTCGAATGTCAATAATAACCAATTGCGTGTTCTATTTCAGTTGGTATATCTTACTTTACCTGAATGTGTAAGAAAATATCACCGACAAAACAGCATGTGTAACACAATAGGAAGTAAAACCTCTAACCGTCATGAGTATCATTCTATTGTCACCTAATTGCGCGGATTTAACCATCTTTACTTACTCCAACCATCTTATTATTTCAATTTTTGAAGACTGAATGCTGTACTCTCTTCATTCTTGTCTTCTAATTGTAGTTTCTCATTCGTTGCCGCTCTTGCGAGAGTTGATGCATTCAAAGAAATCGCTAGAGCGGCGACCCACACCATACTGGCCGCGTGTAGCTTGAGCGGCCCAAGTTGTCATCTCCAGCTCCGTGGGTCGCCGCACCGATGACGGTCGGAGGCTCCATGAGTCTTATGTCATGCCTAATTCCTGCAGAGAGTGCTTCAATGCCTAGGTAAAGACCGTCGTCGAAACCCTTCTACTCGAGAGGCTGAGTAAAATCTAATTAAAGTACATTATTTTTCCCATTACCTCTGCGGCATCCGCATTCATAGAAATAGCCGTGGTTTTTGAAGGGAGAATTTGTTGGCTCCTTACTTTCTGCAGAAAAGGGTTATGGAGTCGCCACGTTGCCGCCACTGTTGGTGAAGGGGCACGTGTCGAGACATCGAGGGTGCTGCGATCTGAGCTTTTGGACAGGACGGATTTAGTCCGGTGAGTGAGGCACGTTAAAGGAATTATAAAGTTGTTTTGAGCAACAGATTAAACGGTCGATGTGGCGTGTGTGACCAATTAAGATTTGCTCGTGATATGCATCTGGATCAATTTTGTTGCGAAATTTTGAGAGTTTCTTCTGCTTTAAAATCGACTTATTTTAACCACTGGGGGTTCGCTCCAGTGGTCACATTTCTAACTTGGAAGAGGGAGGTGGGGAGTTCAAATCATCACATTCTCATGGGGGACTGAGATGGGGACGATTTCATTTCAAGAGTGGGTTTTGACTCCCACGCCCTACAAAGATGCATGACAAAAGCCTGAAAATGAGTGTTAGAGTAGGATTAGAATAAGACCGAAAAAAAAAAATCGACTTGTTTCTTTGTGTGGTTTTATTAGCACGGGGGCTAATGCAATTAATAAAACAACCCATGACCTAAGCTGGCCTGTACATGGCCCCCATGAAGGTATTCCCCTTTTGGCTTCTTTCCTTGTAGGTATCCTCTTACCCTTCCACATGACACTGTTGCACGGTTGTGATGCATCGCCTAGTTTGAAGCAGTCGTAAGCGTGTCTAACTCCTTGGGGCACTCGAAAAGTTGCGACAAAGATCGAAGGAACAACAAGATTGGAAGAACGTTTTCGGACACAAACCCAACGGTCGGAAGATCACGCTCCGATGTCAACCGTTTACCCGAAACAGATCATTAGCGACACTCGAAATGGACCGAGCTACCCCAAAACAATACCTTCGACTTCAAGCAAGAGGTGATCATATGCAATACACATTAATCAATCAATGGCGTGATAGATAAGGTGATCCGATAATAGATTATCCGGCCCAAGCAGTAAATAGTGATGACTATAAGCTATTTATTAATATAAACAATCGAGGTTCATTTTGCTTGTCCATAGACAATCACTTTTTCGACATTAAATAAGGATTAATATCACGAAAAATCCCAAAGTAGTATACATATGATAAATTTGCCCGAACTAATTTTTTTACAGTCAAAAATCTCAAATTGGTATGCCTTTGATAATTTTAAGTTAAATTGGTATGCTTAAGAGAAATTTATTCTCTGATAATTTCCGTTAAATTTTATTATCAAATTACTGAATTGGATGGCACGTGACAGTTGACTAATATAGCAATTTGGGATTTTACTTTCCATTTGTCAAAGTTATACCAATTTTGTGGTTTTTTGGGGTATTAATCCAATTTAATGAAAAATATATTTATTACAAATATATCAGTTTGAGATTTTTAGAGGTTTAAAAATTAGTTTAGGGTAAATTTATTACAAGTATGCCAGTTTTTTAATTTTAATAGTTGTTTGAAATAAATTTATCATACGTATACTAGTTTAGAGTTTGTTGTAGTCAAAATATTAATTTTTGATAAACTTATCACATATGTACCAGTTTAAGGTTTTAAAAATATCGTCCTTCTATTTTCTAGCACTAACTTCAAGATATATGGATTATGTCCCTACAACAAAGATCAAGTAACTGGCCACGATTGTATAACTATCCAAATTTGGCTCATTTCTCCAACAAGGGCTCATATACTTAGCGTGGGTTTAATGTAATTTTTGTTTTTTAATTGTTTTGCACTTTATTTTTCATTCGATCTTGAACATGCTTTATTTAAATTTAGCCTGGTAACACCAAAAACTCAAAACAGGTACAAACATACTACATTATCTCCAAACAAACTTTATAGAACATTCTAGGTGTGCCACATAATACCCCCAAACTGATATTTTTGTGCCCTATTTTCCTCAAATTGTGGCAAATGTTTCATTTTTTAGGGATAAATATAGCATGAGCGCACTAGTTTGTTATAAATGCCGCATGTGTATGCTAATTTGGGATGTTTTGTGACATAAAAATTAACTTGAGGTAAATGTGGCATAAATATATCGATTTGAGACTTTTTGTGGTATTAATTTTGTATTTTCTATTTGAAGGAAAAGCCGTGAGTATTTTGTTTATATATATAAGTGCAACCAAATCATCAAACCCGTTAAATTCTTGTTTGATCAAATTTGTGCTTAGATGCAGTGGAATAAGCACAAGTAAATTATAATAAAAGCTATAATTCTAAGCTCTATTTAGAAAGGTTGAGGACTAAATGAGAATGATGTGCTATATAGTGCTAACCTAGATATGAGACAAGTACAAAAAAAGCAAAGAAGAAATGATTTGGTGCACGAAATTCATAAAACCACTCAATATGCAGCAACCTTCGCCTCTCATATTCCCTAGTTATTGGGGGGAAAATATTTAGCTATGAACGAGGGAAATGAGGTGTGCGGATGCTATGTTAAAATAAGGAATGCAATCTAAGTGTAAGCTAACCTTGTTATTAAACTGAACAACAACAAAAATCATTACTGGTACTTTATCAAGCACTCAATAAGTGTGATTTTAGCTCGTGTTCAACCTAATTAAGATACTCCACGCATCGGGATTGTACTTGATTTGAAGGTGCTCTTCTTGTCGTACAAAAAAAAAAATCGACCATTAATTATATTCACATGAGTAAGTGGATGGCCGGAAAAAAAAAAAAAAAGTAAACAAAGATCAATGAACTGATGAAGCTAGCGAGTAGAAAAAACAATATCCCTCGGCCTGCCGTTCATGGAACATATGCGACGACCCGTTTACATGATTAGGAGGCTTGAGAAAGGCTTGTACAAAATTTCATAGACATACAAAAGGCTTTGTATAGAAAATACTATTGAGGAGCAAGATCACCAGTAGGTGTATGATCCAACAAGTGCCACAATAAAAGATAGAGTCGTCACCTTTACCACATACTTTTATCAACCTAATTAACGAATTTAATGACCTACAACTGCCGAAACAGTAACTAAATCAGACCCGAGAGTCTGTAGTTTATTTATTTTTTTTTTTTTTTTTTTTTATGTCGTTGAATTGGGCACAAACAAATGTAGACCAGTACAAAATGGAGATGTTGGACGCGTTAAGTCTGGAGTTGACGCTGTGTCATAGAGGGAATAGAACGGGGTCGGATTTTTCAGCGAACCAAAAAAATTGTAATTAACTTTCGTTACCACCAAAAAAAAAAAAAAAAAAAAAACACCTATATGCTGGACAGTGTTTGTCAAGCTAGATGTTCAATAGTGAACTTCCAGCTTGAGATATGGCTTGAGATATGTAATGCTCCTTGATGAGCTTAGCATCTTGTTGGAGTGCGTAGTTTTGTTGTTAAGATGTGCAATAAGTATTTCAACAATGTTAAATTTCTCAAAACAGGAGTGATGCATTTCAATTTTCTTTTATAATAGTTGAATATAGAAAGAAAATAATAAATGATATCCTTCTTGGTTAATGTAAAGAATTATCGTTAAGTCAGGGTCAGCAGGTGCTGAATGCTGCCCATCGCCCTTAAATCCTATATTAACTTTGATTGCTGTACATAAGGCTTCCTGATCTGCCCTGATATATTGTTTGCAGGGACCTTGACCCTCTATATGACGTCGTCAAGCACAAAGAATACAAAGATAAGTGTTACGAAAGCCTGATGTCTCAAGTATGCTGAGGTCAGTTTTTTGTTGTGTTTTATAGTAACATTCAAAGAGTTATTAGTTTTTTTCCTGTCCTTTTCGGACGTTTCAGCTGAACACCACTTTATGCAGCTTTTACCATGGGTTGGAAAATTAACGGGCGAATCGTTGAGATTCTTCTCACCAATAGTCATATGGACCAGGTTTAAGTCTAGTCAACACATGCATGACGTTTGATACCCTGCATTCGTGGATTATCTCAAGGTACGTCGCTCAATAAATAGTCTCTTCAAGGGATTGCATTGTTTCTTTTAGGCTAGAATATTTCTCTATTTAATTTCCTCTGACCTTTGATTTCTTCTCAGGCTTGGCTTGTTTTGATGGACCTAGGAATAAGGGAGACTGATGCATCTCAAATTATAGCCAACCGTGAAGCGCAGCATCAGTATCCGACTTTGAGAGCAGAAAAGGTTAATCACCTGGTCACTCATCTCCTCCCCTATCTTCATCTACAGCCTACGTGCGAAGTTTATTTATTACATGCACATGCAGAGACCAGTGCTACCACCGATGGTCTAAAGTATTAAGCGAAGTGTTATAGGTGCATCTAAAATTATGCCGTTGCTCTTATGTTTCTTTGATTCCTTTTCAATCTATAACTTATTTGATTTTTGAGTCGAAGATCCGGGTTATGAAGTTTTGAAAAGGTTATCAGGGGAGACATATGCAAAGATAGAAATGTCATTTACAGCTATTCGTACATCTACATCCCCATTGCATAATAGAATTGCAGTTACTTATCTCTTGTCATGAAATGTAGAATGAAGTCCAGAGCTTCCTATTCGACGGAGTTGATTCACTAGGCAGCAAAACATTTTTGGATTACTTTCCAGAATATCCATGTCAAGAAGGCAGAGTCAATTAGAAGGGAAGCGTACTCGGGAAAGGAGAATTTATGGGAAACCGTAATGACTAACTTGCCTGTTCATTGCACTTCTGTTGCCACCTTTTCCAGGTCTGTTTCATTGTGCTACTGCACTTAACTAGTGCATCATAAGTGAGTTTTTCTCTCTTCAGGCTAGCAACTTCCTTTCAGGTTTGGTTATTTATCCCTCACATTGACAAAATTGTTATTTTAGTCATTTGAAATTTTGCTTATTCTTGTAGCAATAGGATAAGACCTTGATCTGTAAATATTGTGCAAGAGTTTGAAAATGCAGCTACACGTATTTAAATGCGCCTATCTTTCCTGTTAGCAACTTTCTATTGCCTATTGATTTGAGTAGCAACTCGAGGCCTCATTTAATTCAGTGGTCGTTGAGTATATGTGAAGTTTTCTTATGTTGCCGTGGTTGAAATCGAAATCTAAACATTTCATTTTATTTCCTCTCTCAGGCTTCGGGCTTCTGCTATTTCCGTTGCGCTAGATGGTTCCTTGGTGATTGCCCGTGACAAACGGTGTGAAGGCAAGCCTATTTTTAGGACGTTCATCCATCAAGGTGTGTCATTCAACTATATCCTTGATTTGTCGCTATGAATGCGAACAGCTAGTAATAAAAACAACTAACACAAATGCAAAAATTTAAGCCTAAATTAGCAACAAAAAAATGATTGAATTAACACAATTGTAGTACCGATAAGACTTTTTGATAATTTTCCCATTCTCATACTTACCCCTTATTTTCTTCCTTGTTCTCTGTTAACTTACCCAAAAGTATTAAAACTCTGCATGAATATCTAAATCTTATGCATCATTTATAACAAAAAACAAAAATAATATGTAGAACTCCGTACCATCTGTACCCTATATACTTTTCGTGTGCAAGGAACGACTCCATCGTGCCATACATGATTGATATCATTTCGAACAATATAGAGTGCATTCAAATTTCTTCTATCATTGAATTCCTTTCATTGATTCTTTGCTTGACATCGTTAAATGTACATGCTGCGTTTTATGTGAAATGCAATAGGGAGGGTTAAGGATATGCCTGAATTTAGATATAGACGAGTTCTGCTAATTGCTTAAGCTTTGAACAAAACAATCTTAGAGGAGTTGTTCAATGACCGGAGCTGTTCAAGAAAAGTGAATGACGATGGTGCACGGTAGAGATTGATGGAGGAGAAGCAGGGATGGCATCTGTTGGTGGTTGATATTGATAGGTGAATGGAACGCTTGATAATGGAGATCCCGTGATAGACAATAGGTGATTGATGGTGAAGTAACGTGCTGATATTTTGGTGAAGGAAGTTTGATTGTTGGTGTTCGATCTGGCTATGGTTTTTTGTATTCTCAGTCCATTAAGAGGAAGACATAGATAAAGTGAGCATAGATAATATATATAAGAAGGAGAATAATATATATATAGGAATAGTGGATTCCAGATGTTTAAGATTGTTTCGATAGTGGAATTCGGTTCAATTTTCGAACTTGAACAGCTTTTGGAGAGTTCCATTTTGCTGATAATTTGAAAGCTTTAGTTTGTTGGTTTGATAAGAAACAAACCCCTAGGAATGGTGAGCTTGGTTCCCGGTTTAGGAATAAAATGAACGGTTCCAAAAAAAAAAAAAAAGAAAATAAGAGAGAAAATAAGAAATAAGAAATAATGAAGAAAATAGGCTTTGAAGGTTTAGAACTAAAAGGGGTTTTGTTGGAAAGCCCAATCGTATTTTTTGCCCAGATTTGTGAAAATATGTTGGACCATATTCGGATTGGGCTCAACAGCCCAGCCCAATGTCCCAATTTTTAGTAATAAAAAAATTAAAAAAATTCTGAAAATTAAAACATAGAAAATGTTTAGAAAATAGGCCTCGATTGGATAATTAGATCTTAGTGTTATATTTAACTTACTGTCTCTTAATTGACATTTATGTAGTTTGGAGATGTTGGTGAGCACTTGATTATAGTTTAGTTTTGGTAGATTACTTTTCTAGACAATAATTGGAATCAATTTTATTATAGCTCATGGGTTTGCTATCTCAAGGCTTGATAATAGATCCATGTCATATTCTTTATCCAACTCGTATTGGGTTACATTACCGTACTATGCTTTTTTACTCATTCTTCATTACTTTCTTGGATCAACGATTGTGATTCTTTTATATTGTTTTCCTAAGTTCTGATTTGCTTGCTTTTGTTGAATAGTTAGGTTGCGTTTTGGGGTCTTAATTTGAAAAAAATCCTTGGGTTTTCTTGTCAACAACTTGTTCATCATTTCGAATCCCTGAAACCATCATTAGGCATTGAGATGTGGACATCAAGCATAAGGCATTTGTGAGGTACTCACCATCCTATAAGGCTATCAACAATTTATAATTTTTCATATTTCCTCCTTTTTTTCTTTTCACTTAGGCTTGGCCCTACTTCCTCTATTTTCCTTCTTCCCCCGGCCTAGTCTCCTTCCTTTCCCCTTTCTTCCTCTCTCCCCTCACGCTTGCTAAAGGAAGGACGCAAGGGACAGGTGGAGCAATAAAGACCATCGAGTAAGATGTCCAACTAGGGGCGGGTTGGCACGACGAGCTGGCAATGGCGGGGCCATGCATGCTTGCTAGGCGAGCTTAAAAGCGGTGATTTTTGGGAGGTTCGGGGGACCTGGGAGAGAAATCGAGAGAGTGAGAGGGAGCGAGAACTAGGAAGCGAGGTTGTGATTAAAGGGCTTGCTTTAGTAGCCAACGTGCGGACCTCGATTGCCAACCCTCGTGAAATATACATGCATTGGAGAATTTTGTTTAACGTTTGTCCCACTAAAGTCAATTGCATCGAAGAATTCCCCAACTGCTTCTTCCTCATATAATGTTGGTCTTTAAATATACATGCATCATCACACCATCCAAAGACAAAAACCCTTCGATATGAGAAAAATTGCCTTCCGCCCGATTCGATCAAAAAGATGATCTATGTGATTTTGATGGTAGGGATTAGGTCCATGCTTGCCCTTTCCCTCTTGATCCTCTTGTTGCTGTCTTCATCTCTTAAGAGCTCAGCTAGCACTCTTGGAAGTATTGAACCTGTAGATTAGACCTTTAGCCAGGAAATGAGAAAGCAAGAGATCCAAATGAAGAAGGCAGACGATGGGGGTGGCGGTGGCGATTGCAGTGGTGGTGGCGCTAGTTACACAGGTGGCAGTATCATCTATATAGTACTTGTCAGTGCCAGTGGACATAAGCCTAGTAATGGGACTCAAAGGTCCTCAACCATCAAACCTCGTCCATGGTCACTTGCCTTAGTCATTTTTGTTCCTCTAATCCTCGGTCTACCATTTGCTTCAACCCTAGTTTGATTGCCATGAACCATAATCCTCGATTCATCATCTCCTCAGTTGTGTTTCATGCAAACTAGGGTTGAAGCAAACAGTAGACCGAGGATTAAAGAGGAACAAAAATGATCGAGTAAAGCGATGATGAGTGAGGTTCAATAATTGAGGACCTTTGAATCCCGTTGCTAGGCTTATGGCCACTAGTGCCTTCAGGTATCAAATAGATGATACGCCACCAGTGTAACTAGTGATGCCACCATGGCCATCGCCACCCCCACCGCCAACCCCATCGCCACCCTTCTTCATGTGGACATCGAGCTTTCTCGTTTCCTGACTAAAAATCTCATCAAGGGGCTCAGCACTTCCACGAGTGCTAGCCAAGCTCTTTGGACATCGAGACAGCAACATGAGAATTGCGAGGGAAAGGGCGAGGGCGGACTTGATCCCAGCCATCAACATTGTAGAGATCGCTTCTTGATCGAATAAGGAGAAAGGCGATTTTTTGTTGAACTGAAATCAATTGCATCAAAGAATTCCCCAACCGCTTCTTCTTCATCTAACATCAGTCTTTAAATATACGTGCAACATCACCATCCAAAGGCAAAAACTCTCCAAATTTTCTCCTACGAAATAAATCGCCTTCCAATCAATTCAATCAAGAAGGCGATCTTTACGATCTCGACGGGGATCAAGTTTGTGCTCACCCTTTCCCTCATGATCCTCGTGTTGCTATCACCATCTCCTAAGAGCTCGGCCAACGCTTGTGGAAGTGCTAAGCCCATGGATGAGATCTTTACCAAGGAAATGAGAAAGCTCGACATCCACGTGAAGAAGGATGGCAAATGAAATTTGTATATATTTTGATGTATACACTAATGAAGAATACAATATATTTATAGACTTTATTAGATAAATATTTTACGATAATATGTCAATTAAGATTATACATAATCAAATGGTAATATATGTGCAATACACATACAATCTTAAAAGACACGAATAATTTATACGAAATATCATAATTATCTTTAGTACATGAAAATATCTTACAGAAAGTGTTAAACATCCATAAAAAGTTAAAAATAATAATAATGGAAAAAAGAGATATGACATTTGTATATATTTTGATGTATATACACCATCTTATTTATAAGTTTTGTTAGATAATCATTTTAAGATAATATCTCAATCAAGATTATGCACAATCAAATGGCAATTTACATACAATACACATGTAATATGTGTACAATCTCGAGAGATTTAGATAACCAAAAAGAAATATCATAATTATCTTTAACATAGGAAATAATTTATTGTGTCCCTCACCTAGGCCGGCTTGGACCACGTTAGGCCAATCTCATGACAGTAACCAAACTAACTGTAGGCTCAAAAATAACCAAAATACTCTCACGACTTACAAATTGACTATTTGCTCCCTTTAACCTAAAGTAATTATTGAAATGCCCTTAACTCAATTTTTGGGTGATGATATCACTCACATGTAGAAATTTCAAAAGTTTTAGATGAATAATTGAGATTTAAATCTTTTGGGATATGGTTCCTTAAGGACCAATAAACTCAGTGGCATGCTTGCTTTTGTACATAACTATATCTATCAAGCAGGTCGAGTTAGGTTGGGTTTGGGTTGGTTATAAATGGTCCAACCCAAATCGATCTATTTAACACGTTTATGATTCATTTATCCTAATGTAAAATTTTTGACCCAACTCATCCCTAACCAACCTAACCCAATTAACTAAACCTAAGAAAGCTTCTTTTTATGATATTTCTTCTTCTTCTTTTTAAAAGGTATTGCTAAAACACTTTCATGCAATACAAATTTAGTGGACAATTTTTTTATTAAAAAAAAAAGAAGAAGGTTTGTTTCTTAAATATTTTCCAAGAAGTATATTTTAGGAAAATTACAATATTTTTTTGTTTTTGCCTAAAATTTGAAAATAAATTTGAAAATATTTTTTGTCATTTAATAAGAAAAATATGATAAATTTTCCTTGACTCATTTTTAATATTTTTATTTTTAAAAAATATAGAAATTTGAATTATTTTTATTTTTAACAATCTAATTGTTAGTTTTTTTTTATTTTTGAAAAATAGAATTTTTACATTTTACTTTTTCTTTTTCTTCATTTTGGCCGATTTGCTAGACGACCAACAATTAGCCATAAGCGAGCTCAAGGCTCAAGTCTTGCTCAAGCCTCACTCAAGCCTCACAAGTTGTCGGTGAGGCCTCCGCCTCACCAAATTAGCAAGCTCGAGCTTGCCCGATGCTAGTGAGCTCGAGTCTTGCTAAATCAGCGAGACTCAAGCCTCGCTAATCATAGGTGACCTCAAGCTCATCTAAGGCCGGCAAGCTCGAGCCTCACCTAGCAAGTCACAGGTCGTCGCCGTGCCCACCATCGACTAAGGAAGGACTAAGGAGGAAGCAGAAAGAAAAAAAAAAAAAGAAATATAAAAAATAATTATAATTTCAATTTTAATAAAAATATTTAATAATTAAAAAAAAAGGGGAATGAGAGAGTGCAAGGCTTGGACTGAAATGGGTTCTGGCTTCTAAGTCCCACCCATTTAAGACCCCTTTATCTTAAATTTTCAAATTTTAAACCCATGTAACTAGTCTCATAAAAATATAAATGACCCATATATGATACATTTATGATTTAAATGGATCATATATTAGTTTAAGACCCATTTTGACACCTCTATATATAATGCAAAACAAACAAATCACACGTGTAGCTACTAGCCTACTAGTTATCATATTGTACACAATATTAATAGTTCATTTGTTTCGCAAAAAAGAATTATTTGAAAATTATTTTTAAAAATAATCGTTTGTTGGCACATAAGTTTTAGCTCTCACTATAGGCTTTAATTGCATATAAAGTTTAGGGATTAATTTTTAATTCCTAAAACAATTCAAATCATTAAAATTGCATAGCACGTAAGCATTTGGAGCATTTGCATTAATAGAACTAGAATTTATAGTAAATATAAAAAATAGATTAATTTAAAAATTTTAAAAAACAAAGAGTCATGTTATAAAATTAAAAAATTAAAGAAAATTTAGAAAAGACAGAGCCAGATTCGGGCCTGGTCGACCCGGCCCCTTATTTCTTTTCTCGGCTAGACCCAAGCCCACCCCTTTTTCTCTTTCTTTTCCCCCTACGCAGGCCATCCCATCTCCTATACCCTTTAGCCCGGTCCGTGCATTGGTCTTCTTCTTCCCTCACGTCACGCACACCTCTGCAACGTAGCGACGTACCGAAGCAAAACCGAGTCAACGCTCTCCTCTCGTGTCGACTGCCAGGCGTCCCGCGAAGTCCACGTCTTCAAGCCCCGGCACCAGCAGTTGCTTCTCGTCTCTCAGCTCTGCCACGTTCAGCCACCAGCAGAGTCACCGAAGCTCTCTCTCTCTCTGCTCAGTCCACGATCCACCGAGAAGCTCAGCACCCACCAGTTTGGCGCCAGCGAAGCAGCCCAGGCCAGTCAACCTACAACCGTTGGAACCCAGGGTGTTGATCGAAAATCAGTCTGTCTCTTTCACCGAAGCTGCAGTTGATTGCCCCCTCCACTAGCTTGTGCCTTCGTCGAGCAAGTTCCTGCAGCCGCGTGTCTTCGGTCAGCTTTAGCAAATGGTTGACGTTCGCTCATCCAACGCACGCGAGCAGCTTCATCTTCGCTGCTTCGTTCTTCTCAGCATCCACGTCTCGGTCAAATTTGGTGGTCCCTCGGCGGTGTGTTGACGCTAGCAGCTACTTTCCTCTCGTGCACCAGCGAACTCCACAGCAGCTCCTCTTCATTCGTCCGCACGCCAGCAAGCTGCCCGAAGCTACTGCCATCCACGTTTCGGTGTCTTTGCCTTGCTCCTTGCGCCATTCTCCAAGCTCGGATGACCTTCAACGCAGAAGACCAAGCTGTTTGCTCCAGCCCCTCAACCGAACAGCCCAAGCTTTCGGCCCAGCTTGTTAGTGGATCCAGTCCACATGAAGCCAGCAGCAATTTCGGCCCAAGCTTAATCACCCCATCTCAAGTTGAAGCCCAATTCAGTTTAGTTTCAGGCCCAGCATCATTTGTATTTCAGTTGGGCCCAGCAAGTTTAGCCCATCTTGGGCCCGCGAAGCAAGTCGGCCCAAGTTCGGCTGCCGTCGCGGTTTCCGATCTTCGCGTTTACCAAGTGAGTTTTACTCACTAATGCCTTCTTAGTGTGCTAATTATACTTAAAGGTTGATTAGTGTTAATTAAGTGTAATTAGGTGGTTAGATTAGAATTGATTAGTAATTATTAGTTAATTACATTGCATGTTAGTTGTTTGGTTAGTGTAATTAGATAGAGAATTGCCTATAGTATTTATTGGATGCTTCTTGGGATTTTTCCCGTCCCTTATCGGGTGTTAATTAAGTAAATTAGGAATTAAATATTAATTTTCGAAATTAATTATTTAATTATTTATTTCTCAGAAATTCAAATGGGATGGCCAGTGACCGGGATTTTATGCTAATGATCATGGCGCAGTCCGTTTATTTAATTGAACTTTATATTGTGATAAATTGAATTTATTGTATTTATTTATTTAATTTTCGAAATTAATTATTTAATTATTTATTTTCGGAAATTCAACGGGATGGCCGGTGACCGAATTTCGTGCTGATTGTCGTGGAGTGGTCCATTTATTTAATTGAGCTTTAATTCGCGTCGAATTGATTTAATGGTGCATTTTTAAGTTATGTTCTTAAATAATGCGATGTTTAGTTATGTGATTGAGGATTGGTCGAGTATCGGTTGTCAGTATCGAAAGTGCGTTGGTAAATCACCTAGAGAATGCCCGTGACCCGGTGAATTGGAGTGTCACCTAGGAAGGACACGTGGCTCGGTGATTGGATATGTCACCTTGGCGAAAAGGTAGCCTTAGAGAATGCATGTGGCTCGGAGACTCGGTATGTCTTCTGGAGAATGCACATGGCTCGGTGACATAGTATGGCATCGTAAAAGGGTCGGGTGGGACCATAAAGCCACTAAATCTTGAGAGGGTCGGGTGGGACCATAAAGCCACTAAATCTTGAAAGGGTCGGATGGGGCCGTAAAGCCACTAAATCTTGGAAAGGTCGGGTGGGACCGTAAAGCCACTAGATCTTGAGAGGGTCGGGTGGAACTGTAAAGCCACTAGATCTTGAGAGGGTCCGGTGGGACCGTAAAGCCACTAAATCTAAGGAATTGCTTGGTGTTGGATGAATGACCTAGAAATGGTCCGGCCCCGACATGTAATCGACTAAGTCGATTGATTGATGATTCGATCCGAGTGTGATATAATGTGATTCAATGATCTGCTCTACGATATTGTGAATGGTTTAATTGAGATGTAATCGACTAGGTCGATTTGATCGATGCTTCGATCAGTAATGTAATTGCTTGGGTGCCTATTTGATATGTGCTAACATGCAGGTGGAATCTGAGGCCAAGGTAAGTCCTCTGACTCATGTTGTGTCTAGGCAGCCCTAAGCTGTATTAGTTTACTAATCGGGTCTTAGGGGATAGAACTTGCTGAGACGTTATCTCAGTGGTTATTGAATAACCATTTCAGGACTTGGATGAGGAGCCTAAGGAGCATGAATCGATGAGGAGATCCCCTGTTGAGGAACCCGAAGAGGAGTACGTGGAGGAGGACCCCGAGGATAACCCCGAGTACGACCCGGATGAGGACCGAGATCCTATCCTGTCTTGTCAGACCTTGTTTGTATGTGAATAGACGTTAGACCGAGTTGCGTATATATAGTATTGTAGAATACTACGAGATGCATGTAAAAAAGATGTAGTTGTGAATTTTCAGTAAGAAAAATATGTGGCCTGCTTATCTATCCCATCGTTTTATTTGTCTGGGATTTATAATCGCTTCCGCATGTGCATATATAAATGAAAGGGTCGGCGATACATAGTCCTGGGATATCGCAAATTTAAAATCGACCAAAGGTAAGGGATGTGCGCGTGCATGAGGATCGGGGCGTGACAATATATGTATGAGATATTATTAGAAGGTCTAGTTACCTGGATGGATGCCTTTAAATCAGCATTGGCATTTGATGTAGGCACAACTTTAGACTCTTTCGAACCCTTTCTAATTGATTCAAGACCACGAGCTTTACCGGCAGTAGCTTTACGCCTGGAATAAAAATCAACCAATTGTAGGGTCAGTAGCATGATGTGGAGTGTAGGAAACACTTCTTATGAAGCAATTCTAAGGGCGCGTTTGGTAACGTTTTGTTCTTTTTGTTCCGGGAACGAGGAAACAAAAAAAAAAAAAAGTGTTTATTCCGGGAACAATTTTGAACAAAAGAACGCGTTTGGTAACGTTTGGTCGGGAATAAAAAATGAATAGAAACACGTTTGGTAAATTTTATTCTTTTTTGTTTCTTTTAATTTTTAAACATTTTTATTTTATTATTTATTTTTTCCTTTCTTTTTATTTTTCTTTTTTTCGGCCGGTCCCGGCCTCGGACTCGGCCGACGGGGCCGGGCCTCGCCCGCCCACGCGAGGCTCGCCGGCCCTCGGCGAGGCCGAGCTCGCGGCGACGCCGGGCGCGGGCGAGGCCGAGCCTCGCCTTGGGCGGGCGAGCTCGGGCTCGCCCGGATCCGGCGAGGCCGAGCCTCGCCATGGCCGGGCGAGCTCGAGCTCGCCCGGATTCGGCGAGGCCGAGCCTCGTCAGGGCCGGCGACGCTCGGCCTCGCCGGATGGGGCGAGGCCGAGCTCGCCCGGCCAAGGCGAGGCTCGGCCTCGCCGGATCCGGGCTAGGCCGAGCCTCGACGGCTTGGATCGCCGCCCGCCATGGCGAGGCCGGCGACCGGCGAAAGAAAAAAGAAGAAAAAAAAGAAGAAAAGAAGAAGAGAAGAAGAAGAGAGAGAAGAAATGTTCCTTCAAGAAATGTTCCAGGAGCAAGAAACAACAAATTGTTGTTTCTTTTTTTTGTTCTTATTTCGTTCAGAAAAAAAAAACAAAAAGGAACAGAAACGCAACCAAACGCGTTTCTGTTCCTTTTTGTTCGAAGAACACTTTCCGTACAAAAGTGTGCCGGAAACGTTTCTAAGAAACGTTTCCATGCACGCCCTAAGTGGCTACATAAGCAAGTTTTTCCTTCCCCATAATATGTCAATCCAACTCCTCCGCCATTACACATTTTGAAAAAAGGGAAAAGTAACTGCATTAACAATGGTCGTATTTATTTTACAGTACAAAAGTGGAAACTTGATGAAACGTTTTTGTTTGTACAAGGATGAACTAGTTGATAGTTCATTTGCAGAAAGTAATTAACAGAAAGTCCTTTTTTTCTATCGGTTTCTATATAGCAAGATTTTGACAAGACTTCAAACTTTCTGTAGAGGTTTTCTTTCATGTGGGATTTTTTTTTTTTTTAATATATATTTCGGCTAGCCATCTGTGACCAGATTTTAAATTAGTGCTAAAGACTGTTTCTCTAATCAGCACAAACCCACAGCCACATTTATGGCCGAAACTGGAGATTTCTTTTAGTAAAACAACACAGAAGATGACTCACTTTCTGGCTTCCTCATCTCGAAGTCTGGCATCAAACTCCTTGCTTGATGGATACTTTGGCAAACTTGACAGATCACTTGGAAGAGGATTGGATGTGAAGAACTGGGATAGTAAATCAAAGTATAGGATATTAGCAATTGTAACTAAACGGAAGATAAAAAGCAAAAGATCAGCTTGCAGCGTCATAGATAGAAAAAATTTCTTCCTAAAACTTGTTCACTGAGCAGTAAGTCAATATTAAAAACACAGGCCCACTTGATTCAATATCCAATTATAAAATTTATCGCATTATTTCATGAAAAAGGTTGTAGTTTGAAGGTTAGTATTTCTGGCAAAGCTATCGTGTCATATCAAATTACATGATTGCACTATTTAATGTCTTCAAAGAAATATGCTGAATTATTCAAAGTTGCAATAACAATAAGAAAATTGGCACACAAAATGTAAAATATTTAAAAGTAGACACGCTAGGGAGGAACAAACCATACAAGACATCAAGAAAGCTGAAAAGGAAAAACTTAAGACCTACCTCATTCCGAAGGGCTGAGGAAGCCGTTCCACGGCATTCTGGTTCAACTGCAAGAAGAACATCTAGCAGGCCCAATGCAGATGAAGGAAAATCCTTAAATGTCTCCAGGAGACAGCGCTTGTAAGGTTGCTGAGGCTTGAAAATGGTTGCATGTGGCGATTTTGACTTCTTCCAATATTCTTCTGAAGGAGACCCACAAAGTTTGAAAATTTTGTGCAATTGCTCCACCTACAAATATTTCATGATCAGATAAGAATTGGTGAATCGCATAGACAATTATTTATTATAGACTCAGAAGTGCTTAAATTTTTATTAGACTCGGAAATATTTAAGATTGCATTTTGACATTAGCTTTACACATCACTACATATTAAGGTAGATATGACACATCCACCCTCTTACAGAAAATACCTGCCAATATAAATAAATAAACAAAACCCTGAAATAGAAGCTTGTAAAATCAAATTATTTTGCCATTTTCTATGAAATTGATGCTGATTATAATTTATGTCATGCATAAGTAGACTAAGGAATGCTCTTCAAGACTCTTAGATTAGATTTTATGTAACCGAAAGTGTAGACATCAAGCTGTTGTACACAAGGCAAAAATGCTCGAGTAAACATTGGGTATAGAATTTTCAAAACACTATACAGACTGAAACAATGTTTTTCCCAATGTTCTAATATTGTAAACAAATTAGGCACTACATAAGGAATGGCACCTCTGTTCTTCCAGGCATTATGGGCTTCCCAGCAAACAATTCAGCTAGGATGCAACCAGAACTCCACAAATCCACAGAAGCTCCATAATCTGAAGAACCAAGCAATAGCTCAGGAGGTCGGTACCAGAGAGTGACTACGCGACTCGTTAGAGGCTGCTTTTGATTGGTCCGGAAAAAAGTTGCCAATCCAAAATCTCCAATTTTGAGATTGCCATTGTTGTCGACTAACAAGTTAGAGCCGTTGATGTCACTGTCTAGAACACCATGGCTGTGGCAATATTCAAGTCCACAAAGTAGTTGTTGCATGTAACATTTGATCTAGAGGAAGAAATTAAAAAAATGAGTCAGTCAAAGAAAGTCTATATCATCTTTATAGTTTTAGTAAGAAACTACAGCAAGTAGAAAGTGGTGAATCACAATTACAGACAATGCTTAAGAATGAAGACCTTATATTGAAGAAAGAGTTTTGATCTAAAATTAAATGTCCACATTCTCCCTTTCATATTCAAGACTATATAGCAAACGGTAAATGTGAAGATGCAGCATCAAATGGTGAATGAGAAGATCTAAGGAATGAAGATAGAAACTCAAGCATCAATTGTGAGAAAACCTGGGAAGCTACATAAACCTACAACCTTTTGTTCTGCTGTCCAATTGATGCAGTAGCCTCTGAGAACAACTAAACCTTATCCATACTCTACCCAACTTGTTGGTCACATGAATAACATTTAATTCAACCGAGGAAGTATTAAACACAACAAGTGTGTACCTGAGATTCAGTGAACTTTATACTCGGAGTGGCAGCGAGGCCAGCAAGATCACGGTCCATATATTCAAAAACAAGATACAGACTGCCAGAAACCCTTGAAGTTATCAAACCCTCCAGCTTCATGACTATCCATATATATGCATATGTATATGCGTGCACACATGTGCGTGCGTGCAGTATTATAAACTTGTAATCTATATTAGTTACATTGCATTAATCATCAATTGGTGTTGATAGATTATATTTCTGTTAGTATAATTTTCATTTGTAAATAAATTTTAACTAGTGCGTGAAACTAAACCTATATCATTTAATAAGAATGTAATTTCTTAGAAAATTTACAATTTCTAATACATAAAAGTCGAAAGGACTTTCTTCTTCTTCGAATTTATAAGAGGGCGGAGGATAGAGATGATCTCGGCCTGCCGCTTCGCTATCTGCTCAACGAGCCGGTCACCGCTGTTCGTGTACGCGACCACGGAGGGTTTGGTCCTCTGCCCTTCGGCGTTGGTCACAATGGCGGGCTTCCCTCCCTCCATCGCCGCCGGCCCGCCACCTATTCGGGCCTTTGGCGCTGTGCTTCAAGAACGAGAGCTTTCTTGAATCCAGAGACTCCCCGAAAAACAACGAACTTGATCGGCGATTCGCTCTCTTGGGGATTCTTGAAGACGACCCAGTTCGAGCTAGACCCAGGCTGTGGATTTGAGCCGCCTAGGACGCCATTTCCGCGGTTGAATACGCCAACCCGAAAGGGCAAAACCTCGACAGAGCAACCAAAATGAAGTCCTCTCTCGTTCTTTCTCCGCTCCTTCGAATTTTCAGCGAACGAACAGGCAGTAATTCAATAAGAAAGTTTCTTTTTTGGCGGGGTTGAATTTGCAGAATCGAGTCCGGCGTGAGCAGCGAGGAGGACGAAGAGAGTGTGTAGCGCAATATATAAGTCTGCCCGGGCATGTCGGGGACTGTTGGAAAGGTCGAGGTGCTTCTGAAATTTGGCTTCTCTCTCTCCCAATTTTCGTCAATTAATCGGTGCTGCTTAGAATTTGCCTATGTTTTTCAAAATGCAAATGAGCAAAATGCCATTCGACTTAAAAAAGCAAAATAGTGAGCAATGCCAAGTAGAGTCTAATCTTTCTTTTTTTTTCTTTTTTTTCCTTTTGCTTAGCAAAAAGAAAAATGCTAAGCATATTTTGTGAATATTTCGATTTAAGAATGAATTGTCCAAAGCTTTTTAACCCCACTACTTATGGTAATCTGCTTATTATTCAAGCATATACTCTGAAACTTCAAAATAAAACTATTACTATTCATCTTTGTTACAATTTACGAAAACAAGTGCAGAGATATAGTTATTTGAAGATTATAAAACATGTTGTTCATTAAAGAAATTCTATAAGTCCTACAAATTAATTTCAAGCTTTTCATTCCTGTTCGACTTAATAAATAGTTTGCATGCAATTGATATAGTTTCAACAGATGATTTGTGCTGAAAACACATTGATATTTCATCCAATCGCACGATGTTGAGAATCATAACTATTAGTTATAATCACACCTCACTATAAATTTGACAATACAACTATCTTCTCAAAATTGATATCAACAGGATTGAGTGAATGGTCATTTGTTTTATTTTTATTTTTTTCGTTCAAATTTTTTTTTATTAAATCCCAAAGCACTTCAAACACCAAAGCCTACGATTGAGGCATCAAAACAAAGAAGATTCCAAAGGGTTTGAGATGGATGGACTACCCAATTAAAAGGTAAAGTTTTTAGTCGATATTATACCTTACAAGTCCAATCCTCCATAGTCCATACTATTTAGAGACTCTTGTGCAATGGGCTAAGGAGATACACTTGAATCAGCCCATGATCGTACGAGCTTCCATGAAAAGAGCACGTGATTCCCAATTACACTGACTTGAGCTAACTAATTACATGAACTAAAGACTTGCAATCAAACTCGAGTACGATCGTTTTTCCTTTTTGCTTTGAGGAGAAAGAGTGCCGTAAGAAATCTTTTCTTCCTTTTTTTTTTTTTTTTTTTGGGATCAATTGTTTTATTTAGTTGTGATAATATCCTTATTTTGGGTTAGTTAGCTCTTAAATGCGATATACCTTCCCTTATTGTGGATATCTTATTCAATTCAACACACGTGAATTGTGACATCCAGATTTTCGGGTTTTAATTTGACTGGATAAATAGGGCCGTTTTGTTCGGTTGAAGCCAAAGATTGTGAATTCGGGATACAAGTGGGCTATACTGATAAGAAAAAGTACCAATTTGATCGATGAAATATTGAATGAAATTATAGGGGTCAAATTGATTTGACTCAAGTGGGATTAAGGTTCAATTTGGAAAGAAACCCTAACAAAATTCGTATGCCACACTTACCCCCACATATTGGCCAATCTAAAGCTTCTAGAAGGGGCATTTTTGGCAAGGAAAAGGGAGTGGAAGACAGCTGGATTGGTGGGGCCAAAGAGAGAGAGAAAGAGAGAGAGGAGGAGAAAACCGGTTTCCCCTCTCTCCTCCGTCGAGCATCTCCATCTTCTTCCCCTTTCTTTGGGGTTTCTTCTTCAGCAGCAACCGAAGAAGCCGAAGCAGCAGCAGCAGCTCCGCCCGTCGCCGCCTCTCGCTGTCGTCGTCGCACGCTGGCAAGTACCGGAGCTGCTCGTGCACCCGAGCCCGCCACCGTGCTGCCGTCCGCACGCCTCCGCCCTTCTCCTCCCTCTGGTTTGAACAGAACCGAATAGCAGAAGCAACGTCCAGCGTCGCCGGAAGGAGCCGCGACCAGCTGCTTGGACGCCGCCGCACCGCCGCCCACGCAACGCCGCGCGCTCCGCCGCCTCACGCTCGCACCTGCCGTTCCCGCCGTGCGACCCAACCCCGTTCCGCCTTTGTTCAAGCTTCTTTGTTTTGGCCATCACAGGCCATGGTTCAGCCACCTCCGACCACCGTCGATCCCCGCCGAGCTCCGCCTCGCCCTCGCCACCCTTGGCCGCCTCAACCGGCCCCGAATTGCCTCGACCAGCAGCGCACAAAGAGTGCAGAAAATGGGAATGACAGTGGGGTTTTGGCTCGTTTTGGCTGCCTTCCTAAGCCCGGATGCTCGGCCCTCTTTGAGGAAAGTCAATTCTCGCGTCGAGCCCGTCATTTTGAGTGAGTTTTACTCACTAATGCCTTCTTAGTGCGCTAATTATACTTAAAGGTTGATTAGTGTTAATTAAGTGTAATTAGGTTGTTAGATTAGAATTGATTAGTGATTATTAGTTAATTGTTTTGCATATTAGTTGTGTGATTAGTGTAATTAGATAGAGAATTGCCTGTAGTATTTATTGGATACTTCTTGGGATTTTTCCCATCCCTTATCGGGTGTTAATTAGGCGATTCGGGCCTAATTGAATGTTTAGGAATTAAATATTAATTTTTGAAATTAATTATTTAATTATTTATTTTCCGGAAATTCAACTGGGATGGCCAGTGACCGGGATTTTATGCTGATGATCATGGCGCAGTCCGTTTATTTAATTGAGCTTTATATTGTGCTAAATTGAATTTATTGTATTTATTTATTTAATTTTCGAAATTAATTATTTAATTATTTATTTTCCGGAAATTCAACCGGGATGGCCGGTGATCGGAATTTCGTGCTGATTGTCGTGGAGTGGTCCGTTTATTTAATTGAGCTTTAATTCGTGTCGAATTGATTTAATGGTGCATTTTTAAGTTATGTTCTTAAATAATGCGATTTTGGCTATGTGATTGAGGATTTGCCGAGTATCGGTTGTCGGTATCGAAAGTGCGTTGGTAAATCACCTGGGGAATGCCCGTGACCCGGTGAATTGGAATGTCACCTAGGAAGGACACGTGGCTCGGTGATTGGATATGTCACATTGGCGAAAAGGTAGCCTTAAAGAATGCACGTGGCTCGGAGACTCTGTATGTCTTCCTGGAGAATGCACGTGGCTCGGTGACGTAAAAAGGGTTGAGTATGGTATCGTAAAAAGGGTTGGGTGGGACCATAAAGTCACTAAATCTTGAGAGGGTCGGGTGGGACCGTAAAGCCACTAAATCTTGAGAGGGTCGGGTGGAACCGTAAAGCCACTAAATCTTGAGAGGGTCAGATGGGACCGTAAAACCACTAGATCTTGAGAGGGTCGGGTGGGACCGTAAAGCCACTAGATCTTGAGAAGGTCAGGTGGGACCGTAAAGCCACTAAATCTAAGGAATTGCTTGGTGTGGGATGAATGACCTAGAAATGGTCCGATCGACTTGTAATCAACTAGGTCGATTAATCGATGATTCGATCTGAGTGTGACTTGATGTGATTCATTGCCTTGGTTTGATGTTGTGAATTGATCGATTGAATGGAAGTGACCGTGAGTGGTCTTGTTGGCGTGTAATCGATTAAGTCGATTAGATCGATGCTTTGATCTATGATGTGATTGCTTGGGTGCCTATATGATTTGTGCTAATATGCAGGTGGAACTTGAGGCCAAGGTAAGTCCCTCGACTCATGTTGTGCATAGGCAGCCCTAAGGTGTATTAGTTTACTAATCGGGTCTTAGGGGATAGAACTTGTTGAGACGTTGTCTCAGTGGTTATTGAATAACCATTTTAGGACCTGGATAAGGAGCCTAAGGAGCATGGATCTGATGAGGAGATCCCAGTTGAGGAACCCGAAGAGGAGTATCTGAAGGAGAACCTTGAGGATGCCGAGAATGATCCAGAGTAGGATCCTGATGACGTTTGCTATAGAATCAATTTGAGTAGAAACCAATCGTTTTAGTATGACTTGTATATGAACATAAGGGTGTTGGTTTTCAGGTTCAATTTCCTAGTCCTACTTGTATATCCCATTGCTTTATTGTCAGGGATTTTTATAATCGCTTCCGCATGTGCTATTAAAAAGAAAAGGGTCGGCGATATGTAGTCTTGGAATATCGCATTCTAAAATCGACCAAAAGTAAGGGGTGTACGCGTTCTGAGGATCGGGGCGTGACATGAATAGGATAGTTTGATTAATTAATTGAAAATTGAACGCTCCAAATTTAGAAAAAAAATGCAAAACTATAGAAAGCAGATTAGATGAAATAAATGAACATTATAGTAATCTATCATATGATAAAGGGCAAGACCGAGGTCGTTTGTCTTCTTCACAATAGTAAGGTGCCCAAAGAAAGTTTGTGAATCATATAATAAACATAATGAGCGCATGCCAAACTTATCCAACAGTCATGTTATAGAATTCCGTAGTGTACAAACTATGTTTTGGTAGTGACAGTTCACAATGCACATATCCATCCAATCTATTTCCATACTCTACGAGTCATTTTTAGTCGAAAGAATTTACAAAGCATATTAAGAGACCTCATGGAAGGACTAGATAAGAGAAAAATTAGGATGGTACCGACATTTCTCGGGAATTATGAGGAAAAGCGAAGGAAGTTTACAGGAGCAATTAGATCCCAATAGCATCGAGAAGCACCAAGTGTTGACTTAGGGAGACTAAAGTATTGGCCCCAACAACACCGCTGGCTACAATAGCAAGGACCCCGATGCCCGGAAAAGTAGAATCGCCACAACGGAAAAGCTGAGTGTTGGGAATAACGGATCCCCGAAAACGCGGATTCGACACTGAATCGAACCCCTAAATCAATGCGGAAGACGAAGCCCGGGAAAACACGTATCACCGATCCTAAAGCACACCACGGATTCGAGCGTACCTTGTTAGCCACAGATTAGACACCAACGTTGAAGAAGAGGAAGAAATTCTGATCCGATGATGCCTTGAAGGGAAGACCGGGACGCCTTAAGCGTTTCTTACTTTTTGGAGGGAGAGAGCACGCGGGAGAGGGGAGAACGTACGTATGTTAATTCCTTCCAACGGGTGCGATCTCCCTCTCTCTCCTCCCTTTTATACCTTCCCCCATCCACGGGCCCTATTCCCGTGGGCCGGGCTTTTTGGGCCCAGCATGGGCGGACGGGCCTTAAGCCCAATTACCAATTAAAAATCCATCATCTCCCACTCGCACATGGTGGTCCAAAACCAACATGGGCGGACAGGCCCAACTCATCCCCATCAGAGAAAAATCCATCATAGACTCTCACTTAACATGGTGGGCCGAACAAAATCATCTTTTCCTCTCTTCAACATTCATACCGGTGAATAATCTGTGCGACCAGCATACTTTGAGAGCTCGTTGCTATACATCTATTAGGAATATATAACAGCTCATAACGGGCATCACATCCTGAGTAGATTTAGTATGCAGTACCCTAGATCGATCGATCGCATTTATATCTCTCTTGATCTCTTTTAAACAATGATATATATATATATATATATATATATATATTGTATTCACAATTATGATTATCACAAAGACAGTCATAATTGGTTAACCGGTGAATACAAAACTACAATGTGATTCTCCAAAATCGATCTTCCTCTTTCCTTCAAACTCTCAATTTCAGTTCAGCTTGCTTTTCTAGAAATGCCCCATTAGATCGAATCAAACTCATGACCATTGGCAACATCCTAAGATAGCAAACACTAAATAGAAATCTTGAGAATAAGTAAGAGTCATGAGGGGACTAAAAAATTGAGGAACTCTTTTCCTAAAGAGTCTCACACGACATAAAAAGTTGAGATCAAAACTTTTGCCACTCTTATTGGTCGTCTCATGCATACGTAGTATGAAATACGTATTACGGTATTAACTCATTTCCCATGGAGCGTATGTCTACACCTTCAATACCGTACAGATGATAGTTCAGACATACCCAATGTCTAACTTGAGTTCACGTATCTACTCATTCACAAAATTCATTAGAACTCACATATGGCATTTTAGACAGATAAAGTAAAATATGTGGGGTATTTTACTTTCGGACATCGTAAGAATTATGTCATCATCTTAACACTCAGTTAAGGCGACATACGTGTTTTAAGCTTGAGCTCTCGATTATCACCTAGATAATAAGCTTAAAAACAGTCTCATCTCTATTTATCACACAAGAAAAGAGGCGATTACCCGTGTGAGTGGGCTAATCTTATATCTGTCCGACATACTTCTCAACTTAAAATAATGCACCGAGCATTAAGATGCATAAAGATCAAACATAGATTCATAGGCATTAATGATGAAAACACAAATTCATCAAATTGTGAACACTTAGGAAAATTACAATATTCAGTACATCACCCTCTACGCAACCCTAGAGATTTCATATGGCCACAAAACGCATCTCTAGGTATTGGCTTTGTCATAGGATCTTCTACCATTCTATGTGTAGTATGTACTCTAAGTTCACATCTTTTCGTGCAACCATATACTTGACAAAGTTATACTTGGTATCTATATGTTTGGTCTTGCCATGATATTTTGGATCTTTGGTGTACACTTTTGCTGCTCGGCTATCACAGTTAACAAATAACAAATCTGCAGCACTTCTAATAACACCTAAATGATCCAAAAAATCTCTTAAGCCAAACATCCTCATATACCTTCTGCTGCCGATAATGCCACGGACTCAATTTCCATCGTGGACAAGGCTATACACTTTTGTTTCTTACTGCTCCAACATATGGTGCCATTATTCGGTAAGAAAACAAACCTAGAGATAGATTTTCTTTCATCTAAATCTCCTTCCCAATCAGTATCAAAATAGCCTTTGAGTTGCAGATCTTTTCCTTAATAACTCAGCGTATAATCAGCAGTCCCTTTAGATACCTCAGTATTCTTTTAACGGCTTTCCAATGTACTTGACCTGGATTGGATTGGTATCTATTCACCATCCCAACTGCTAAACATATGTCAGGTCTTGTACATATTATAGTGTACATCAAGCTTCCAACTGCACTAGCATAAGGAACATGTTTCATTTGTTCCTTCTCTTGTGGAGTCCTTGGACACAATCTATGGCTCAATCCTTCACCTTTTGCAATAGGAGTGTCTATGGGTTTACAATCTTGAAATCTTAACTCCAAGAATGTATATAACATCACCCATGTCTTTCATCTCAAAGTTGGAAGACAACGAATTCTTCACAGTATTAACAAACTCCATATTACTTCCGATAATTAGTATATCATCAACATATAATGATATGATCACAAATTAATCTTTGGATCTTTTGATATATACACAATGATCCTTATCTATCATTGTAAAGTCATATGCCATTATGGCATTATGAAAAAAAAACGTATACACCATTGTCTTGATGACTGCTTAAGGCCATATATCGACCCCCAAAGTCGACATACATTTTCTTCTTGGCCTTTCACTATGAAACCAGCAGGTTGTTCCATATATATTTCTTCCTCTAATTCTCCATTGAGGAAAGCAGTCTTTACATCCATTTGATGTAACTTAAGATCCATACTAACCACTATTGCCAGAATAATGCGAATCGAGGTAAATATCACTATAGGAGAAAATGTTCATTCATAATCAATTTCTTCCTGTTGATTATACCCCTTCGCCACAAGGCGAACCTTATGCCTTTCTATCGAGCCATCAGCCTTTTGCTTTATTTTGAGAATCCACTTGTTCCCAATAGCTTTGTGTCCTTTTGGAAGATCAACCACTTCCCAAACATGGTTTGACTTCATTGACTCCATTTCCTCTTTCATTGCATAAATCTATTTTTCCTTACTATGGCAATTTAGAGCCTCATTAATATTTCTCGGCTCATCCTCATCTTGTGGAGCAATCATAAAAGTTTCCCCTTCAATGTCAAAACGTCGACGGGGAATACTCTGGCGACTTGTTCGCCGTATGGGAGATTGTACACTTAGCACATCATTTCCCATTATGCTCCCACTTGGATTAGATAATGATGATGTTGTCTCAACATGTGGTTGTAATTGAGAATGAGTTGAATTCAATTCATCACTTCTCATATTACTCCCACTTGAATGAACTACACTAATATCATTATCTTGATCCAAGGTTTCAAATAGGGAGTAATCTTCCCCTATTTCGCCCTTCTTAGGAAATTCATCCACTAAGAATGTGACATCTCGTGATTCAAATTCAGTTATACTCCCACTTTCTTGCTCACCTATGAACACATACCCTTTCGAGTGTTCGGAGTATCTCATGAAAATACTCTTATTTCCTTTGGGATCCAATTTCCCAAACTTGTGAGAGGACTCATGTGTATAGGCAGCACAACCCCATGGCTTAAGAAAACTTAAGTCCGGTTTTCTACCTGTCCATAACTCATATGGAGTGGAAGTAACTGATTTGGAAGGCACCCGGTTAAGTACATAGGCAGCAGTTAATAACGCATCACTCCAAAAAGTAATAGGTAAATTAGCATACGCCATCATGGACCTAACCATTTCCAAAGTAGGGTTCTGTTTCTTCTCTCCGCAACACCATATTGTTGAGGAGTATATGGAATAGACAACTGTCTTTCTATTCCCTTTTCATCACATAATTTTTTGAACTCATCAGATAAATATTCTCGACCTCGATCGGATCTAAATACTTTTATTTTCTTGTCTAATTGATTTTCTACCAAGTTCATAAACATTTTGAAACAACTTATGCTTTAGATTTATGAGAAATCAAATAGACATATCCGAATCGAGTAGAAACATATATAAAAGTGATGAAATAAACAGCCCCTTGCCTTCCTCTCACATTCATTGAACCACGAGACATCGAATAGATTAAATGCAGAGAAAATTCAGCTCTTTTACATTTTCCAAATGGTTTCCTTGTCATTTTTCCCTACTAGGCAATGCTCACATCGGGCAAATCGACTTTTCAATATTGTCCAACAAGCCCTCTTTGGCTAGTCTTTTCATATGTTGTTGGCCCATATGACCAAGTCTAGCATGCCACCATATTCACATCATTATCATATAAAGTAGAAGACGTGAAACAAGGGAATAACATATTGACATCACCACAGTCAACATTTAGTACAATAAAACCATCTAGAAAGTGACCACAACTATAGTAGTTTGTATCCAAATACAAATCTACATCACTATTATGGAAGTTCACACATAAACCATGCTTAACCAACATCAAAAACAGATACTTAAATTTTGACGAATCTCCGGAGCATTCAGAACATCTTGTAGAAATAAGGTGCGTCCACCACGCATATTCGGTTGGCTGACAGGTGCCAATCTCTTTAACTTCAGCTCTGGAGATGTTTCCCACATAGGTCCACTTAGTTCCAGTTGGTATTGTCGGAATTTCACGAAGGATCATCTATCCTTCCTTACATGGTTTGTCGTTCCTGAATCTACAGTCCACAAAGGATTGGATTCAGCCAATAATGCAAAACTCGACACATAAGCAAAGTTCTCAAATGTGCAAGAGGTGTATTACTTTCTTTGGCTCACGATAGTCGCGAGCATAATGACCCTTTTGTCATAATTGTAATACCTCACCCTTGACATTTTCTTCACTTAAGGACGTTTTCCTCTCTTGTGTTGATTAACTCTTGATTTCTTGCAATAAGGACTTGATCCTTTGCATTTCTCACATATTGAACGAATCAATACGCTTGCGCTTAGAGCTCAAAGCCCTTTCTGAGCTAGAACCAGCATTGCAAATATCTATTATCGACTCAAATGCCGATAGGCAGTCCTCTACTAGCTCAAGGTGGCGCATAGCATCCTCAAGATCTTCCATAATATGGTCAAGAGCTTCTAGTGCTTCTTGCTTTTCCAGCACATATTGAATCTCCATATTCAATATTTCATAATTGTTGCCATTCATATCAGCAATTACGTTCTTAATTGCTTAAACTATCGATCTGAACACATCAGACATACATGCACGAATATTTAATGCCTATCATTTATGCATCCACTTTTTGCTGAGACCCATCATATCAATAAATAATTTCAAGTAAGGTTTCAGAATCAAAAGGTCACTATGTTTCCAATCATCCTCCAAAAATCCTAACTTAAAACTATCATTAATATGATTGTCATATGCAAAATCAATTCTATAAAGCTACAAAAACTTCTAAAATTACCCATAGCTAATTACCCACATCAATCAGCGGTAACAGAAAGCAAATATTATCTAACATCCAATAAAATAAATAATGCTTTCACATAATACAATTATACATTACACTAAGCAATATATTCCAAAAAAAAATTATCAACATAGAAAGAGATATTCACATTCAAAAACATCTCATATTTAATCTAAGAAATAATTAGGGAATATCCCTTCTAATCTATCAGTCAAAACATCTGAGAATTTTGAAGGTACATTTGCCAACCATGGAAAACTTTTGGAGAGCTTTCATGTCGCCACCAAGGCGCATTTACCCTACGCCATGTGGCGCTCAATCTAAGGGTTGAAGTTTTCGTTAACTCAATCCTATAGTGCTCTCTTACAAAAGCTTCCACTAGCTCCCTATAACCCGGGACCACGTTGACCTCCCATAGCCGATCTAACACTGCTTGCCATTCAGGTGGAAGAGTGTTCATCATAGCCGGTACCTTCTCAAAATCCGGCATAAGATAACCATTCTAGATGATTTCCTGTATCATCTGATTGACCCTGACCACATGTGATACTAAATCACCGTCATGCCACCGATAATCAGCTAAATCTGATATCAGGCTTTTAAACCTTGCATTTCCCTCGTCCGTTCTCGGGATTGCAGGTATCCGTGCATGACGCATCATAGTTCCTGCAACAAATGCATAACTAAAATTGGATCACTTATAATCCATAATGTACATAAGGGAAAATACAAAATTTTCCATGATTTATGCAACACATGCATAATAATAAAAAAACAAAAAAAAAAATGGGTTACATATAAACCACATAGGCATACATGAAAAAAAGAAACAAATTCTTTTTTTTTTTTTTTTTGGGTCAACGGTCAACAGTCAAAGTCAACGGTTAACGGTTGGTCAACGGTCAACGGTCAGCGGGCGGGTCGGGTCAACGGCGCGCGGGTCGGACCGGGTCGCGCGTCGCGGTCGAACCGGTCGGACCGACGGGCCGATCGGGCCGCTCGCGCGGACCGACCGCACGTGCCTCGCGAGTGCGGGGTATGACGTCACGCGAGACGTCATCCGGCACGTGCGGGCGCGTGCTCGCGTCCGTGAGTCGGGTCGGGTCACCGCGGGACCGCCCGGCGAAACGTCATCGGGCAATGACGTCATCCGTGACGTCATCCGAGCGGTTACAAACCGTCGGATGACGTCATCGCGTGACGTCAACACGCGTCGGTCCGCGGACCGGCGCGTGCCGTTTCGCCGGTCGCCGGCGCGCACGTGCCGGTTCGTCACCGGCCCGTGTGGCGCACGCGCTGGCCATAGCAAGCACTTCGGGCGCGTAGCGCCCACGCGCAGCGGCTTCTGGCCGCGCGTGTGGGCGCGTGCGGTGTCGTACGGCGGCGTGCGACATGTCGCCGGACTCGTCTCGACGTCGCCTTTCACCCAGTGCCTTCAGAATTTTATTTTGACTTACGAAATCTCAGAAAAATGGCCAAACAACGCTCGGGTGTCGAGATTTCACGCCTGATCCGTACGGCCGAGAATATTTTTGCGAAAAATCAAAGAAAAAACATCAAATTGATCGGGAAAACGTGAACTAGGGCTCTGATACCAATGTTGGGAATAACGGATCCCCGAAAACGCGGATTCAACACTGAATCGAACCCTTAAATCAATGCGGAAGACGAAGCCTGGGAAAACACGTATCACCGATCCTAAAGCACACCACGGATTCGAGCGTACCTTGTTAACCACAGATTAGACACCAACGCTGAAGAAGAGGAAGAAATTCTGATCCGATGATGCCTTGAAGGGAAGACCGGGACGCCTTAAGCGTTTCTTACTTTTTGGAGGGAGAGAGCACGCGGGAGAGGGGAGAACGTACGTACGTTAATTCCTTCCAACGGGTGGGATCTCCCTCTCTCTCCTCCCTTTTATACCTTCCCCCATCCACGGGCCCTATTCCCGTGGGCCGGGCTTTTTGGGCCCAGCATGGGCGGACGGGCCTTAAGCCCAATTACCAATTAAATCCATCATTGAGGGATAAGGGTTGAATGTCCGGGGAAAGAGTCCTTACCTGGTTGAGTAGCCGAACCGTATGTTCCTCTGTTTCTAGGAAGAAATCTTTGATGCGTCAATGGAGTTCCAATCAACTTCACCTCGCATTTGTCCCTCCTGAATCCTGGTCCGAGTACACACGCCCAACAGCTCTCCACATAACCTGGTGCTTTGCTGCACAAATTAGTGTCTTTCTCGCCTTTGACTTAAAAAGTTTTACCAGCTACTCGACGAGGAGGAGCAGATCTAAGTAGAGATACCTATGATCTTTCAAGCTTCAGTTTTTTGTACTGCGCTGCTGCGGTCAAGTTCTTGCCGAGTTCATATGGTTCCATACCGGAGGTGTATGCATGCAAAACATGTTTCCTCGCCGGTGCAGATCTGGACTAAGTACGCTTGGAACAGATGATAGAACAACCTTCGATCGGCATCGATGCTCTTTCCCAGTCATTCACAACTATATGATAAATTCCTAAATCCTTACGTACACCCCGAGAAAGAAGAAATTTTCTAAAGAGCTTCACGAGACAAATTAAATGTTGAAACAACAAAGACAAAATAAAGCAACTAGCCTTAAAAAAAAAAAAAAGAATCCAAACATTAAGCGGGACAAGAAACTCATTAAACCCTAAGATAGCAACGAACACGAGGTGCTATTGCTAGAAACATCTCCGCACGTCCCCTCTCTCTCCCTCTCTCTCTCTCTCTCTCTGTGCACGCGTGCACACTAATTCCACTGTACTTCAGTGTGTGAAAGTGAAGAAGCACAGCAAACCTAGCGACAACGAAAACTCATAAAGTAAAGCCCTCGAGAGATTTGGATTGGAAACTTATGCATCATCAAGAAATTAAGCGGATGCAGAATTAGAGTACTCGGTAAAGTGTGCAACACGTTGCAGCGTGGTTACCTACGGAGTATAAAGAGTAGGGAGGCTATATCATGTATGCCAAAACCTTTTTCCCTTTACTATTTAATGCTTGAGCAAGTACAAAAAGAAAAAAAGACATCCAGCATCCTGCAAAATTATAAAGCAGACGGACAAGTGGGATTGAGAAAACTATCCCCTAGAATATTTGCAATGCTCACCTCAGCATCAAAACCAAGATCAAGATGCAGGAAAGATTCGGGAGTCCTCTTAACCCTATCTTAATACGACTTCCGGATAATGTCCTCAGGTAAAAAACCTCAAGTGTCCCACATAGACACATCGCTGACAACAGCTTTCTTAGCACGCACGAACTGCAATATCCAGAGATGCAGTTCTTTAATTTGTGTTGATCTTATAATAAAATCCAGTTAAAACAATTTTTAAGCCTTGAAGTTTCCCTAAAAAGTCCACTCACTTGACCACTTCTTAACTTGACTCTGGTTCGACCGTTTTCAACAACAATCTTTTCACGTGACTCCGAGAGAAATCCGTCCACCAGATTTTTGCATTCCCCTTATGAGGGCATCAACAATAGCTCCACTTCCATGAAGAGGGTACTCAAGAGCAACCAGGTTTGTAACACTCAGCAAATATGTATACCTGAAAATCACAGATATAAGGTGTCACCTCCTCAGAAGGGTGGATGTGAGGTAAAACAAAAGTAAGATACATATTTCAGGCATCCAAGCAATTTGTTGATAAACAACCAGCCAGCTAGCAACTTCAACTAGTAGAGGTCACATGCAAGAACTCAGAAATTAATCAGTTAAGGACAGCAGGAATAATTGCATAGAAAGGAGAAAATCTCTCTTGTTAGCATCGGATTCAACATAACCATTTGGTCTCGACCAAATAAAAAAAGACATAACCATTTGGTCACCACCCCATCGTTTATTTACTAAAGAAGTTGCTAGAGTTGTAGTTTCTGCAAGATAATAAACAAGATCCGAAAGCAACTCACAACACCGCATAATGTGGTAGAATATAAAATCTCCAAATGATTAATTATCCTCCTAAATTATTCACTAACAGATACTGAACTTCTAAAATTTGATCAAGTGGCTAAAGATTTAAATTACTGAGCAACATGGTGCATGCTTTGAGGTTTTAAAGTTTGCAAATCAATCGACCATAATCTATATAACTACCAGAATCGTTATTCACACGGAATTAGTTAAACAAGCTGAACCTGTATCAAATAAGTTCGTGAAAGAGAATATGGACATCCCAAGGATAACAATTACCAATCTTAGGAGCTTTTCAATATTTAAAACATCATAGTTACCATCTCTGCCGAGAGTATACCATTAGATTTCACCCCGCAAGAAGAAAGGCAAGAAGGTCCACCCAATTCCTTATAAAAGGATCTTTTAGTTCCAAAGTGAGTCAATGACTTCGGGAAGGGTCTAAGAAGCTTTGTCCCACCAATAGCACCCCGAGGTCCCATTTGGAAAAAGATTTCAACAAGAAAAGAGCACATCTAGGAGCAAAGTGGTGGAAAGGACACCCAAAACACCACGAGCGAGATAGAGGAGGTGGAGCCATCACACTGCAGACATTGGAAGCACTGCATCCTGCAAATTCATATTATGTAAGAAAAGATGAATTGCAGCAAACCAACAGAAAAAGATGCCCATACTTCAAATTTAAACAAACAGGTTCATTACAGATAAAATGTAGAGTAAGAGTACCGTTATATCATAATGGTCACTGATAATTTGTAAAACGAGCACTAAATTCAGAGGTTCCAATTTACTTTAACTTCTCATAGCGGGGTCAACGTCAATAATGAGTACTTTTGCTTATAAGCCGTTGTAAAATCTTCTTTTTGCTGTTTAAATCTACAAAGCCATCTTGTTCTTTCTTTACAAATGAGACGAGAATAGAACAGGAGAAACCATGAGCTTTTCCATTCTTGCACAGCATTTTGACTTGAATACTTCACGAGGTCCTGGATTTAAGATTTAATTAAAAGCATAAGCAGAAACATACTATAAAATTTAAAACATCATGGGCATTGATCGAAGAACAACGAAACAATATTACCAGGCTCACAAATTGCCATCGGTGGACCCACATAAATTCTTACAAGAACATATGAAGCAATAATACTGTTTTTCTTTTAGAATAGTAGTCAATTCTATGTATACAACGGTCTCTTTTGAATGTTCCCTGAATTTGTAATATATCCAATTCAGCCTAGGAGGAAGATTATGACGCTCCCTGAATTTGACTGGAGATCTGTCAAGACTTTCATGAGGTAATGTTTTATCCAGACAAGACTTCCCTACTTTCCTACCACTACATGTATCTAAAAGTTCCTTCATAAGTTATCTAGGTTATGCATGTCCATTTCTTCAGTGTACCTAAAATAAATGACAATCTTCACATTCTCGGCCATGGCAGTCTGCTCAATGAATGCTTTCGTCATAACAGCTTGGTAATTGTCTTTTGCCACAGCAACCATTTCCTTTGTTTAAGTTAATTCTGTTCAGCTGACGCCAAACACTTAGTGTCATCTGGGAAATCTATGTAAAGACATTCTTTCCCCTTGATATTCGCACCACGATGCCTCACATCATAAATCATTTTGGCATTAAGGACTCTATATTAAGCTGCCTTATTGTCTATCAAAAAGGGATGACCAGCTTTTTCCACGTTAGCATCCATATCCTCAACAACTGAGCACCATTAGATTTAAACTAACTTGGGCTCAATTGTTTGGCTATCGGCATATCTGTTTCATATTAAGCAGAACATGATAAATGACCATTATGTCCAATCTTCAATTAGACAGATGAATTTGGCAATTGGTCCGGTAACATTTCTAAAACTGAAACGACATTCATATATTCATAGATGTGCTAAAGCTAAGTCCAAGGGATGATGCTATAGATATACAAAACCACAGGGAAAAGAAGGATCCACCTTGAAAAGCTCTGTCGGACCAATACGAGACAAAAATTCACCTTCTGGTATGTACACCATGTTGGAAATTTCCTATAATATGGGCTTACATTAATTAATTAATTTTCTATTTTAAATAATCGGGTTAATGGATATTCCAATATTTGTTATACCCTAAAGTGATCTGATTGAATTGGGTATTGGCATCTATTGTTAACGGGCCTAGTTGAGCAAAGCAAAGTGTAGGCAATTGTGTTTGACTCGAAGCCCGTAATGGGAAGGGCCCAGTTGACACGCTGTTGATTAAGGTTTGCTAGGTCCCCTCTCTAGCCTATAAAATGATAGGTTATGCCTATCAGTTGCTTTAATCCCATTGAAAGCTGCTATATCGAAATAGGTCATAGAGAGGAAGATCTGGCATTCCGATAGATCCCTGATTATCAGAGTGATCTACTTTTCTGCAAGTGAAGCAATGGCTCAAACAGGTTTGCTTTAATTCCGCTGTATTTATTGATCTTGGTGTCTTACAATCATGTATGGCTCCTTTTGTTCTTAATTGATTACTTGTTCATCAGAATAATTTTCGAACATGTGGTATCAGAGCCGATCGTATATGATTGTAGAACCCAAAAATTTTTTTATGGACAAATTCGAAATCCTCCTCTTTGAGCCGAATATTGGCATTATTTTTTCGTGTAGATTTTTTGCGTGATTAATCCCATAACCATAGGGCTTTTGTTCTACATGTCGAGATCTTTCCAACCATATATGTTTTGCATAATTTCGTTGAGAATTGAGAGAGAATTTTAGATTTGAAATTCTAGGGTTTATATGTGAAAAAGTTCTAGAATTTGCAAATTACTTGCAATCGATTGATGTTTGATGTAAAACGTTGCATGGGTATTGTTATATATTTGTTTTAGTATCTTTTTTTGTATTAAATTGATGTTATTAGGGTTTAAATTTAAGAAAACTGAATTTTCGGCCATGGGAGGTTTAGATCCGAAACTTTGAAGCTTGCATGTGGTGGACTTAGTTGATCTTTCTTAGTTTAATTAAATCTAGTTAATTAAATTGATGTTATAAGCAAAACCCATGAGGAAATTTTATCAAAAACCATGTTAATTTAGGCCTTCGGAGCTTCGGGTCGAAACTGGGTCGTATGACCCGTTTTTTCTGCAAATTCGTGACCCGGCTAGAGGTTGAAGAAGACCTCCAGCCGTGCTTAGGCAAGCCCATATTTCTTTTTAAATTGCCAATTTTAAATTAAAGGGGAGATGGGCTTCTCCATTACATGGCCCCATTTTCTATTTAAAAGGAGTGGGCCGCGTGAGGATTTAGGACTCGCGGGTCTAGCCTGCGGTCTGATTAGAGCTGCTCGCGGGTCTCCTGGGCCCGTGGGAGTCCGAAATATTTTAATTAATAATAATAATAATAAAATAATAATAATAATAATAAAATAATTTAATAAAAAAAAAATTGTGGCAATAAATTGTTGTTTGAAAAAGTGCAATATGATCATTGGAAGCACATGTTGTAAAGTGTTTCATATTGTTTGATGAATTTTGGGCATAAATTTTGGAGTTCCCTATTGATAAAAAAATTAATATATACAATTACTCGCCCAAAGGGAGTTATTGTGTATATTAATTTGGAAAAATAGCATGAAGTTTATTCCCATATTTAAAAGATGGGGATGTATAATTGAAAAATATTTATCTGCCCAAAGGGGATAAATGTTTTGAAAATTATATGTAATTCCCCTCTATGTTGATATTATGGAGATGTATGATTTAAAGGATTTGTCTTCCTAAAGGGGATTGATCCTTGACAATTATATGTAATTCTACTTGTTATTTTATAAATTTCAAGCTAAGAAAAATAATGGTGCATTATACACTCTGCCCAAAGGGGAGTTTATGATGTACTAATTATTTTTGTTGAGTTACTTATTGCCCATAATTGATCTTATTGCATTATGTGTGTTAAACAATTACCTTTGCAGTAAATAACAACAATGTCACGGTTGAAATGTTAATTGGATCAAACTTTAAGAGATGGAAGCAAAATATAGAGTTTGCTTTGGGCATCTTTGATATGGACTTGGCTTTACGTGAGGATAAACCTACCAGGCCCAATGATCAAAGTACTGCAGATCAAAAGGCTCATTATGCTAGATGGGAAAAATCTAATCGACTGAGCCTCATTGCTATGAAGAGGTCTATTGCTGAGCATCTGATTAGTGGTTTGTCGCAAGATACGAATGCCGGACAGTTCCTTGAAGCAGTGGGAGAAAGATATAGAGTCTCAGATAAGGCTGAAGCTGGGAACTTGCTAAGTGAGTTAACGAACATGAGGTATGATGCTGCTATGGGTGTTAGAGAATTTATACTGAAGATGGTCCACATTCAGTCCAAACTTAAGGCCCATGAAATTGTTCTTTCTGAAAATTATATTGTGCATCAAGCCTTAAATGTTTTGCCAGCTGAATTTAGCCAGATTAATATCGCTTATAATGCTCGAGAATGAGACATGGAGTGTTAATGCTTTGATTACTAAGTGTGTGACTCGAGGAAGAGAAATTAAAGAAGGAAAAGAATGAGTCTGCCCACTTAACTACCAATGCCAAGTTGAGTTCATATAGAGGCAAATGGAAGCCTAAGGGTCAAATGCTCATGGCCCAAAGAAATGGCAAGACTTTAAGAAAAATGAGAACTATGGGAGGAATGGAGATAAGGATTTTAAATGTTTTCACTGCAAGAAGCAGGGTCACAAGAGAGCCAATTGCTACAAATTTCGAGCTTGGCTAAAAAAAAAAAAGAAAGTCACCAAGGGTCTCACAAATCTAAGGAGTCCAAGTCGAGGGAGTCAAAACTTAAAGTTGGAAACAATACTGGAGTTGATGTAGAGCGCATAGGGACAGTTGTTTTGAATTTAGATTCTGGTTTTCAGCTTGTCTTGAACAATGTCTTTTATGTTCCTAATTTTAGGAGAAACTTAGTATCTCTTTCTTCGCTTGACAAAGCTGGATAGATTCCGGTTTGCAGAGGTGAAAATTTATGATCCTTCTGAGAAGAAGACAGAATCCAAGACTATTGGATGTTACTTTATTGGATATCCTTATCATTCTAAAGGATATAGATTCTATTGTCCTACTCGAGGCACTAGAATCGTTGAATCTCAGATTGCTAAATTCCTGAAATTAGATGTTGCTGAAAAGAGTTCCTCTCAATCTTTTGAAAGGGAAGAACCAAACAAAATGGTCTCTATTCCATTGCCCATCTTGCATGAAGATTCTACGCGAGATCCCAGCAGAGTGGAAATTCAACAAGAAGCAAATACTGAAAATATGGCGATAGATCATCCCATTACAAATGAAATTCCCCAGATGAATGATGCGGCTTCAGAAATGCCTGTGCGAAGATCACAGCGACAAAGAAGACAAACACTTTTAAATGATTATCATGTCTATCTTGGAGAAACTGATTTTGACATAGGAAGCATAGTGGATCCGACAACCTTCAAAGAAGCTCTTAACAGTGATCAGGCAGATAAATGGTTAGGAGCGATGAAGGACGAGATGTTTTCCATGTCAACTAATCAAGTATGGAGACTTGTTAATTTACTTGATGGGCATAAACCGATCGGTTGCAAATGGGTATTCAAAACCAAGAAAGACAATAAAGGCAACATAGAGAGATTCAAGGCAAGATTAATCGCAAAAGGGTACACACAAAGAGAAGGTATTGATTATAATGAAGTCTTTTCCCAAAGTATCTACTAAAGACTCTTTTCGAATAATCATGGCTTTGGTGGCTTATTTTGATTTAGAGCTTCACTAAATGGATGTCAAGACAGCTTTTCTAAATGGAGATCTGGATGAAGAAGTATATATGCAGCAACCTGAAGGGTTTAAAGAAGCCGAAAAGGAGCATATGGTGTGCAAACTTCAAAGGTCCATATATGGTCTCAAACAAGCATCACGTCAGTGGTACTTAAAATTTCACAAAGTTGTGAGATCATTTGGCTTTGAAGAAAATAAGTTTGATCAATGCATCTACATGAAAGTAAGTGGGAGTAAATATATTTTCTTAGTACTTTATGTAGATGACATTTTACTTGTTAGCAATGATGTTGATCTATTGAATGACACCAAAAATTTTCTATCTACAAAGTTTGATATGAAAGATCTTGGGGAAGCCTCTTTTGTTCTAGGCATTGAGATTCATCGTGACAGATCTAAGAAGGTTTTGGGGTTATCTCAGAAAAGTTATATAGATCGTGTTTTGAAAAGATTCAATATGCAAACCTACAAGTCGGGTGAAGCTCTTGTTGTGAAAGGAGATAAATTGAGCATAGAACAATGCCCCAAGAATGATGTTGAAAAAGAAGTAATGAAGAATGTTCCATATGCTAGTGCAGTTGGCAGTCTTATGTATGCACAAGTATGTACCAGACCTGATATTGCTTTTGCTGTGAATACTCTTGGAAGATATCTATTGAATCCAGGTCAAGAACATTGGGTTGCAGCTAAGAAGGTGATGAGATATCTACAACGAACAAAGGATTTCATGCTCGTTTATAGCAGAGTTGATGACCTAAAAGTGATTGGATATTCAGATGCTGATTTTGCTAGTTGTTCATATGATAGAAAATCAACTTCGGATATATTTTTATGATGGTGGAGGTGCTATTTCTTGGAAGAGCACAAAGCAAACCTTGATTACGAACTCTACAATGTATGCTGAGTTTGTAGAGTGCTACGGCGCGTCGATTCAAGCAGTTTGGCTCAAAAATTTGATCTCAGAATTGCGTGTTGTGGACTCTATTGCTAGACCTATGGTGATCTCTTTGTGACAACACTGCAGCTGTGTTTTATTCCAAGCATGACAAGATTAGTAATGCGTCCAAACACATGGAGATCAAATATTATACTGTTAAGGACTTGGTCAAAAATGGAGACGTTGTAATTGAAAATATCATAACTGAGTCCATGTTGGCTGATCCTCTAACAAAAGGCTTACGACCCATTTTGTTTAAAGAACATGTAAAGAATATGGGTGTTTTAGAATCTTTTGATTTCTTTTGTTAGTGGGAGTTATATAGTTTGTATTTCTGGATATTATAGTTATATAGATTGATAATGCTTTTATGATGTTTATTAAAGCATTTATTTTCAATGATTGTTGTTATTGATTCTATTGTTATTTTTCTCCCGTTGACCGAGAAATGGAAGTATAAAACAGTATCTTTAAACAAATTTTTGTTTAAAGATGACTGGATGTCACTGATTATGAGATCTCATGTTAAATTGTGATATAATTGTGCAATTTCATGTTATTTAGAAATCGCACTGAGGCAATTTCATGTTGTTTAGAAATTGCGCTAATGCAATTTCATATCGTTAAGAAATTGCATTGAGAACCGATAAGAAATAGTGTATATCTTGATCACATGTTGGCACTATTTCTTACTACACTACTAGGCCCATGATCCATGAAAAGATAATACTTATTATATGTGATTATGGAAGGTCTTGTGTTGTGGTATTTTCTTAACACATTTGATCTCCATAGTCCTATATTGAGGTTATATAGGATTGGATTGGTATTGAGATGCCATTATTGGAATATTATTTTTTTAAAAGTTGTGGCCACATAAAACAAAATTTTAGTTATTAACCCGATAGTGTCGTTTTCAATATAAAATCTTTTTCAAAATAAAATAAGTTAATTAATGTAGCCCAAGTGGGAGAATGTTGGAAATTTCCTATAATATAGGCTTACATTAATTAATTAATTTTCTATTTTAAATAATCGGGTTAATGGATATTCCAATATTTGTTATACTCTAAAGTAATCTGATTGAATTGGGTATTGGCATCTATTGTTAACGGGCCTAGTTGAGTAGCAAAATGTAGGCAATTGTGTTTGACTGAAGCCCGTAATGGGAAGGGCCCGATTGACATTTGTTGATTAGGGTTTGCTAGGTCCCCTCTCTAGCCTATAAAAAGATAAGTTATGCCTATCGTTTGCTTTAATCCCATTGAAAGCTGTTATATCGAAATAGGTCATAGAGAGGAAGATCTGCGGCATTCCGATAGATCCACGATTATCGAGAGATCTACTTTTTGCAAGTGAAGCAATGGTTCAAACAGTACGCTTTAATTCCGCTGTATTTATTGATCTTGGTGTTTTACAATCATATATGGATCCTTTTGTTCTTAATTGATTACTTGTTCATCGAATAATTTTCGAACACACCATCCAGAGTCATAGTTAGCACACGGAACGGGCTTTCCTAATGCATCTAACACCTGATACATGAGAAATGCCATTATCTATTAATATCATCCAGAGGCGAAAACAACACAGGAGTATACCAATGGAAAAGCGGCCATATAAACATAAACAATCTGCACTTGATTCATGCTAAAGACAAAATGGGGCAACTTAGAGTGATGGAAATCAGATTACCTGTGCAAGAGGATTCGCCTGAGGATCCCGAGATTGGAAGCCAGAAAACAGCAAAGGACCAGAGTCGAACTTGTACCCCTTAATGTCGAACGCGTGAGCGGCACCTCCTGGTTGGTCGTGGCTCTCCAGACAAGCACGTCTTGGTTGTATCGGCAAGAAGCCCAAAGCACAACGAGACCAGCGATACCACTTCCGATGACCATGACATCGGCCTCAGGCTTCCCTGATACCCAAATCCACAACTTCACGTTATCAAAGAAACCCAATTCAAGTACAAAAATTCCATCTAAACAATACTACACTCTCCAAATAGCTATTTCAACAGTGATAGCAAATGCAACTGGATCAAAAGCGAAAACCAAACCATAAGCATTTGAGAAGGGAACTAAAAAGGGTAATCACCAATTCCGAAAAAAGCCAACCCACAAGTTTTAATGCGTTGTGCACGCTTAAATCGACGAGTAGCAAAAGGATAAGTTCTTGATCTACAAATATGGTGCAAGAGTTTGAAAATACAGCTACATGCATTTAAATGCGCCTATATTTCCTGTAACCAACTCTCTATTGCCTGTTGAATTGAGTAGCAACGCAAGGCTTCGTTTAATTTGTCAGTCATCGACTATATGTGAAGTTTTTGTGTTGGCTACATGCATGATCTGGATAGAATGTCCCCGCGACATTGAGGTTTAGCCAGGAACTTTGACCATCAGTTTGGCTTAGCCGGATTAGGCGGATTTCTCGTACTTTGAGAATCGTCTTTCCAAATTCCCTGAAGAAGATGAAGTTTTGGCCGTGGTACCATCTCACGCTAGTCTCGCGTACCATTCTAACTTCTTCAGTCAGAGCTAGCATTGTGTCCGTAGAAGCAGGCATTGTTCGTGACACTAATAATATCCAGATTAATGTTTCTTTTAGCGCAAGCTGTAAATTGAGTTACGTAAGCGAGATCTCAGGAGGAAAAGTGATTGATGAGTGGTTTGGAAAGCATCCATAGAATGAGATGCCGAGGGTTCCTCGGTCCTTATGTTCTTCGGTTCTCGCTACATTTGATTTGATCGGGTTATCTTTTGGGTCATCCTTGATCGAGGAACAAATCTGAAAATCATAAGTATTTATCTTTAATTAAGATTTTTTTTTGGTAAAGGTCTTTAACTAAGTTGATATGCAAGTAATATCCATAATTTGTAACTCACGAGTAAGTAATCTGATGAGCATATATATTGTTAGATACCTTTTCCATAAGTTATATTTAAGCTAAGCTTTGGATAAGCCATATTTAAAACTAGATATATCTTCTTAGTTTTTTATTGTCGGTTTTATCCTGATTTTTCATTTGAGTGAATTTAATCTATAAAAGCAACTACCGAATGAAACAATGTTATGGTGAAGTCATATAAGCTAATTTATTAAGGAGGTGGTATACTTGTATTAGTTGTTTAACTTGAGCAGGATATAGATTGTGCATGGTTTTCCAACAATTGTTTCCAACGACAACATAATTCGGATTTGCTAATCTTCAGGTTTCCTTATCCTGAGCCCTGTTAGGACTGGGTGAGAGATTTAGGAAAATAACGAGTTTGCTCTCGGCATTACAAGAGCTATATAGTCCCCGCTCTTCCCCTGTGCTTACACAAAGATAGCCTCTTGAAGCGCTGCGCCAAGGAGGAGTAGAAGAGCCATTGTCTTGTGCGTTATTGGTTCAATCGAAGAGAAAGGGGAAAGCAACCCCGTTGAAGGTGACTTGGCTTACCCCATCCTCCATGGTTCATTGTTACTAAAATGTCAGCCTCCGGAAGAAGTTGACTGATCTTGTCATTGGAAATCTTTTCGGCGTTTTGTATAAGAGGCTTGCGGTGCTCTGTAGTCTCGATAAATCAGTTCGTAATTCGTTGGTTTTCAATAAATTTAACGGCTCTTCCCGGGCATCGTGTCACTGTTATTAGTGTATGATCAAGGGTGACGCTAGTGTTTCTTTTGGCCTATTGTTGTTGCGCTTCAGGATTTCACTGTGTACGGTTTTGCTGTCACGTAAATCCAATCGTTTTATGTTTTATTGCAGAAAGTTTTGTTGACGATGATGGCGGAGATCTCCGGAGGCCGTGCTCTTTATTTGCCTCAAGCGATAATTCAAGAAATCATGTCAAGATTGTCTCCGAGGGACGCAACACAAATGTGCATCCTCTCTAGAGATTGGAATCATGCCTTCAACACTCTTCCCGCTCTAGAATTCGATGAAAAAACCTTCGGGAGAAAAGACATTGGGGAGCACGATACTTTTCTAGAATATATCGATCGTTACATCACGCGGCGCCATGAGCTCAACCTCAGCATCGACTCGATGAGCTTGTTGGTCTTCGCAAGAGACGATAAGTTGAAACCCATAGTGCCCAGGTGGATAGATATCGCCTCGAGTCACAATCTGCGACACCTTAGTCTTGGCCGCATCGTCAACTATCCCAACAGAAGATGGTACAAGCAAATGTGCCCCGACTTGGTGTCTGACACCATCTCTGTCCTCCACGTGAGCCACCTCTCAATGGAGGGCGTCAAGACGAGGCTGCCTCGCTTGGAAGAACTGGTCCTACACAGAGTCCAAGAGAGCGAAGAATTCTCGAACGAGCTAATGCTGAGCTGCCCGGCACTCCGGCGCGTGGAGCTAATGGACTGCTCCCGCTACAAGGACCTCCTCATCTGTGGACCGAAGCTCGAGACTTTTGAGGCATCGGGCATGTGTGAGAAGGAAAACCTTTTGATTTCAATATCAGCCCCAAACCTCATATCCTTCAGCTACACATCGTGTTTCACCATGTCCTACCCGAATGAGGAGTTGTCAGCTCTCCAAGTACATGGCACTAGAAATCTGAGGGAGCTTGCTCTGGATCTGTGCTTGGTCGGAATCGGGACCATTAGAAAAGCGGTCTCTCAGCTTCACCTCCTAGAGACCTTGAGGCTCAAGGGGAGCCCGTCTACCAAGTGCATCAGGATAACTCACAAGAATCTCAAGCACCTCGCCTTGACTGGATTCAAGACCCACGCCTTGACTGCATTCAAGTCTCTAATAAGAGTAAAGACCCAAACTCCTAATCTCGTGTCGTTCCAATATGACGGCCCCAACATCCTGGTCATCGGTCCACGAGATTCGACAAAATTGGCCAATGCGAGACTGGAGGTGGATTTTGGAGTCCGCAACAAGAGAGGAGTTATCTCAAGGCGGCCAAGTTCCTAAGGTATTTTGGCCGTTGCGACTCGTTAACACCGATTTGTAAGGAAGTCAAGGTAAGTAAATGTTTTCCAAATCAGTATTTTGTATCCAAGTATTTATATGCTAATGTGAACTCAACGTTATAATCTTGCTATTCTTCTTTTTATATACATAGGCATTGGTTCTTCCGAAGAAATTAAAGTGAAATGCTTCCTCCATTATGGAATGTCAAACATCTAAGACTTCAAATGTTGTGCAACACTTCGGAGATGTTGATACAGTTCTCAACTAACGGAAAGCTTGAGGTGGATGTGTCCTAATTTAGAGACGGTGGTCATTATCTCCTAATCTTGCCATCTAGACCCCGCAGCAACAAGTACTCAAGAGCAAAAAAGGGTAGTGGTGGCTGCCACTAAAGATGCGTCCTCCACGAAGAAAACTATCAAGGGTTATCAACTATTATCCTTATATATATATGTTAGACTTGCTTTTCGAACTAATTTAACGACCACTATCAACTGCTTTCACTATTTTCCTTTTTTTTTTTTAATGTTAGGCTTGTGTTTCTTTCGGTTTACATTTACAAGCAATGCATGACTAAGGAAGACAAAGAAAACTCATCTAGCAACCACTATCAACTGTTTTCACTATTATCCTTCTTTTTTTTAATGTTAGGCTTGCCTTTCTAAAGGCTTGTCTTTCACTCATCTAACAACCACTACCATCTGCTTTCACTATTTTCAACTATTTTCCTATTTTTTCCTTCTTTTTTTCAATGTTAGGCTTGAGTTTTTTTAGTTTACATATGGCAAGCATTGCATGACTAATTAAGGAGAACTAACAAAACAAATTATCTTGTGAGTAGAAAAAACTTATCATTCCATTTGTTTGGTGAGGGTGCAAGCACAAGAGAGGGGAACTAGAGCAAATTGAGCAAGAGAGGGAGCTGAAGAGAAGGAAGCGAACAAAGAGGGAGCTAGAGTGAGCAAGAGAGGGTTTGAAGCTGGAGGGGGACTATATAGTATACCGTGCCTCATATTTCCAGATTTCAGCCATACTATTTCGAATTATGTAGTAACATTTCCATAATCAGGAAACAATCAATGAATAGATAGGAATGGGCCATCACCGTACGAGAATCCTTCCAACAATCGGAGTAAACATTGACAATATACAGCCCTTTCCATTGTTGGAGCACCAAACAAGACCGCCACCTGATTTTACCAAATCCGATTGCTTCGGATTTGATACGACACAAGGAACATCATCAAGTGCTTTGAAAAAGTACTCGATGACATACAATTAGAAGAGGCTCCAACACAAAATGCTTGTGTCGATCATATCTTTTACCGCTTACGGATAGGAATTCGCTTCCGTCGACATTGTTGCCATCTCAGGGCCTCCTTGCTTCAAGAGAGAAATGCACTTACTCCTTGTCATCCTTATAATCACCTACCATTTGCCCAATAGAGAAGTGACTCTGTCCGCCCGTGATCGGCATACTCTCTCTTCGTCTTGACCTTATCAAGGCGAGCTTTCCGGACGGCATTTTGTTTTTGCCGCTCATGCTCCTTGAGCATTTCATCGAGGTTATCTCCCGAGGGAAGCAAAGGTCCAGAATAGTGGATTCGGCTCTTTTTGGGAGAATAACTCTGCAAACACAAACAACAGAAGATAATCAGCTTTTCAAATCATAGCTTGCAAATCACCACACCAAAGGCAAGAGAAAAAAATGATCCATCTATAGTCAATTTTGATGTCATTCTTTGACATTTGACATGAAGCTACCACAAAAATTATTCTCCAAAGCAAATTTTTTTTATTTTTCAGATACTTTCGATTGATCTCTCAATATTATATGAGCAAAGACATTCAATACCAATTGTCATAGCAAGTCATTTGAGCAAAGAGATAAAGATGCACTTAGCACAACTTAACTTCCAATGACCACATGGACATGATGACGTCCATTGCTTTTTTCAATTCCATATGCCCAAGCATTTTATTCATGCTAGTAAATAAAGGAAAACAAATACAGAGAATGCCAAGAAACACTAAACAGCATTACCAAAGCTATATATATAAAAGGAAAATGGTTGAGTCAGATTATTTCACCTTCAACTAAGTGGAAAGGGAACCGGAAAAAGGGAAAAAAATCCCTAGCAAAGACAAAGTTAAATAGCTTGTTTAAGTTATAATGCAATTACCGCGATGGACTCCATCCGGGAGTGCTCTCCCCCCTTCTTAAACAAAGATATCGGCCTATGTAACAAATGATGTGACCAGTCATGCTTTCCCGCTAATTCACCACCATCTGGTTGACTACACCTGGCAACAAAATCCTCATCCCTCCATTGGGTGTTAGCACCCTTCTCCCTACTACAATCGAGATGCGAATCACCTCCCACTGCAACAGAATTAGAAAACCTGGATAACTGTGATGCTCTTCTTTCCATGAAAGATCTCTGTCTTGTCAACTCAGCCCCACCTCTTGGAGAATCGAGTTCTCGGTCTGGCACAATCAAAGCCTCAACCTCATTTGCATTTCCAATTTGTGTTGATCCATTAAGACTGGGTTGTGCTGATTGTCCAGATAGAATGAAATTGTTCTGGGTCGTTCCTCCTGGTTTCTCACCGGTACTTCTGGGATTCAATTGCTCTTGTCGCTTCTAAAGAAGGTAATAAAAATAATAATAAATGCAGTTAAGCTATGAAAAAATGGGTCCCTCTGCAATATATGTATGCCTACGCTGAATTTGTGTTAAGGCACTCACATCCAACCCTTCAACTTACATATATGTATGAGATATTATTAGAAGGTCAAGTTACCTGGATGGATGCCTTTAAATCAGCATTGGCATTTGATGTAGGCACAACTTTAGACTCTTTCGAACCCTTTCTAATTGATTCAAGACCACGAGCTTTACCGGCAGTAGCTTTACGCCTGGAAAAAAAATCAACCAATTGTAGGGTCAGTAGCATGATGTGGAGTGTAGGAAACACTTCTTATGAAGCAATTCTAAGTGGCTACATAAGCAAGTTTTTCCTTCCCCATAATATGTCAATCCAACTCCTCCGCCATTACACATTTTGAAAAAAGGGAAAAGTAACTGCATTAACAATGGTCGTATTTATTTTACAGTAGAAAAGTGCAAACTTGATGAAACGTTTTTGTTTGTACAAGGATGAACTAGTTGATAGTTCATTTGCAGCAACTAATTAACAGAAAGTCCTTTTTTTCTATCGGTTTCTATATAGCAAGATTTTGACAAGACTTCAAACTTTCTGTAGAGGTGTTCTTTCATTTGGGATTTTTTTTTTTTTTTTTTTTTTTTTAAATTTCGGCTAGCCATCTGTGATCAGATTTTAAATTAGTGCTAAAGACTGTTTCTCTAATCAACACAAACCCACAGCCACATTTTTGCCGAAAGTAGAGATTTCTTTTAGTAAAACAACACAGAAGATGACTCACTTTCTGGCTTCCTCATCTCGAAGTCTGGCATCAAACTCCTTGCTTGATGGATACTTTGGCAAACTTGACGGATCACTTGGAAGAGGATTGGATGTGAAGAACTGGGATAGTAAATCAAAGTGAAGGATATTAGCAGTTGTAACTAAAGGAAGATAAAAAGCAAAAGATCAGCTTGCAGCGTCATAGATAAAAAAATTTCTTCCTAAAATTTGTTTACTGAGCAGTAAGTCAATATTAAAAACACAGGCCCCACTTGATTCAATATCCTATTAAAAAGTTATCACATCGTTTCATGAAAAAGGTTGTAGTTTGAAGGTTAGTATTTCTGGCAAAGCTATCGTGTCATATCAAATTACATGATTGCACTATTTAATGTCTTCAAAGAAATCTGCTGAATTATTCAAAGTTGCGATAACAATAAGAAAATTGGCACACAAAATGTAAAATATTTAAAAGTAGACACGCTAGGGAGGAACAAACCATACATGACATCAAGAAAGCTGAAAAGGAAAAACTTAGGACCTACCTCATTCCGAAGGGCTGAGGAAGCCGTTCCACGGCATTCTGGTTCAACTGCAAGAAGAACATCTAGCAGGCCCAATGCAGATGAAGGAAAATCCTTAAATGTCTCCAGGAGACAGCGCTTGTAAGGTTGCTGAGGCTTGAAAATGGTTGCATGTGGCAATTTTGACTTCTTCCAATATTCTTCTGACGGAGACCCACAAAGTTTGAAAATTTTGTGCAATTGCTCCACCTACAAATGTTTCATGATCAGATAAGAATTGGTGAATCACAGACAATTATTTATTATAGACTCAGAAGTGCTTAAATATTTATTATAGACTCGGAAATATTTAAGATTGCATTTTGACATTAGCTTTACACAACACTACATATTAAGGTAGATATGACACATCCTCCCTCTTACAGAAAATGCCATAAATGAATCAACAAAACCCTGAAATAGAAGCTTGTAAAATCAAATTCTGTTGCCATTTTCTATGAAATTGATGCTGATTATAATTTATGTCATGCATAAGTAGACTATGGAATGCTCTTCAAGACTCTTAGATTAGATTTTATGTAACTGAAAGTATAGAAATCAAGCTGTTGTACACAAGGCAAAAATGCTTGAGTAAACACTGGGTATAGAATTTTCGAAACACTATACAGACTGAAACAATGTTTTCCCCAATGTTCTAATATTGTAAACAAATTAGGCACTACATAAGGAATGGCACCTCTGTTCTTCCAGGCATTATGGGCTTCCCAGCAAACAATTCAGCTAGGATGCAACCAGAACTCCACAAATCCACAGAAGCTCCATAATCTGAAGAACCAAGCAACAGCTCAGGAGGTCGGTACCAGAGAGTGACTACGCGACTCGTTAGAGGCTGCTTTTGATTGGTCCGGAAAAAGTTGCCAATCCAAAATCTCCAATTTTGAGATTGCCATTGTTGTCGACTAACAAGTTAGAGCCTTTTATGTGACGGTGTAGAACACCATGGCTGTGGCAATATTCAAGTCCACGAAGTAGTTGTTGCATGTAACATTTGATCTAGAGGAAGAAATTAAAAAAATAAGTCAGTCAAAGAAAGTCTATATCATCTTTATAGTTTAGTAAGAAACTACAGCAAGGAGAAAGTGGTGAATCACAATTATAGACAATGCTTAAGAATGAAGACCTTATATTGAAGAAAGAGTTTTGATCTAAAATTAAATGTCCACATTCTCCCTTTTATATTCAAGACTATATAGCAAACGGTAAATGTGAAGATGCAGCATCAAATGGTAAATGAGAAATCTAAGGAATGAAGATAGAAACTCAAGCATCAATTGTGAGAAAACCTGGGAAGCTACATAAACCTACAAACTTTTGTTCTGCTGTACAATTGATGCAGTAGCCTCTTAGAACAACTAAACCTTATCCATACTCTACCCAACTTGTTGGTCACATGAATAACATTTAATTCAACCAAGGAAGTATTAAACACAACAAGTGTGTACCTGAGATTCAGTGAACCTTATACTCGGAGTGGCAGCGAGGCCAGCAAGATCATGGTCCATATATTCAAAAACAAGATACAGACTGCCAGAAAACCTTGAAGTTATCAAACCCTCGAAGTTATCAAACCCTCCAGCTTCATGACTATCCATATATATGTATATGTATATGCGTGCACACATGTGCGTGTGTGCAGTATTATAAACTTGTAATCCGTATATTAGTTACATTGCATTAATCATCAATTGGTGTTAATAGATTATATTTCTGTTAGTATTTGTAAATAAATTTTAACTAGTGCGTGAAACTAAACCTATATCATTTAATAAAATCTTAGAAAATTTACAATTTCTAATTCATAAAAGTCGAAAGGACTTTCTTCTTCTTCGAATTTATAAGAGGGGAGAGAATAGAGATGATCTGGCCGACCGCTTCGCTATCCGCCAACGAGCCGGTCACCGCTGTTCGTGTACGCAACCACGGAGGGTGTGGTCCTCTGCCCTTCGGCGTTGGTCACAATGGTGGGCTTCCCTCCCTCCATCGCCGCCACCTATTCGGGCCTTTGGCGCTAAGAACGAGAGCTTTCTTGAATCCAGAGACTCCCCGAAAAACAACGAACTTGATCGGCGATTCGCTTTCTTGGGGGTTCTTGAAGACGACCCAGTTCGAGCTAGACCCAGGCTGTGGATTTGAGCCGCCCAGGACGCCATTTCCGCGGTTGAATACGCCAACCCGAAAGGGCAAAACCTCGACAGAGCAACCAAAATGAAGTCCTCTCTGTTCTTTCTCCTCTCCTTCGAATTTTCAGCGAACGAACAGGCAGTAATTAAATAAGAAAGTTTCTTTTTCTGGCGGGGGTTGAATTTGCATAATGGAGTCTGGCGTGAGCAGCAAGGAGGACGAAGAGAGTGTGTAGCGTAATATATAAGTCTGCCCGGGCATGTCGGGGACTGTTGGAAAGGTCGAGGTGCTTCTGAAATTTGGCTTCTCTCTCTCTCCAAATTTTCGTCAATTAATCCGGTGCTGCTTAGAATTTGCCTACGTTTTTCAAAATGCAAATGAGCAAAATGCCATTCGACTTAAAAAAGCAAAATAGTGAGCAATGCCAAGTAGAGTCTAATCTTTTTTTCTTTTTTTTTTTCCTTTTGCTTAGCAAAAAGAAAAATGCTAAGCATATTTTGTGAATATTTCGATTTAAGAATGAATTGTCCAAAGCTTTTTAACCCCACGGCATATGGTAATCTGCTTATTATTCAAGTATATTCTCTGAAACTTCAAAAGAAAACTATTACTATTCATCTTTGTTACAATTTACGGAAACAAGTGCAGAGATATAGTTATTTGAAGATTATAAAACATGTTCTTCATTAAAGAAATTTTATAAGTTCTACAAATTAATTTCGAGCTTTTGATTCTGTACGACTTAATAAACAGTTTGCATGCAATTGGTATAGTTTCAACAGATGATTTATGCTGAAAATACCTTGATATTTCATTTAATCGCACAACATTGAGAGTCATAACTATTAGTTATAATTACAACTCACTATAAATTTTTTTTTTTTTTTTTTTTGGTCGGTAACTCACTATAAATTTGACAATACAACAATCTTCTCAAAATTGATATCAACGGGATTGAGTGAATAGTCAATTATTTTATTTTTATTTTTTTGTTCAAATAAAATTTTATTAAATCCCAAAGTACTTCAAACACCAAAGCCTACAATCGAGGCATGAAAACAATGAAGATTCCAAAGGGGTTGAGATGGATGGACCACCCAATTAAAAGGTAAAGTTTTTAGTCGATATTATACCTTACAAGTACCAATCCTCCATACTATTTGAAGACTCTTGTGCAATGGGCTAAGGAGATATACCTGAACCGGCCCATGAATCTACGAGCTTCCATGAAAAGAGCACATGATTCCTAATTACACTGACTTGAGCTTTAATTACGTGAACTAAAGACTTGCAATCAGACTCAAGTATGATCATTTCTTCCTTTTTTTGCTTTTGAGGAGAGAGAGTGCCATGAGCAATCTTTTTTCCTTTTTGATTCAGTCAATTGCTTTATTTAGCTATGACAATCTCAATATTTCGAGTCAATTAGCTCTTAGATGCCATGTACCTTCTCTTAGGCTATGTTTGATTGTCTAAATTTATAATAAGGATATGACTAAATATGATAAGATATGAAATCTAGGAATTTTGCTACATTCGATCTATCATTTGGTTATTAGAGTAATAAAATCAAATGTATTCATATTATATCATGTACATAATTTGATATAAACAACACATTAATATAAATGAATAATTTTTTTTTTTTTTTTACAAATAGAGATGATAAAAATCTCTCGAGACATTGTCGTCTATTTTATTTTTACTTGCTTTTTATTTTAATTTAGTTTCCTCTCTTTTTTTAGTTAGTTTCTTTTTTTCCTTTCCATCATTCTCTACTATAATTTTATTAAATAGTAAACTATACTAATATACCTAAAATACTAAAACACCTAAAATATGTAATAAATATAAATATATATAAATTTATATAGTGAATATATGTTATATGATATAATTTAACTCAAATATATAAATAAAAATAAGATTAAATTTTAAAAAAATCATATATTTTTTTATTTCTTACATTAGAATTTAAATATTAATTATATTGAAATATAATTTTAAATTCATTAATTTAAGAAGTTTGTTATTAAAAAAATTATGGGAATCCTACGAAGTCGAATGGGATTTATTATAGATATTAGAAATTCTATCCAACTTTATCTTACCTCTTCCATGATATATCCGTGACATCCAGATTCTTCAACCCTGTCTTCTATTGAATAAATTGGGCAATTCATTAACGCGCCTATAGGGTTATTCTCAGAGCCGATCACTCTCGAGATAACTAGACTATCTGGGGAAATTATTAAGGAATTTTAAGGCAATAGACTTGAGAACTCGATAAGGAATCGGCTTTTTGACCGTGTCCATCTTTAGAGGTCGACTGGCACGAGTTAAAAATCGATTTGAAATCGAGATAGACTGGATCGATAGAGATATGTGACTAATCGTGGGTGACACCATTGAATTAGAAAATTCTCATCGGCCGACACTGGACTAATTTTCTTATTGTTTTGGTACTACGTGTCCGTGATTGAATCCTCGAGATTTTCACGACAATCAAGAGTCGCCATTGAGTCGAGTGGGTTCATAGTGGCTCGAAGAAAATCGACCACGGGTCATTTGCCTTAAAAATATCTTAAAGTTACCCGATAGTCTAGGTCACGCTAAAAACGCGCCAAATGAAAATTAACCGCCAATTCGAGTCCGATTTCAGAAATTGAAGTTTTGGCCATGTCACAATAAATTCTAGGAGTGTCGACTCAGTCTCAAAAGATTTTTCTGACAACCGACACTTTTTGGGAAAAAGTCGTTGCCGGGTTGTTTTAGTGCGAGAAAATGCCGGAAATGGTTTTCGGTCGCAAAATTGAGATGCAAGATGAGTAGTTGGGTGAGGAAAATTATCAATTTGATAATTGATATATCAATTGAAATTATGGTGGCCAATTGAAAATGAATCAAGAGAGAATGGAAGAGCAATTGAGGCAAGACCTTGAGAAATTCGTAGCATCCCCTCACCCTGCTAGCAATATTGGACTACTTGAGAGGTTATGGAGGTCATTTGGATGGTTTAGTGAAAGCCAAGTGTTTTTACTTGGCCAAGAAGTGATTCATGGAGGATATTCTTGCTTTAAAATATCAAGCCAAGGCCCCACCTCACTCCTCATCTTTATCTTCTTGCCTTCTCCCATCCACAACCATCCCTCTCTCCCAATTCCTTCGTGCGACACCAGCACCAGCAGAGAGAAGAGAACCCAGCTTCTTCAATCTTCGGTCAGCTTGCATCAAAGGAAAGCCCACGTCTTCCCTCCACCGAAACCGCAGCTGCCAACGTCTCCACGAAGCTGCTCCTCCAGTCAACTTCTTCTCCACCGAGATCCATGCAGACTGCCACGCATTCGTTCATCCTCATCTCCGGTCAATCTTCAGCGGAGAAGACCACCTTGCTGCATCCGAGCGGCGCTGCATCAACTTTGGTCGGCCACTCACGCAGCCTCCACCAAAGTCAGCAACCAGCGGTCCAGCGAAACTGCCCCTCATCCACGCCACTTGTCTGCATCCCCCTCAAGCTCAGTCAGTTTGACCGAAGAAGCACCGCCCCCAACGTCTTTAACCTCTGCCGCGCCCACTCGTCGTCAACGCACCTCCATCGGACGAGATTTCCTTAGCCGCATCCACGGGATATCTCCCCTGCAGCTGCCGTGTTGTCCGCTCGCGAAATCAGTCCACGTCTTAGTCAAATTCGGTGATATCTCGGCGGTTTGTTGACCACCGAGTGAAATTCCTGCAGCTGCGTTCGTGTCTTCTCCAGCAGCGAAGACCCCACCGAAACCTCGAAGTAACTCCACGCCTCACCGAACCGCACGTCATCAGCTCCTTGGACCACCGAAGCCGCAAGCCCAGCCCAGCGTCTCTTGCGGATTCCCTTGTTCGGCCCAGCAGCTGGACCACTTGAAGTCCACGCAAATTCCAGCCTAGTGAATTTCTTTTGGGCCGCAAGTTAGGCCCAGCAAATTTAGCTCCAAAGCCCAGCAAGGTCAGCAGTTTTCAGCCCAAGAGATCAGCCCATTTTCAGCTTAGTTCAAGTCCAGCAGCCCGCGAAGCTCAGTCCAGAACTTTCTTCGGGCTTGCGAAGTTCTTGGCCCAGCCCAAGTTCGCCGCCGTAGCGTTGTCGTCACCGTGTCCCGGTCTTCGTTTTGTGCAAGTGAGTTTTACTCACTAATGCTTTATTAGTTTGCTAATTATACTTAAGGTTGGTTAGATTTAATTAAATGCAATTAGGTGGTTAGATTAGTTTAGATCAATTAAATTAGAGACTTAATTATGCATGTTAGGTGGTTAGAAATAGACATTAGCAAGTAGACATGCCATGTTATTTATGGAACGAGTCTCGGTAATTTTCCGAGTTCGTCTCAGCATCCAATTCGGCATTACGAGCCTAAATTGGATTTTTTTATAATTATTTATTTAATTTTCGAAATTAATTATTTAATTATTTATATTTCCGGAAATTCAATCGGAATGGCCGGTGACCGAATTTCGTTGATTGTCGTGGTGCAGTCCGTTTATTTATTTGAGCTTTATTTGGTGCTAAAGTAATTTAGAAGTGAATTTAAGATTTATTCCTAAATCGAATCTTGAAAGGGTCGGGTGGGACCGTAAAGCCACTAGATCTTGAGAGGGTCGGGTGGGACCGTAAAGCCACTAGATCTTGAGAGGGTCGGGTGGGACTGTAAAGCCACTAGATCTTGAAAGGGTCGGGTGGGGACCTTAAAGCCACTAGATCTTGAGAGGTCAAGTGGGACCAGTAAAGCCACTAAATCTAAGGAATTGCTTGGTGTCGGATGAATGACCTAGAAATGGTCCGACTGACACGAAATCGACTAGGTCGATTTGACCGATGCTTCGATCGATGATGTGATTGTTTGAATACCTATTGAACTGTACTAATATGCAGATGGAATCTAAGGCCAAGGTAAGTCCTCCAACTCGTCTTTGTGTTTAGGCAACCTATAGTGTATTGGCTTACTAATCGAGTCTTAGGGAGTAGGATTCGCTGAGACGTGGTCTCATTGGTTATTGAATAACCATTTCAGGACCCTGAGGAGAAGCTAAGGAAGAGGAACTTGAAGGGGAGAAAGACTTTTGAAGAAGAAGATGATCCAGAGAGGGATCTTGAATATAACTCGGATGTGGAATGAGATCCCATCCCTTTTGTAAACCCTGTCTTAGCGTAGATAGGTGTGAGACAAGTATGTTGTGAATAGTATTGTAAATATACTATGAGTTGTGCTGTTAATGAAAGTGTGGTTGTGAATTTCAATATGAAAATTATGGCCTGCATTCCTATCCCATTGTTTTATTGTCTGGAGATTTATAACTGCTTCCGCATGTGCTTAATAAAAAGAAAGGGTCGGCGATACATAGTCCTGAGATATCGCATTCTAAAATCGACCAAGTAGAAGGATGTGCGCGCGTCCGAGGATCGGGCGTGACAATATCTATTTGGCATATATCTCATTTATATCCGACTTTATCTTGTCTTAAACGGGCACCAAACGCAAGATAGAATAAAATTTATCATATCTTGAATTTTATCCCGATCGCCAATTATAGCCTTATTGTGGATGTCTTATTTAATTCAATGCATGTGAATAGGATAGCTTGATTAATTAATTGAAAATTCAATGCTCCAAATTTAGAAAAAAAAAATGCAAAACTTTGGAAAGTAGAGTAGATGAAATAAACGAACATTATAGTTATTTATCATATGATAAAGGACAAGATTGAGGTCGTTTGTCTTCTTCACAATAGTAAGATGCCCAAAGAAGTTTGTGCATCATATAGTAAACATAATTAGCGCATGCCAAACTTTATCCAACAATCATGTTATAGAATTTCATAGCGTACAAACTATGTTTTGATAGTTATAGTTCACAATGCACATATCCATCCGATCTCTTTCCATTTTCTACTAGTCATTCAATCAAAAATATTTATAGAGCATATCAAGAGACCTCGTGGAAGGACTAGATAAGATCTAACAATCAGGATGTTACCGACATCTATCAGGAATCATTAGGAAAAGCAAAAGAATTTACAGGAGCAAATTAGATCTCAATAGCATCAAGAAACTCCGAGTGTTGACTCACGGAAACTAATGTATTGGCCACGATAGCACCGCGGCTACATCAGCAAGGACCCCAATGCCCGGAAAAGTAGAATCGCCGCAACGGAAAAGCTGAGGAATAGGGGTAGAATGTCGGGGAAAGAGTCCTTACTCGCTTGAGTAGCCGAACCGTATGTTCCTCTGTTTCTACGAAGAAATCTTTGATGCATCAATGTAATTCCAATCAACTTCACCTCGCATTTGTCCCTCCTGAATCCTGGTCCCACGCTTAATAGCTCTCCACATAACCTGATGGATTAGTGCACAAATTAGTGTCTTTCTACCTTTGACTTAAAAGTTTTACCAGCTACTCGACGAGGAGGAGCAGATCTAAGTAGAAATACCTCTGATCTTTCAAGCTTCAGTTTCTTGTACTCAGGGCCGCTGCGGTCAAGTCCTTCCCAGAGTTTATACGGTTCCATACCGGGAGTATATGCATGCAAAACATGTTTCCCTATTGGTGCCAGATCTGGATTAAGTACGCTCGGTATAGATGATAGAACCACATTCTGATCAGCATCGACTTTTCTTTCCCAGTCATTCACAACTATGTGATGAATTCCTAAATCCTTACACACACCGTAAGAAGGAACAAATTTTCTAAAAAACTTCACAGACAAATTAAATGTTGAAACAACAAAGACAAAATAAAGCGACTAGCCTCTAAAAAAATAAAGAATCCAAACATTAAGCGGGACAAGAAACTCGTAATTAGACCCTAAGATAGCAAGGAACATGAGGTGCTATTACCAGAAACATCTCCATTACGCAGCCTCTCTCTGTCTCTCTCAGTGCACGTGCGCACTAATTCCACTGTGCTTCAGTGTGTGAGAGTGAAGAAGCACAGCAAACCTAACGACAACAAAAACTCATTGATGGATTTATTAGATGGGCTTAAGGCCCATCCGCCCCTGCTGGGCCCAAAAAGCCCGGCCCACGCGGGAATAGGGCCCGTGGAAGGGGAAGGTATAAAAGGGAGGACAGAGAGAGAGATCGCACTGGTTGGTTGGAAATCAACGTACGTTCTCTCCCGCGCGTTTTCTCCCTCTCCAAAAGAAAAGAAAAACAGTAAGTGTTTTTCTCCCCTCATCGGATCGAACAGGATTGAACCGGGCCAAATTTCTTCCTCTTCTTCATCATTGGTGTTTAATCTGTGGCTAACAAGGTACGCTCGAATCCGTGGTGTGCTTTACGATCGGTGATACGTGATCTTTCCTGGGCTACGCTTCCGCATTCGATTTAGGGGTTCGATTCAGTGTCGAATCCGGTTTTCGGTGATCCGTTATTCCCAACATTGGTATCAGAGCCCTAGTTCACGTTTTCCCAATCTGGTTTTGATGTTTTTGATTGAATTTTCGCAAAAAAGCTTTCGGCCGTACGGATCGGGGCAAAATTCCCGACACCCGAGCACTGTACGTCGTTTTTTCTGTGTTTGCGTATGTCGACCGCCGGCAACGTCAAGACGAGTCCGTTGGGTGAAAGGCGACCGTTGGGTGAAAGGCGACGTCGAGACGAGTCCGGGGAGTGGTCGACCGCCGCCAGGAGACGCCGCACGCGCCCACACGCGCGGCCGGAAGCCGCTACGCGTGGGCGCGACGCGCCCGAAGCGCTGGCTATGGCCAGCGCGTGCGCCACACGCGCCGGCAACGAACCGGCACGTGCACGCCGGCGACGGGCGAGCGGCCACGCGCCGGTCCGCGGACCGACGCGTGCGATGTCACACGCGATGACGTCATCGTGGCGTCATCCAACGGTCGGTAACCGCTCGGATGAGCGTCACCGATGACGTCATCGCGGCGACGTTTCTCGGGCGGTCACCGGCCGGCGACCCCCGACGACCCGTCCGGCGACCCGACCCGACTAGCGAACGCCCGGCACGTGCGGCACGTGCCGGGCCGAGCGTCTGCGTGACGTCGGCCGCGCCGACGCCGCGGCACGTGCGGCCCGCGCACGCGCATGGCACGTGCGGGAGGTTCGCTCGAACCGGCCCGACTTGCGCGACCGGTCCGACCCGCGCACCGTTGACCCGACCCGCTGACCCGTTGACCCGCTGACCGTTGACCGACGAGCGTTGACTTTGACCGTTGACCGTTGACCAACAAAAAAAAAAAAAAAAAAGGAATTTGTTTCTTTTTTCATGTATGCCTATGTGGTTTATATGTAATCCATTTTTTTTTATTATGCATGTGTTGCATGAATTTTGAAAATTATGTATTTTCCTAATATACATTATGGATTATAAGTGATCCATTTTTAGTTCTGCATTTGTTGCAGGAACTATGATGCGTTATGCACGGATACCTGCAATCCCGAGAACAGACGAGAGAAATACAAGGTTTAAAAGGCTAATGTTAGATTTAGCTAATTATCGGTGACATAACGGTGATTTAGTATCACATGTGGGTGGTCAATCGGATGATACAAGAAATCATCGGAATGGTTATCGGATTTTGAGAGGGTGCCGGCTTTGATGAACACTCTTCCACCCGAATGGCAAGCGGTGTTAGATCGGCTATGGGAGGTCAACGTGGTCCCGGGTTATAGGATGCTAGTGGAAGCTTTTGTAAGAGAGTACTATAAGATTGAGTTGGCCAAAACTTCAACCCTTAGTATAAGCGCCATAGGGCGTAGATTAAATGCGCCTTGGTGGCGACATGAAAGCTCTCCAAAAGTCTTTCCATGGTTGACAATTGTGCCTTCAGTTTTCTCAGATATTTTGAGTGATAGATTAATTTTGAGATTTTTATGGATGTAAATATCTCTTTTCATGTTGATATGTTTACTCGTATATATTGCTTAGTGTAATATGTTAGTTGTATTATGTTGAAAGCATGATTATTCTGTTGAATATAAATTATCGTTTGCTTTCTATTACCGCCGGCAGTTCTTTGTGGGTAATTAGCTGTGGGTAGATTTATGAGCTTTTGTAGCTTCATAGAATTGATTTTGCATATGACAATTATATTAATAATAATTTTGAGTGAGGATTTTTGGAGGATGATTGGAAACGTGTGACCTTTTGATTCTGAAGCCTTACTTGAAATTATTCATTAATATGATGGGTCTATGCAAATAGGGATGCATAAATGATAGGCATTAAATATTCGTGCATGTATGTACGATGTGTTCGATTGATAATTTCAGCAACTAAGAATGTGATTGCTGATATGAACGGCAACAATTGTGAAATATTGAATATGAAGATTCAATATGTGCTGGAAAAGCAAGAAGCACTAGAAGCTCTTGACCATATTATGGAAGATCTTGAGGATGCTGTGCGCCACCTTGAGCTAGTAGAGGACTGCCTATCGGCATTTGAGTCGATAATAGATATTTGCAATACCGGTTCTAGCTTAGAAAGGGCTTTGAGCTCTAAGCGCAAGCGTATTGATTCGTTCAATATGTGGACATGCAAAGGATCAAGTCCTTATTGCAAGAAATCAAGAGTTAACCAACACAAGAGAGGAAAACGTCCTCAAGTGAAGAAAATGTCAAGGGTGAGGCGTTACAATTGTGACAATAGAGGTCACTATGCTCGCAACTGTCGTGAGCCAAAGAAAGTAATACACCCCTTGTACATTTGAGAACTTTGCTTATGTGTCAAGTTCTGTATGATAGGCTGAATCCAATCCTCTGTGGACTGTAGATTCAAGGGCGACAGACCATGTAGCAAAGGATAGAGGGTCCTTCAAGGAATTTCGACGAGTACCAACTGGAACTAAGTGGATCTATGTGGGATATAACTCCAGAGATGAAGTTAAAGGGATTGGCACCTGCCAATTGAACATGCGTGGTGGACGCACCTTGTTCCTACATGATATTCCATATGCTCAAGAGATTCGTCGAAATTTAAGTGTCTGTTTTGATGTTGGTTAAGCTTGGTTTTAGTGTGAACTTCCATAATAGAAGATGTAGATTTGTATTTGGATACAAACTACTATAGTTGTGGTCACTTTTTGGATGGTTTTATTGTACTAAATGTTGACTGTGGTAATGTCAATATGTTATTCCCTTGTTTCACGTCTTCTACTTTATATGATAATGATATGAATATGGTGGCATGCTAGACTTGGTCATATGGGCCAACAACATATGTAAAGACTAGCCAAAGAGGGCTTGTTGGGCAACATTGAAAAGTCGATTTGCCCAAATGTGAGCATTGCCTAGTAGGGAAAATGACAAGGAAACCATTTGAAAGGTAAAAAGAGCTGAATTTCCTTTGCATTTAATCTATTATGATGTCTGTAGTTCAATGAATGTGAGAGGAAGGCATGGGGCTATTTATTTCATCACTTTTATAGATGATTCTACTCGATTCGGATATGTCTATTTGATTTCTCATAAATCTGAAGCATAAGTTGTTTCAAAAGGTTTATGAACCTGGTAGAGAATCAATTAGATATGAAAATAAATGTATTTAGATCCGATCGAGGTCAAGAATATTTATACGATGAGTTCAGAAAATTATGTGATGAAAAATGAATAGAAAGACAGTTGTCTATTCCATATACTCCTCAACAAAATGGTGTTGCGAGAGAGAAGAAACAGAACCTACCGGAAATGGTTAGGTCCATAATGGCACATGTTAACTTACTTATCATTTTTTGGAGTGATGCATTGTTAACTGCTGCCTATATACTTAACTAGGTGCCTTCCAAATCAGTTACTTCCACTCCATATAAGTTATGGATAGGTAGAAAACCGGACTTGAGGTCTCTTAAGTCATAGGGTTGTGCTTCCTATACTAATGAGTCCTCTCACAACTTTGGGAAACTAGGTCCCAAAGGAAATAAGAGTATTTTAATGAGATACTCCGAACACTCGAAAGGGTATGTGTTCATAGGTGAGCAGGAAAGTGGGAGTATAACTGAATTTGAATCACGGGATGTCACATTCTTAGTGGATGAATTTCCTAAGAAGGGCGAAATAGATGAAGATTATTCCCTATTGAAACCTTGGATCAGGATAATGATGTTTAGTAGTTTATCCAAGTGGGAGTAATATGAGAAGTGATGAATTGAATTCAACTCATTCTCAATTACAACCACATGTTGAGACAACATCATCATTATTTAATCCAAGTGGGAGCATAATGGGGAATGATGTGCTAAGTGTACAATCTCCCATACGGTGAACAAGTTGCTAAAGTATTCCCTGTCAACGTTTTTGACATTGAAGGGGAAACTTTTGTGGTTGCTCCATGAGATGAGGATGAGCCAAGAAATATTAATGAGGCTCTAGATTGCCCTAATAAGGAAAAATGGATTAATGCAATGAAAGAGGAAATGGAGTCAATGAAGTCAAACCATGTTTAGCAACTGGTTGATCTTCCAAAAGGACGCAAAGCTATTGGGAACAAGTGGGTTCTCAAAATAAAGCAAAAGGCTGATGGCTCGATAGAAAGGCATAAGGCTCGCCTTGTGGCGAAGGGGTATAATCAACATGAAGGAATTGATTATGAAAGTACATTTTCTCTGTAGTGTGATTTACCTTGATTCGCATAGTTCTGGCAATAGTGGTTAGTATGGATCTTGAGTTACATCATATGGATGTAAAGACTGCGTTCCTCAATGGAGAATTAGAGGAAGAAATATATATGGAACAACCTGCTGTTTTCATAGTGAAATGCCAAGAAGAAAATGTATGTCGACTTTGGGGGTCGATATATGGCCTTAAGCAGTCGTCAAGACAATGGTATATACGTTTTCATAATGCCATAATGGCATATGATTTTACAATGATTGACGAGGATCGTTGTGTATATATCAAAAGATCCAATGATCAATTTGTGATCATATCATTATATGTTGATGATATACTAATTGTCGGAAGTAATATGGGGTTATGTTAATGCTGTGAAGAATTGGTTATCTTCCAACTTTGATATAAAAAACATGGGTGATGTTGCATACATCCTTGGAATTAAGATTTCAAGATTGTAAACCCATAGACACTCTTATTACAAAAGGTGAAGGATTGAGCCATAAACTGTGTCCATGGACTCCACAAGAGGAGGAACAAATGAAAGATGTTCCTTAAGCTAGTGCTATTGGAAGCTTGAAGTACGCTATGATGTGTACAAGACCTGACATATGTTTTGTAGTTGGAATGGTGAGTAGATACCAATCCAATCCAGGTCAAGCACATTGGAAAGCCGTTAAGAGTATACTGAGGTATCTAAAAGGGACTGCTGATTATACGCTGAGTTATTAAGGAAAGGATCTGCAACTCTAAGGCTATTCTGATATTGATTGGGGAGGAGATTTAAATGAAAGGAAATCTACCTTTAGGTTTGTCTTCTTACCGAATAATGGCACCATATGTTAGAGCAGTAAGAAACAAAAGTGTATAGCCTTGTCCACGATATAAGTTGAGTTCGTGGCATTATCAGCAGCAATATAAGAAGGTGTTTGGCTTAAGAGATTTTTTGGATCATTTAGGTGTTATTGGAAGTGCTGCAAATTAATTGTTGGTTAACTGTGATAGCCAAGCAGCAAAAGTGTACACCAAATATCCAAAATATCATGGCAAGACCAAACATATAGATACCAAGTATAACCTTGTCAAGGATATGATTGCACGAAAAAAAAAATGTGAACTAAAGTACATACTACGCATGGAATGGTAGCAGATCCTATGACAAAGCCAATACCTAGAGATGTGTTTTGTGGCCATATGAAATCTCTAGAGTTGCGTAGAGGGTGATGTACTTGAATATTGTAATTTCCCTAAGTGTTCACAATTTGATGAATTTGTGTTTTCATCATTAATGCCTATGAATCTTTGTTTGATCTTTATGCATCTTAATGCTCGGTGCATTATTTTAAGTTAAGAGGAGTATGTCGGACAGATATAAGATTAGCCCACTCACACGGATAATCGCCTCATTTCTTGTGTGATAAATAGAGATGAGACTGTTTTTAAGCTTATTATCTAGGTGATATTCGAGAGCTCAAGCTTAAAACACGTATGTCGCCTTAAGCGAGTGTTAAGATGAGGACATAATGCTTGTGATGTCCGAAAGTAAAATACCCCACATATTTTACTTTATCTGTCTAAGATGCTAGATGTGAGTTCTGATGAATTTAGTGAATGAGTAGATAGGTGAACTCAAGTTAGACATTGGGTATGTCTGAACTATCATCTGTACGGTATAGAAAGGTGTGGACATACGCTCCATAGGAAAGGAGTTAATACCATAATACGTATTTCATACTACGTATGCATGAGACGACCAATAAGAGTGGCAAAAAGTTTGATCTCAACTTTTATGCGTGTGAGGCTCTTGAGGGAATGAGTTCCTCAATTTTTTAGTTCCCTCGTGACTCTTACTTATTCTCAAGATTTCTATTTAGTGTTTGCTATCTTAGGATGTTGCCAATGGTCATGAGTTTGATTCGATCTAATGGGGCATTTCTAGAAAAGCAAGCTGAACTGGAATTGAGAGTTTGAAGGAAAGAGGAAGATCGATTTTGGAGAATCACATTGTAGTTTTGTATTCACCGGTTAACCAATTATGACTGTCTTTGGGATAATCATAATTGTGAATACAATATATATGTCATTGTTTAAAAGAGATGAAGAGAGATATAAATGTGATCGATCGATCTAGGGTACTGCATACTAAATCTACTCAGGAGTGTGATGCCCATTATGAGCTGCTATATATTCCTAACAGATGTATAGCAATGAGCTCTCAAAGTATGCTGGTCGCACGGATTATTCACCGGTATGAATGTTGAAGAGAGGAAAAGAGAATTCTGTTCGGCCCATCATGTTAAGTGAGAGTCTATGATGGATTTTTTCTCTGATGGGGATGAGTAGGGCATGTCCGCCCATGTTGGTTTTGTACCACCATGTGCGAGTGGGAGATGATGGATTTATTAGATGGGCTTAAGGCCCATCCGCCCCTGCTGGGCCCAAAAAGCCCGGCCCACGCGGGAATAGGGCCCGTGGAAGGGAAGGTATAAAAGGGAGGACAGAGAGAGAGAGATCGCCTTTGGTTGGTTGGAAATCAACGTACGTTCTCTCTGCGCGTTTTCTCCCTCTCCAAAAGAAAAGAAAAACAGTAAGTGTTTTCTCCCCTCATCGGATCGAACAGATTGAACCGGGCCAAATTTCTTCCTCTTCTTCATCATTGGTGTTTAATCTGTGGCTAACAAGGTACGCTCGAATCCGTGGTGTGCTTTACGATCGGTGATACGTGATCTTTCCCGGGCTACGCTTCCGCATTCGATTTAGGGGTTCGATTCAGTGTCGAATCTGGTTTTCGGTGAACCGTTATTCCCAACACTCATAAAGTAAAGCCCTCGAGAGATTTGGATTGGAAACTTATGCATCGTCGGGAAATTAGCGGATGCAGAATTAGAGTACTCGGTAAAGTGTGCAACATGTTGCAACGCGGTTACCTACGGAGTATGAAGTGTAGGGAGGCTGCATCATGTATGCCAAAACCTTTTTCCCTTTATTGTTTAATGCTTGAGCAAGTATAAAAAGAAAAAGACATCCAGCATCCTGCAAAATTATAAAGCGAGACGGACCAAGTGGGACTAAGAAAACTGTCCCTTAGAATATTTGCAATGCTCACCTCGGCATCAAAACCAAGATCAGAATGCAGGAAAAATTCGCACTGGGGAGTCCTCTTAACCCTATCTGAATACGACTTCCGGATAATGTCCTCGGGTAACAAACCTAAAGTGTCCCAAATAGACGCATTCCCGACGACAACTTTCTTCGCACGAACGAAGCGCAATATCCACAGATGCAGTTCTTCAATTTGTGTTGATCTTATGATAAAATCCAGTTAAAAACAATTTTTAAGCCTTGAAGTGTCCCTAAAAAGTCCACTCACTATACTTCTTAATTTGACACCAATGGCTCGACTGTTTTCAACAACAATCTTTCCCACGTGACTCCTGAGAGAAATCGGTCCACCAAATTTTCGCATTCCCCTGATGAGGGCATCACCAATGGCTCCACTTCCATGAAGAGGGTACTCAAGACTGCAACCAGGTTTGTACCACTCAGCAAATATGTATACCTGAAAATTGCAGATATAAGGTGTCACCTCCTCATAAGGGTGGATGTAAGGTAAAACAAAAGTAAGATACATACTTCAGACATCCGAGCAATTTGTTGATAAACAACCAGCCAGCTAGCCACGTCAAATAGTAGAGGTCACATGCAAGAACTCAGAAATTAATCAGTTTAGGACGCAGGAATAAGCGCATAGAAAGAAATCTCTCTTGTTAACATCAGGATTCAACATAACCATTTGATCATCACCCCATCGTTTATTTACCAAAGAAGTTGCTAGAGTTGTAGTTTCTGCAAGATAATAAACAATACCTGAAAGCAACTCACGACAATGTGGTAGGATATAAAATCTCCAAATGATTCACTATCCTCCTAAATTATTCAATAATAGATACTGAACTTCTAAAACTTTATCAAGTGGCTAGAGATTTGAATTACTGAACAACATGGTGCGTGCTTTGAGGTTTTAAAGTTTGCAAATCAATCGACCATAATCTATTAACTACCAGAGAATACTCTCCAAAGAGGACTAGGGCCAATCGTTTGATATACTGTTACAACAGGAATAGGTTATTCACACGGAATTAATTACACAAACTGAACTTGTATCAAATAAGTTAATGAAAGAGATTATGGACATCCCAAGGATAACAATGACCAATCTTTAGGAGCTTTTCAATATTTAAAAACATCATAGTTACCATCTCTCGCTGAGAGTATACTATTAGATTTCACCCCCGCAAGAAGAAAGGCAAGAAGGTCCACCTGATTCCTTATAAAAGGATCTTTTAGTTCCAAAGAGTCAATGATTTCTGAGAAGGGTCTAAGAAGCTTTATTGCACCAATAGTACCCTGAGGTCCCATTCGGATAAAAGATTTCAACGACGGAGGAGCATATCTAGCGGCAGTAGTGGAAAGGACACCCAAATCACCATGAACAGATAGTGGAGGTAGAGCCATCGCAGCTGCACACATTGGAAGCACTGCATCCTGCAAATTCATATTATGTAAGAAAAGATGAATAGCCACAAACCAACAGAAAAAAGATGCCCATACTTCAAATCTAAACAAACATGTTCATTACGAGATAAAATGTAAAGTAAGAGTCTTGTTATATCATAATGGTCAGCGATAAATTGTAAAACAAGCACTAAATTCAGAAGTTCCAATTTACTCTAACTTCTCATAGGGGGGTCAACATCAATAGCGAGTACTTTTGCTTATAAGCCGCTGTAAAAGCTTCCTTTGCTGTTCAAATCTATGAAGCCATCTTGTTCTAATGAGACAGAATAGAACAGGAGATACCATGAGCTTTTCCATTCTTGCACGGCATTTTGACTTGCATGCTTCTCAAGGTCCTGGATTAAGATTTAATTAAAAGCATAAGCAGAAACATACTATAAAATTTAAAACATCATGGGCAGTGACTGAAGAACTACAGAGACATTATTACCAGGCTCACAAATTGCCATCAGTGGACCCACGCAAATTCTTACGAGAACATATGAAGTAATAATCCTAGAAATATGTAAATGGTGTGGGTGTCCCCACTAATATGGAGAAGTTGCTTCAGCATGCTATTGCATATTTCTTAGGCTGCCATATGGATGTCATTAAGCTATTTGATTTTGGAATTGAGAACATGGAGTAACTGAAATGCTACATAATTGGAAAGTGTAATGAGATTTGGGTTATTCTTGTAACCGACATGTACAATGAAGTATATAGAAGTGAAACTGAATTGGAAACATGGGAGAATGATAGGCAGTTTCCCAAATCACTTGAGTATCTCTACATATGTCGTATGAAGAGTTTGAGGTGCATTTATGAGAGTTTAGTGCATTGAGAAAATTTGTCTCATCTTAAATGTTTGTCTTTAGTCACGTGTCCCCAGTTGATTATCATATTCACACCTCACCTACTAGAAAACCCCAATAGCTTAGAAGAGCTTGAAGTCGTTGACTAGCCCTTCATCTTTACTCTAGTGAGGTGTGAAGACACTCTATTTTCGAGAGTACCTGCTTCCTCACCAAGTTGAGAAAAACATCCCTAGTCTCATTGCCTCAACTCATTAGCAATTCTAGACGTTGACACTTGAAATTTTTGTCAACCATTTAGGCATCAAAATATAAGAAATAAAAATGAAAAAAAATAAAGACAACAAAAATATAGTAAAAAAAATTAACAAAATTTTTTATTTACTCGAATTATTGGCCCGCTACGAGTCCAGCCCAGGCTGAGTCTTTAATTCCCTCCACCCAGCTTTTTATTTCTTTCGGACCCAATCCTGTTATTTTCTCTCAAATCCAGTCCTTCGTTTTATTTTTTTTTCTCATCATTGGCCCATCCGAAGCATCAAGGGCCTGGCCACTCTGCGGTTTCTTCTCTCCTTTTTGCACGTTCAGGCTGCGAGCGTAACGAAGCCACCGGGACGCAATGAAGGGTAACCGAATGAGACGGAATTGAGCAAATATGAGATCTTCTAGAATCCTGTTGAAGGCGTTGGCTCGGCTAGAGGAGAAAAGGGGTGCTCGAGAGAGAGAGAGAGAGAAGCGAGAGACCGAGAGTGAATTTCTTTACGTTCGCCGGTGGTTCCGCCCGAATCACCCTCGACCATCTGCAGAAGCCAACTCGCCCATCGTCGTTCGTTCGTCGCAGCAACCTCTCGAACCAGGTAGGCCTGAAGAACGCCCTGCTTCTTTCTAGCATATCGAGTTTGAGAGTATTGGACCAAATCGACGAGATTTTGGGCGAATCGTGTGGTGCCTAAGTGAGATTCCGAAATGGATTTTGTGTGATTCGCTGTGTGATATTGTTTTGATCCGATTTTGGTTTATGCTCGCTTCATTGATCCACAGAATAGAAGGAATTGCTGCGTTTTCCTTCGTTTTTATTGCATATACGCCTTAACGAGTCGGCCATGGACGAAAGCGTCCTTGCCGGAGAATCTATTCCCACGCCGGTGAAGCCCGCGGTTAGAGGCCGCCATAGTGGGTCCATTCCTCTTCGTTGAATATATGCATTTGAGTGATTTTTTACGCTAGTTTTATTAGGTTTCTGTCATACATGTCTTTTTATAGTTGTGAAAATCCCATCGCTGGGCGCTGGTCAGTGTGGACGACCGGTGAAGTACGGTGGCCTGAGCTCTGGGCAAGAGACGTCGTCGGAGGCGGAAGGTGGTTCGGGTCAGTTGCAGAGAAGAGGGTGCGAGAAAGATTCGGGATGAAGAAGATGCAGAAAAAGAAAAATAGGAAAAAAAAAAGGCAAGAAATTTTAAAAAATCCAAATAAAAGATAGAGAATAAAAATTCAGTTACGATAGAGAATAATATAGTTGGCCGGGTTAGACACCGCGGGCTTGTGGTTGGGCCGAGTATAATAAAAAGGAGATAAATCGGAGGTTGCTGCTTAGAGGCGAATGGGCCCATTTCATATGTTTGGGCTGGTCATTAGGGCCAGATTGAATTCAAACTCTACCCGGATTATTAGGGTCTGATCCGTGCCGGTTCCATGACCCGGCCTAGAGTCATTTTGCCCTAGATTAAAAAATATTTTTGAAAGTAATAAATAATAATAAATTCGGAAAAATTAAAAATTCGTAATACAGATCTAGAAAATTCAAGAAATCCATAAATTTGCTTAGGAAATTCAAAAAATTGAAAAAAAAAATGCAGAAATTTCAGGAAAAAAACTTCACAAATAAGTTTTTGAGTAGTTTTCTCTTAGAATTTGTGAAAATCCTTTGATCAAAAATTGAAACCTAATTGAATGATCCTTTAGGGTTTTATCATAAGATTTTTTGGATGCAATTTTCTTTTTTAGGGATACGCTAGGTTGCTTTTTGCATTTGTTATTACGATTATACTTGATTGTGCGTTTCTCATATATTAATTGTTCTTTTCATTTTTAGAATGGTTAGGATGAACCTTAAAATTTTCAATAAGCTATCCTGACACTTTAATTAGCACTTAATCAAATTTTGGTTTCGAAAAGGCATTGGTTGCATAACTAGTGTAATCAAGTCTTCAAGTCTGAAATCTTCGGTTGTGCATATATCATAACGACACTCTCATAACTTAATTAGTGTTTCTAGCCAACTCTCAACAATGGCTAGTGGCGACTTCTTTTGAACACTTAACCCTTTTAAGTGGGGATTTTGGGGCAAAGTCTCATTGCCTTGCTTTCATTAGAAGAGATGGTCTCACCAAGAGATCCCTTCTCATTTGCTTAAGTGACAATGTCTTTCTTTCACAGCATATATGTGATGGCCGATTTTTAGAAATTCCTCTACTTGACCGTGCATTGAAGCCGAAAATTCTCTGAAGTCAAGTCAGAAAAATTTGAGTCCTATTCAATTGTCAATCCATAGTAGCAAACTTTTAGGATGTTATTTCCCAAAGAACATTTGTGCATATCCCATTAATAAGCCGTTCGAATATTGGAAGAGGAGCCATAATGTTATTCTAGTAGATGACCAAGAACACATTTCCAAGATCACATCATTTGTTTTATTATTCATATGTGATGGGTGTCTTCCTTTTCTTATCATTTCACATTCTACCCTAGTTTATTCATGGAATTTGGAGTCTTCTTTCATCGAGCGCGGGCTATTGATGTTGCAGTTTGTAATGGAAATGAAGATGTTCGTGGACGTAATAGGAACATGCAATTCTTTGACGAAGGGGTTTCCATAGCATTTCAAGTGTTTATATGCCCTCTAAAGGCCATTGTTGAGCGTATAAATATTCTAACACAAACAAAATGGGTAGTCATTATTGATGAATGGCAACAACTTAGAATTTCTCATTTATGAAGAATTTGAGAAGCTATTGACAAAAATGAGGCTTCTTCCCATTAATGGCAAACCAAAGGAAAAATGAGGAAGATATTTTTGATACGGTGTGTGAGACTTGTGATGACGGGGGAAAAGTACTTATACTAAGAATCAAATAAACAGATGGAATCTTATAATGAAGAGGGTGAAATATTATCTTGTGTGACAGACTATCAACTTAATGATTGTGAGAGCAAGCCCGTTTCGTTTTTTGTTTTGCCGCTTCCTTGGTTGAATGATGATATTTTCATTGACTTGCAAACTAAAGTACACTTATGAGGGATGGTAGATGATGGGCTTCAACCCATATGTAAGGGGTGACTACGTTGAAGTATAACCTTTATGTCCTTTTCCAAGAATGGATAGGTCGATAGTCCAAATAAATCGTTTCGCCAAACTGTCACTAACTTGGATTGTATATGTGTGATGTCATTTGCAAAACCATAAAGGTTTTTAGGTTTATAGGCCTATCGATACATTTGTTGTGAAAGCTATTCACCTGTTCTACTTGAATTTTTATAAATTCTCTACCATATCTCAAATATACAATATAAAACTTTCTCATGAAGATCTGTTAGATCATGTCCCATTGATCACGGCGGTCAAAAGAGATAAAGACTTGGTGAAATTATGTGTGTCTAGTCACTTTTCTTCACAACATTAGGCAAATAAACTTTCATGTAAGGACATTCCAATCGCATGTCTATGTGACTAAAAAAAAAAAAAATCTCGCCACCTATTGTAAGTATGATTTCTTCCTTCACCTGTTTATTTTGAATTAAAATTTTATTTTCGCAAAATCTATGAAAATCAATTGAGCACCCAATATAATTTTATTTGATGCTTTCAAATTTAAAATCCAAGAGATAAATCCAAAAAGATAAGTGTTGGGGAAGGATTATAGAAATTTTTTTGAAGAAATTTTATCTTTTTCTTTGCCAACGTTATCCATCAATACATTTGAAAAACTTTTCTTTATTTATTTTTACATTCAAGTTTAATTTTAATAAGTGATAGATTTATAAGGATGACAAATCACTGAATTAATGATAATTTATTGAATTTAGTTGTGTGGCAGATAATGAGCATAGGAGCAACTCCGACTTATGTTAACATCTGGATTTCAATGGATAAAGTAAGCAACGCATTTTTGTAAAAAAACATTTAAAAAAAAAACAAGAAGAAAATAGTAGTAGAGAGAAAAAGAAAAGAATGAATAATGAATAATAAATAGATAAAAATGAATAACAAGAGAAAAGGCCGAGAAGGTTACAAGCTCGATCTATTTTTGGTAATATATCTCTCTCCCTCAACAGATCTATGGGATGGTTGACAAGTGAGCGATGCAATGTAGGGGATGGAAATTCAATAATATCGGTATTTGGATTGCTACATTGGCAATAAATACGACCATCACAACCTCATCTTTTCTACACAAATCCTCTCTCCAGTTTCTTTCCCCTTTGCACAATACCAAAACCCTAGAAAGCTTATGTTCTCATCTATCACATCATCTACTTCTCCATTCGTTAACTCAAAAAGCAGCGGTCAAGAGCTACCCTACTCGTTATCCTTTGCAAAGGGATAAGGAGTGGAGAGTTGGGGGCATGTGGCTGAGGCGGGTCGGATATGCATTTACCTCGTCGATGTCCTTTTGCTCCTTATCCTTTGCCGAGGGGACATCGACCAGGTAAATGCATATCCAACCTGCCTCAGCCCTGGGTTGGAGTTGGGGGCATGTGGCTGAGGCGGGTCAGACATGCATTTACCTGGTCGATGTCCCCTCGGCAAAGGATAAGGAGCAGGGTAGCCCTTGATCGTTGCTTTCGAGTTAACGGATGGAGGAGTAGATGACGTGATAGATGAGAACATAAGATTTTGATATGGTGCGAAGGGGAAAGGAACTGGAGAGAGGATTTGTGTAGAGAAAATTAGGTTGTGGCGGTCGTGTTTAGTGCCAATGTAGCAATCCAAATACTGGTCTTGTTGAATTTCCGTTCCCTACATTGCATCGCTCACTTGTCAACCATTCCATTGATTTGTTGAGGGGGAGAGATTACCGAAAATAGATCGAGCTGGTAAGCTTCTCGGCCTTTTCCCTTGTTATTCATTTTTATTTATTTATTATTCATTCTTTTCCTTTTCTCTCTACTATTATTTTCTTTTTGTTCTTTCTAAATGTTTTTATGAGAATGCATTGCTTACTTTATCGATTGAAATCCAAATGTTAACATAAGCCGAGGCTGCTCCTATGCTCATTATTTGCCACATACCCGAATTCAATCAATTATTATTAATTTAGTGATTTGTCATCCTTATAAATCTATCACTTATTAAAATTAAACTTGAATGTAAAAATAGATAAAGAATTTTTTTTCAAATTTATTTGATCGATAACGTCGGCAAAGAAAAAGATAAAATTTCTTCAAAAAATTTCCATAATCCTTCCTAACACTTATCTTTTTTGGATTTATCTCTTTGATTTTAAATTTGAAAACATCAAATAAAATCATATTGGGTGCTCAATTGATTTCCATACATTTTGCAAAAATGAAATTTTAATTCAACATAAACAGGTGAAGGGAGAAATCAGTGAAGGGAGAAATCATACTTACAATAGGTGGTGAGATTTTTTTATTTTTTTTAAATCACATATACATGCGGTTGGAATGTCCTTACATGAAAGTTTATTTGCCTAATGTTGTGGAGAAAAGTGACTAGACACACATAATTTCACCAAGTCTTTATCTCTTTTGACCACTGTCGTGATCAAGGGGACATGATCTAACAAATCTTCATGAGAAAGTTTTACATTATAGATTTGAGATATGGTAGAGAATTGATAAAAAAAATCAAGTAGAACAAGTGAATAGAAAGCAAATGTATAGGCATATAAACCTAAAAGCTTTAGGGTTTTGCAAATGACATCACACAGATACATAAGATGCATTGATGATTTTTTTGCAAAATGAAGAATGTAGATAGTAACCAACTTAGTGATAGTTTGGCGAAATGATTTCTTTGTAAAAAATCAAGCCATATGTCTTAGTGAAGGACATGAGCAACCCTTATAAATGATGAAAGTACCAAACGATTAGAAGTAAACCTCCTACCTAATCTTGTGATGGTGGTATTACAAATACTTTACAAAGAAAGAACCCTTCTTCCGCTAACTCAGTTTCAAGTTTCTTAAACTAATGGTTTGATTGTGATTTTACACATGGAAGAGAATATTGAGGTCATGGGAGAAAAGGCTCTCGGATTGCACAATACAAATTTGGTAGAGAAGATCCTCAAACAAAGAGATGAAAAGCAAGGCACTCTTCAATTTTGTTGGCCTCACCATTCGTATTATATGACACCGAATGTACAAAGAATACCATGCTACGTTTAATGGTCCCACATTAATACACTTCAAACAATTTAGCTTTAACCATATTAATAGTCCCATCATTATTGGTTAATCGAGAATCAAAGTGCATTTACCAATGAATCATGAAATGCTATGGTTCTTAAATATTATTTATTAATTTATTCACTTAATTTATTCAGAAGTAATTCGCGGGATTATGCATCTTTTACTTTTTTACAAAAATGATGAAGTAATCAAAAGTTGAAGCATGACATCGCTTCTACTAAGAATGTGGAAAGCCAGAAGTTATGATATTTTATCCTACTATATTCAATAGAAAATATTTAACACTTGACCTCAAATCAACAAAAACTCACTCTTTAACTCAACCCGCCTTGCTTTTCTAGTACAATCAAGGTGGATACATTACAAAATTGCTCACTATCTATTTCAATATTAATTAAAAAAACGTGAAACACCAACTACAAATAGCAAAAGGCTAGAAACTTACATTATGATAGTGTGAGTGATTCTGGAGACCTCCAAGTTCATCATTTTCCCTATGGATGTTGCTCTCCGGCATGGTTGCTCGTGGGCATGGTCTTCATCACAGGCCGAAGGAGAAATTGTAAGCCATAGTCCAAGGAGAGAAAATGACAGAAAATGAAAGCACTAGTTACCTTAAAGACAAATGGTTCATTTATATCGTTCCATATACCATCGACTCAAATCCTAAACTAACCGAGCCTTCCAAAGTGATGGACTTTGACTATATAAAGTCAGGAATACACAAGGATGGGCCACATATCCCCGACAAGCAAACGGTTACTCAGCATTTACATGTAGACTTATTTTCAGCTAAATCCAAATGACTCAGCATGTCAACATTTGTATGTTTTGAAAGATTTTAAGGGTTACTTAAATTCAAATGCTACAAAAAGTAAAAGACGGAAAGGAAAAAGCGAAACAAGATAGACAACGACAACGATTTAACCAAAACCTTAGTGAAAGATAGCAAGGTCCCAACACATGGAGTTTCATCTGTTGCTTTGATCCAGACATCACTTTTGCAACCACTATCATGGACAAAATGCCCCTCTTCACGTTTGATATCAGGATCAAGTATCCAAATCGCTTTGAACCCATCTTGGTGGAGACTATCTATTTTGGATCAGAGAAGCAGTCCTGAGAATAAAATCATCCGTGTTAATTTCCATGCTGAAAGTAGCACTCTTTATTTACTAGAGAGGTGTCTTCTACTTCCTAAGCATTGAACCTAGGTCCTTTTACTATTACACAAGTTAGCAAGGCAAGAAATCCTAGACATGAATGCACTTTGGAGGTTTGGAACTAAAGTGACTACCAACCATAAAGGACTCGGTGTATGAAATGTATGGAAGTGATGGACATAATAGTGAGGCATGGCATTTCTGCATCAAGCACCATATCTTAAGTTGAAAATAGAATATCCAAAGAACACCGATCATTGTAGTGCCTCTAAAGTGTATTAATCTACGACATATTCCACACAACCTACCTCACTTCCAAAATGAATATCACCGTCTTCCTCAAGATCATTCCAAGATGAAAAATGGATTTTCATTCATATTTGGCAATATTCTCCCATCTTACACAACCTACCTCACTTCCAAAATGAATATCACCGTCTTCCTCAAAATCATTCCATGATGAAAAATGGATTTTCATTCATATTTGACAATATTCTCCCATCTTACGTGTACGTGTAGATATATGCTTTGCTTGAGGTTAAATGTCATCATGTAGATATATAGTTATGGTTTGTTTTTAGGTGATAAGTATGTCACCTTTTCGAAATTGGCTAAAACTATGAATTCCAAACATGCGTTGTGAGTGGTTTGATACCTATTGAAAGTGAGGTAGATGATGTGAAATTGGACCTAATTTTTCCAAACAAGGCAATTACAGGGTTAACACAAAATGGGATTCCATGCCTTGTCAAAAGCGAAGCAGCAAAACCCATCCATATAATCTATATGCATCCATACAGCATCACAGGAAATCTTCTTTTCTCTAAATTTACTTGTGATCTGCAATATTTGACAAAAATTAGAGCTAAAGAACTATCATGCATCAACTCGTAAATGATATGCCGACAGCATACAGTGAAAGTTTGACATCGTTATTTAATCAGATACAAGGAAATCTAGGGTGAGGAGGAAAGATTGTAGAATCAAGCAAGTTGCATCAAAAGAGCCAACCGCTCCAACTTTGTTATCAAAGTCATAGTTCCAGCGGCATTGACAATAGCCTAAGCACCGCTTGGGTGGCATAAACACAGTTCCCGCCAATATATGCAAACTACATAATTCAAGCGAAAAAGTAATAATCAGACTATCAAGAAGATTTTCTAGTCATTCTGGCGGTCCCGTAAAGTCCATTTAGTACGAAACTAGAAATCCAAATCTGCCTGTTTCTTACGAAAAAAAGGTCATAGAATGACAGAAATATTCATTGTGACAACTTTATTCATTAGCATGAAGCTTTTTCTTCATTTAAAGGCAGGAAAAACAGAGAGTTCATGGTAACAAGAAGTTTGCATGATATCCTGATAAAATTAATACATTCATCTTTTCTGTCTGTAAGTCTGGCATATTATGTATACTCCTCAGGAAAACCACTTAAGTGAAGCCTTTACGTGTAATAAAAAGCAAATGGTGCCACGCTCACTCGATTAGAAGAGCCTAGTATCAAGGTAAGCCCAGAGGATGAGCGGTGGCGGAGTGTTGTCGAAGCTGTTGTTGACAATGTTTGTGGCTTGATGAGGCTAGGTACTCTTCAAATTTCATGGCGGAGGATCTCCATTGTCATTGGACATGGAGATGAAGTTTTTTTATCTCGTGCTTTAAAGTTGAAAACCCCCAAAAAATAATAATAATTATAACAGTCAAAGGGAAAGAAATTAGTAGCATTGCCTTTTGTTATCGGGCACGTGTTAACTAGAGTGCATTTATATTAAATGTACTTAATTTTAAATAATTCAACATGAGAACACTAAAGCTATCACATTGAAAGCTTGATACTCTCTCTCCTGAATCCATTGTTTAATAAGAGTATTCTGCAATGACTGATAGATTTTCATTGGAAATATTTTTTTCCTCTGAATTAAATATAATAATGGGAATGGAAAGAAATGCTCGGCCCCTTTTAAAATTAGTTGATTTTTAGGGTTAAAAATTCATAATTACATTCTATATGGGTACCACCGACGAAAATTATGAAATTGGAAACTTCCCATTTTCCTTGCGAACTTGTCTCTAACTCTAATTCTATATGAAGCAATATGAATATAATAATTTTTATTCTGGAAATCAAGATCAGCCATTCTTTTTTAGCAGAATATTATAAAAATGAAAAAAAAAAAGGAAGCAAACTTTATCCACTTTATGTTAAAAAGAAAAACACGAACATTAAAATGGACCATGAAGACACACAAAATTAAATTTTTGGTTTAAAATCAAAAAGCGTTATTCCGTCCGCAAAAACCACCGTTTAATAGCATATCTGTCGATTGAGATGTCATCTTAAATACTCAGCAGTTAGGTAGGCAAAAGAAAAACATGTTGTTTCGTGTGCATCCAAAAGCAATCAATTAGAAATTTCTTTTAGAGTATTATAGAAAACTTCTCTCATCAAGAGAGGGAGCACGATCAAGTGGAGGAGGGGACGTGAGGAAAGTCGGAGTTTCGATCAATTTTTTTTTTTGACCAATTGGACTTTTGATTTGGGGCTTGTTTTTGTTGAAGATACGGTTGCTAATAGTTAGTTATCTTAATTGATCTCGAGCTGATAGGAATTGATCTTAAATGATCATGATTGGGGGGATTTTTCTTTTATTTGATTTATTATATATTTTCCTTCCTTATAGATTTGATTTCAAACTTTACTCTCTATCCAAACTTCTGACATGGTATCGGAGCCTCTCTCATCCATCTAGCTTCCGCTATACTTTTATTCTTTAGAAAACTTCTTTCAGTCCTTTATTTTTTTGGCTCGACAGCATCAACGCCAGAATTCTTTTTAGTCAACAAAGGGCGCACCGTGCCGAAGAATCAAGGTACAAATTCTGGTGTGTCCGAAGGCGACGAACAGTCTCTCAACAACCGAGGAGGAGACAATGTTGCTGCAGAACACCAGACAGGACCATCAGATATTGAAGGACAATCGAGTCCTGTTGAACACGTCTCAGGGACAGGACAATATAACCCTGGACAATTTTTTTCAGGTCCATACATCCAATGGGTACCTATACCCGTTTAGCCGAACCCAGGAAGATCAGCCCAAAATCCGAGCCTTGAAGAATCCGGAACAAATGGTGGATCGGGAGGAAGCCCAACACATGTTGCCAAGGCGGGTCATGGATATGTGGCGGGTTGGTCTTTTCTGGGTCATCATGAATCGGGTCCGCCAGGTCTGGGAGGAAATCCCTACCCAACTTATGGACCCGGTTTCTTTCCACTTGCAAGTCTCACCGGAGGACGGCCGGAACCTGGAGATCCGCTGTACATGTCTACTGCCAACGGACCTGAGCTCCGTCTCGTCGCACAGCAACTTTCGGGACCAGAGTTTGAGAAAGAGAATATATTTTTTCAACTTTTGAAATTACAACTTAAAGATACTAGTGTCTGATGATTTCATTAGCTATAATTGCTGTCCCTGTCTTATGTAGCTTGATCACATGATGTATGCGTGTTTCTGCACTTGTGAACATTTGTGATATGGTATTTTATCAATGTTCTCACCGCCAGCAGACCTGGAGGGGCTGGTGGTGGCCCTCAACCCCTTAGGCTCAGTTAGCCATTGCTTCTCACAAGTTACATAGATTTCCTACAAACCTGTGTTTTCCACGTTTGAGTATACGTGTCCCACTGTGAGAGGAAAAGCCCTACCGATAAGAGATTGATTAATTTATCAATACTTTTGAACGTTGTCCATGAGATTCGACAAGATTGGCCAATGCGAGACTGGAGGTGGATTTCAGAGTCCACAACAAGAGGAGGAGCTATCTCAAGGCCGCCAAGTTCTTGAGATATTTTGGCCATTGTGACTCACTAACACTAGTCCGTAATGAATCGAGGTAAGTAACATTTTTCCAAATTGGTATTTTGTATTGAGTATTCGCATGCTAATGTGAATTGAGCATTGAAATCTTGCTATTTTTCTTTTTATATACATAGGCATTGGTTCTTCCAAAAGAAATCAGAAGTGAAGTGCTTTCTCCATTGTGGAATGTTAAACATCCGAGACTTAGATCTTGTGCAACACATTTGAGATGTTGATACCAGTTCTCAATTGGCGGAAAGCTTGAGGTGGATGTGTCCTAATTTAGAGACGCTGGCTGTTAGCTCCAAACCCTCCCACAAGAAGATGCTACCGGCCATCGGTTCCGGACCTCGTAGAGACAAGTACTCAAGAGTGACTAGGAGAAAGGGTAGCTTGGAACATTAGAAATGCGAATATATAAAGAGAAAATAGAGAAGAAAACAATTGAGATTTTTTTACGTGCAAAACCCTTCCTAAAATCAGGAAAGTGAAAAATCACAGTGCTGCACTAGGCCTCGATTAAGTCTCAATTAAATAGTTAGATCTTAATATTAGATCTAGCTTAGTGTCTCTTAATTGATATTTATGTAGTTTGGAGATGTTATTTAGTACTTGATTATAGTTTAGTTTCGGTAGATTGCTATTTTAGACAAGAACCGGATTCAATTTGATTGTAGCTCATGGGGTTGCTACTTCGGGGCTTGATTATATTTTCTGTCTAATTTCTTGTTCATCTTTCATTTCATTTTTTCATTTTCATTATTTTTTCTCTTTCTTTCATGCATCTTTTATTACTATTACTTTATTTATTATTATTTTAATCTTTTTATGATTCTTTTTTATTTATTTATTTATCTTCTTATAAATTTTTATATTTTTGCAAAATGAGCAAATACTTAAAAGGTCACAAAATTTGAATGTCAATAATGACTAATTGCGCGTTCTATTTCAGTTAGTATATCTTACTTACCTGAATGTGTAAGAAAATATCACCGACAAAACAGCATGTGTAACATGATAGGAGTAAAACCTCTAACCGGCATGGGTATCATTCCGTTGTCACCTAATTGCGTGGATCTAACCATCTTTACTTACTCCGACCATCTTATTATTTCAATTTTTGAAGACTGAATACTGTACTCTCTTCATTCTTGTCTTTTAATTGTAGTTTCTCATTCGTTGCCGCTCCGGCGAGAGTTGATGCATTCAAAGAAATCGCTAGAGCGGCGACCCACACCATACTGGCCTCGTGTAGCTTGGAGCGGCCCAAGTTGTCATCTCCAGCTCCGTGGGTCGCCACACCGATGACGGTCGGAGGCTCCATGAGTCTTATGTCATGCCTAATTCCTGCAGAGAGTGCTTCAATGCCTACGTAAAGACCGTCGTCGAAACCCTTCTACTCGAGAGGCTGAGTAAAATCTAATTAAAGTACATTATTTTTCCCATTACCTCTGCGGCATCCGCATTCATAGAAATAGCCGTGGTTTTTGAAGGGAGAATTTGTTGGCTCCTTACTTTCTGCAGAAAAGGGTTATGGAGTCGCCACGTTGCCGCCACTGTTGGTGAAGGGGCACGTGTCGGGACATCGAGGGTGCTGCGATCTGAGCTTTTGGATAGGACGGATTTAGTCCGGTGAGTGAGGCACGTTAAAGGAATTATAAAGTTGTTTTGAGCAAAAGATTAAACGGTCGATGTGGCGTGTGTGACCAATTAAGATTTGCTCGTGATATGCATCTGGATCAATTTTGTTGCTAAATTTTAAGAGTTTCTTCTGCTTTAAAATCGACTTATTTTCTTGGGGGTTCGCTCGGTGGTCACATTTCTAACTTGGAAGAGGGAGGTGGGGAGTTCAAATCCTCACCTTCTCATGGGGGATTGAGATGGGGACGATTTCAAAATGAGGACAAAGATGCAGGACAAAAGCTTGAAAATGAGTGTTAGAGTAGGATTAGAATAAGAAAAAAAAAAAATTCGACTTGTTTCTTTGTGTGGTTTTATTAGCACGGGGCTAATGCAATTAATAAAACAACCCATGACCTAAGCTGGCCTATACATGGCCCCCATGAAGGTATTCCCCTTTTGGCTTCTTTCCTTGTAGGTATCCTCTTACCCTTCCACACGACACTGTTGCACGGTTGTGACGCATCGCCTAGTTTGAAGCAGTCATAAGCGTGTCTAACTCCTTGGGGCACTCGAAAAGTTGCGACAAAGATCGAAGGAACAACAAGATTGGAAGAACGTTTTCGGACACAAACCCAACGGTCGGAAGATCACGCTCCGATGTCAACCGTTTACCCGAAACAGATCATTAGCGACACTACTTGCAAAAATGGACCGAGCTACCCCAAAACAATGCCTTCGACTTCAAGCAAGAGGTGATCATATGCAATACACATTAATCAATCAATGGCGTGATAGATAAGGTGATCCGATAACAGATTATCCGGCCCAAGCAGTGAATAGTGATGACTATAAGCTATTTATTAATATAAACAATCGAGGTTCTTTTTGCTTGTCCATAGACAATCACTTTTTCGACATTAAATAAGGGTTAATATCACGAAAAATCCCAAAGTAGTATACATATGATAAATTTGCCCCGAACTAATTTTTTTACCATAAAAAATCTCAAATTGGTATGCCTTTGATAATTTTAAGTTAAATTGGTATGCTTAAGACAAATTTATTCTCTAATAATTTCCGTTAAATTTTATTATCAAATTACTGAATTGGATGGCACGTGACAGTTGACTAATATAGCAATTTGGGATTTTACTTTCCATTTGTCAAAGTTATACCAATTTTGTGGTTTTTTGGGGTATTAATCCAATTTAATGAAGAATATATTTATTACAAATATATCAGTTTGAGATTTTTAGAGGTTTAAAAATTAGTTTGGGTAAATTTATTACAAGTATGCCAGTTTTTATTTTTAATAGTTGTTTGAAATAAATTTATCTACGTATACTAGTTTAGAGTTTGTTGTAGTCAAAATATTAATTTTTGATAAACTTATCACATATGTACCGGTTTAAGGTTTTAAAAAATATCGTCATTCTATTTTCTAGCACTAACTTCAAGATATATGGATTATGTCCCTACAACAAAGATCAAGTAACTGGCCACGATTGTATAACTATCCAAATTTGGCTCATTTCTCCAACAAGGGCTCATATACTTAGCGTGGGTTTAATGTAATTTTTGGTTTCTTAATTGTTTTGCACTTTATTTTTCATTCGATCTTGAACATGCTTTATTTAAATTTCGCCTGGTAACACCAAAAACTCGAAATAGGTACAACCATACTACATTATCTCCAAACAAACTTTATAGAATATTCTAGGTGTGCCACATAATACCCCCAAACTGATATTTTTGTGCCCTATTTTCCTCAAATTGTGGCAAATGTTTCATTTTTAGGTATAAATATAGCATGAGCGCACTAGTTTGTTATAAATGCCGCATGTGTATGCTAATTTGGGATGTTTTGTGACATAAAAAATTAACTTGAGGTAAATGTGGTATAAATATATCGATTTGAGACTTTTTGTGGTATTAATTTTGTATTTCTATTTGAAGGAAAAGCCGTGAGTATTTTGTTTATATATATAAGTGCAACCAAATCATCAAACCCGTTAAATTCTTGTTTGATCAAATTTGTGCTTAGATGCAGTGGAATAAGCACAAGTAAATTATAATAAAAGCTATAATTCTAAGCTCTATTTAGAAAGGTTGAGGACTAAATGAGAATGACGTGCTATATAGTGCTAACCTAGATACGAGACAAGTACAAAAAAGCAAAGAAGAAATGATTTGGTGCACGAAATTCATAAAACCACTCAATATGCAGCAACCTTCGCCTCTCATATTCCCTAGTTATTGGGGGGAAAATATTTAGCTATGAACAAGGGAAATGAGGTGTGCAGGATGCTATGTTAAAATAAGGAATGCAATCTAAGTGTAAGCTAACCTTGTTATTAAACTGAACAACAAAAAAAAATCATTACTAGTACTTTATCAAGCACTCAATAAGTGTGATTTTAGCTCGTGTTCAACCTAATTAAGATACTCCACGCATCGGGATTGTACTTGATTTGAAGGTGCTCTTCTTGTCGTACAAAAAGATATCGACCATTAATTATATTCACATGAGTAAGTGGATGGCCGGAAAAAAAAAGTAAACAAAGATCAATGAACCGATGAAGCTAGCGAGTAGAAAAAAAATATCCCTCGGCCTGCCGTTCATGGAACATATGCGACGACCCGTTTACATGATTAGGAGGCTTGAGAAAGGCTTGTACAAAATTTCATAGACATACAAAAGGCTTTGTATAGAAAATACTATTGAGGAGCAAGATCACCAGTAGGTGTATAATCCAACAAGTGCCAAAATAAAAGATAGAGTCGTCACCTTTACCACATACTTTTATCAACTTAATTAACGAATTTAATGACCTACAACTGCCGAAACGGTAACTAAATCAGACCCGAGAGTCTGTAGTTTTTTTTTTTTTTTTTTTATGTCGTTGAATTGGGCACAAACAAATGTAGACCAGTACGAAATGGAGATGTTGGACGCGTTAAGTCTGGAGTTGACGCTGTGTCATAGAGGGAATAGAACGGGGATCGGATTTTTCAGCGAACCAAAAAAATTGTAATTAACTTTCGTTACCACCAAAAAAAAAAAAAAAAAAAAAAAAAAAAAAAACCTCAAAAAGATGGCCGATAATGACATGATTACTCCAAACTAAAAATTCCAAACCACGGCCCTAATCCTAACCTGCCCTCCAAGGAATTAATCGCCTAACTCAAAATGTCACTTGAAAATTACAATATAAAAGAATGAAATTTATAGCGCTTAATTGAATGAACCGAGTGATAAAAATTCAGAGGAAGAGAGATGCTAAAATACCTCTAAATGATACGTAGCATGACATCAAAATGCCTTGAATTTGTGCTGGCCTAACAAAAGTACGCTTTCTAAAGAATGCTTGAATTTAAGATTTTTAGTGGTAAGAAAAAGAATTTTGAATATCGACATAGATTAAAATCTTTCGCAGCATTAATCAACAGGAAAACGTTAAATTTAAATTTAGGCAACCACTCAACTCCCGTCCATCTCTATTTCTCGTGCGACGGCCTTCTTGCGGTGCATGGGGTGGACCTGCCACGTCGCTGCATCGTCAAGCGACGCAAGCAAAGTCACATGGCATGGCGAATTTCTTGTTTTGCCCTTTCCCTATGGAGAAAACCCGATCTGTTTTCAAGGTTGATTTTTCGAATGCTCATGTCGTTTTCACAAGCATCGTGCGTCCGGATAATTGGTCTTTTGCTCCGATCGTGTCTTCTTGTTAACCGTTTTGGCCACCCCACTACCTCCCCACCGTCTGTTCGCGTCTATGCTCTGGCGCACCGGCAGTTCGTCAATTCTGGCTCTGGAAGAAGAGAGGAATAGCCAAAGAAAAAGGAGGAATTCCACACTAAACACATGGCTCCTTCTCTTTTGCTGGTTATGAAATCGATTGTTTCACTGACTGGATGGCTTCGTGCTCAATTGAGTTCGAAATTGGCATCGCGGCTGTATTTTGCTGGTGAACATGTTCACGATCCTCTCGTCGCGCGTTGCATTCATTGACCTTCTAATTCCTTGTGTCAGCACTCCAGACATAGTCGTTGCATTCCACTGTTTTGTTTTCTATCCGCCGTTTCAAGTTCTGACAATGCAGCTCAGTATGTGCGTGCGTGCGTGCGTGCGTGAGAGAGAGAGAGAGATGCTTGACTGTGAATGTCTGTTGCCGGGTTTTTGGTTTTCTCTCTGGCGTCTGCTCTATTTGCCGTTTGTTTGGTTAATCAAGGCTTGTCCTTCTTCGTGTCCTTAGGAAAGGTTCGGCTCCATGATGCCACTGGATGATAAAACAGAGACTGAGTTGTTGTCGTGTGAAGTGCCGAAAATAAGGTTGCTCCAGAGTTTGAGCATTCAAGGGAGCAAGGGACCGCAGTTATGATTGTCTAATATCATTGCCACTTGATATATAAATTATGAGGAATCAGTCTACAGAATCTAGACAGACAGCTTAAATTTATGGTTTTTAAGCAAAAGTAGCTAGTTCCAGTCTGTAGCTCCAGAAAAGCCCCTGTAAGTTGAACATGATGGTCAGAGGAAATTTCCTCGAGAGAGAGGACGGTTGTGCTTAATCGGTACTATGGCTTCACTTCTTTTGTTATTAGAACTTTAGGAATTTTGGTGCCATATGGGTGTACGAATTTGATAGTTTTTGAATTAAGTGTAGAATTAATTGATCCGACTTTTCACCGGTGGAAACTTTCATGTTTTTGGAAGATAGTATTTTCCGTGTAAAGCTTTTCCTCTAATTAGATTTGCCACTTGTGCTGATGGAGGGATTGGTTGTTCAAGTAAGTTTACTTGAACAAATTATTTTGCAATGATGTTTAGCGGCCTCAGTTTGTTCTTCTGAAGATACTCTATGCAGGTTTTGCATTTTGCTATGTTTCAGAACCAGAATATGATCTGCCTATATTCTGTGCCAACTTTTTCACTGCTGCCGAGACAATTATAGTTGTTCTGTAAGAATAATTCTTTGTTCTTGTTTTTTAACTTATTCCTTGTTGTGAGAAACAACGCGAGTTGATGAAAATGACAGCAGTTGCTTGCTCTATGGTCAACTATATGTGCTCAGCAACTTTGCATGTGCTCTATGGTCAACTGTATGTCTCGAGCAAAATGTGCATGTGCATGTGATATCCATGTGTAACAAGCCAATTAGTAGCCATGCGTGTTTTTCTGCTGAAATTACCTGCTAGCACCTTTCTGATAAAAGAAAGTGTTGAACAGTTGAAATGGGTTGCGGTGTAGCTGTTCTGCCTGAGTGTCACGAGCTGACTTTTGCAGAAGCTTTGAGCAGTCACACATTTGACGTCTAACTATCTAGTACCTACTGGCATGGCGTAGTATGCTGGACAGTGTTTGTCAAGCTAGATGTGCAATAGTGAACTTCCGGCTTGAGATATGGCTTGAGATATGTAATGCTCCTTGATGAGCTTAGCATCTTGTTGGAGCGTATAGTTTTGTTGTTAAGATGTGCAATAAGTATTTCAACAATGTTAAATTTCTCAAAACAGGAGTGATGCATTTCAATTTTCTTTTATAATAGTTGAATATAGAAAGAAAATAATAAATGATATCCATCTTGGTTGGTGTAAAGAATTATCGTCAAGTCAGGGTCAGCAGGTGCTGAATGCTGCCCATCGCCCTTAAATCCTATATTAACTTTGATTTCTATATATAAGGCTTCCTGATCTGCCCTGATATATTGTTTGCAGGGACCTTGACCCTCTATATGACGTCGTCAAGCACAAAGAATACAAAGATAAGTGCTACGAAGGCCTGATGTCTCAAGTATGCTGAGGTCAGTTGTTTGATGTGTTTTATAGTAACATTCAAAAAGTTTTTAGTTTTTTTCCTGTCCTTTTTGGACGTTTCAGCTGAACACTACTTTATGCAGCTTTTACCATGGGTTGGAAATTTAACGGGCGAATCGTTGAGATTCTTCTCACCAATAGTTATATGGACCAGGTTTAGTCTGGTCAACACATGCATGACGTTTGATACCCCGCATTCGAGGATTATCTCAAGGTACGTCGCTCAGTAAATTGTCTCTTCAAGGGATTGCATTGTTTCTTTTAGGCTAGAGTATTTCTTTATTTAATTTCCTCTGACCTTTGATTTCTTCTCAGGCTTGGCTTGTTTTGATGGACCTAGGAATAAGGGAGACTGATGCATCTCAAATTATAGCCAACCGTGAAGCGCAGCATCGGTATCCGACTTTGAGAGCAGAAAAGGTTAATCACCTGGTCACTCATCTCCTCCCCTATCTTCATCTACAGCCTACTTGCGAAGTTTATTTATTACATGCACATGCAGAGACCAGTGCTACCACCGATGGTCTAAAGTATTCAGAGAAGTGTTATAGGTGCATCTAAAATTATGCTGTTGTTCTTATGTTTCTTTGATTCCTTTTCAATCTATAACTTATTTGATTTTTGAGTCGAAGATCCGGGGTATGAAGTTTTGAAAAGGTTATTAGGGGAGACACATAAAAAGATAGAAATGTCATTTACAGTTATTCGTACATCTACATTCCCATTGCATATTAGAATTGCAGTTACTTATCTCTTGTCATGAAACATAGAATCAAGTCCAGACCTTCCTATTCGACAGAGTTGATTCACTAGGCGGCAAAACATTTTTGGATTACTTTCTAGAATATCCATGTCAAGAAGGCAGAGTCAATTAGAAGAGAAGCATAATCGGGAAAGGAGATCTTATAGGAAACTGTAATGACTAACTTGCCCTGTTCATTGCACTTCTGTTGCCACCTTTTCCAGGTCCGTTTCATTGTGTTACTGCACTTAACTAGTGCATCATAAGTGAGTTTTTCTCACTTCAGGCTAGCAACTTCCTTTCAAGTTTTGTTATTTATTCCTCACGTTGACAAAATTGTTATTTTAGTCATTTGAAATTTTCTTATTCTTGTAGCAATAGGATAAGACCTTGATCTGTAAATATGGTGCAAGAGTTTGAAAATGCAACTACACATATTTAAATGCACTTATCTTTCCTGTAAGCAACTTTCTATTGCCTATTAATTAGAGTAGCAACTCGAGGCCTCATTTAATTCAGTGGTCGTTGAGTATATGTGAAGTTTTCTTATGTTGTCGTGGTTGAAATTGAAATCAGAACATTTCATTTTATTTCCTCTCTCAGGCTTCTGGGCTTATGCTATTCTTGCTGGGCTGGATGGTTCCTTGGTGATTGCCCGTGACAAACGGTGTGGAGGCGAGCCTATTTTTAGGACGTTCATCCATCAAGGTGTGTCATTCAACTATATCCTTGATTTGTCGCTATGAATGTGAACAGCTAGTAATAAAAACAACTAACACAAATGCAAAAAAGTTAAGCCTAAATTAGCCACACACAAAAAAAAAAAAGAAAAAAAAAAGAGACTAAATTAACACAATTGTAGTACAGATAAGATTTTTTTGATAATTTTCTCATTCTCATACTTACCCCTTATTTTCTTCCTTGTTCTCTGTTAACTTACCTAGAAGTAGTAACACTCTTGCATGAATGTCTAAATCTTATGCATCATTTATAATAAAAAACAAAAATAACATAAAGAACCTGTACACATCTATACCCTATATACTTTTTGTGTCCAGGGAATGACTCCATCGTGCCATATATGATTGATGTCATTTCGAACTTGAATTGCTTTCAGAGAGTTCCATTTTGCTGATAATTTGAAAGCTTTAGTTTGTGGGCTTGGTAAGAAACAAACCTCTAGGAATGGTGAGCTTGGTTCTCGGTTTGGGAATAAAATGAATGGTTCCAAAAAAAAAAAGAAAAAAAGAGAGGAAATAAGAAATAAGAAATAATGAAGAAAATGGGTTTTGAAGGTTTAGAACTAAAAGGGGCTTTGTATGAAAGCCCAATCGTATTTTTTGGCCTAAATTTGTGAAATCATGTTGGACCATATTCGGATTGGGCTCAATAGCCCAGCCCAATGTCCCAATTTTTAGTAATAATTTTTTTTTTTAAATTTGGAAAATTAAAACATAGAAAATGTTTAGAAAATTGGCCTTAATTGGATAATTATATCTTAGTATTATATTTAACTTACTTGTCTCTTAATTGACATTTATGTAGTTTGGAGATGTTAGTGAGCACTTGATTATAGTTTAGACAATAATTGGATTCAATTTGATTATAGCTCATGGGGTTGCTATCTCAGGGCTTGATAATAGAGCCATGTCATATTCTTTATCCAACTCGTATCGGGTTACATTACCGTACTATACTTTTTTACTCATTCTTCATTACTTTCTTGGATCAACTGATTGTGATTCTTTTATATTGATTTCCTAAGTTCTGATTTGCTTGCTTTTTTTAAATAGTTAGGTTGCATTTTGGGGTCTTAATTTGAAAAAGGAATCCTTGGGTTTTCTTGTCAACAACTTCATCATTTCGAATCCTGAAACCATCATTAGCTATTGAGATGTGGACATCAAGCGTAAGGCATTTGTGAGGCACTCACCATCCTATAAAGCTATCAAAGGCTATCAATAATTTATAATTTTTCATCTTTCCTCCTTTTCTTTTCACCTAGGCTTGGCCCTACTTCCTCTATTTTCCTTCTTCCCCCGGCCTAGTCTCCTTCCTTTCCCCTTTCTTCCTCTCTCTCCTCACGCTTGCTAAAGGAAGGACGCAAAGGATAAGTAGAGGAATAGAGACCGTCGAGTAGGATGTCTGGCCAGGGCCAGGTTGGCACGACGAGCTAGCAATGACGGGGCCATGCATACTTGCTAGGCGAGCTTAAAAGCGGTGATTTTTGGGAGGTTCAAGGATTGGGGAGAGAAATCAAGAGAGTGAGAGGGAGCAAGAACCAGGAAGCGATGTCGGGATTGAAGGGCTTCCTTTAGTAGCTAACGTGCCTGGACCTCGATCACCAACCCTTGCCAAATATGCATGCATTAGAGAATTTTGTCTAACGTTTATCCTTTTAAAGTAAATTGCATCAAAGAATTCCCCAACTACTTCTTCTTCATATTACATTGGTCTTTAAATATATGTGCAACATCACCATCCAAAGACGAAAACCCTTCGAACCTTTTCCTATGAGAAAAATCGCCTTTCGCTCGATTCGATCAAGAAGATGATCTCCGTGATCTCGATGGTGAGGATCAGGTCCGTGCTTGCCCTTTCCCTCGCGATCCTCCTATTGCTGTCTTCATCTCTTGAGAGCTCAGCAAGCACTCTTGGAATTATTGAGCTTGTGAATGAGACATTTAGCCAGGAAATAAGAAAGCTTGACATCCACGTGAAGCAGGGTGGTGGTGGGGGTGGCATTGGTGATGGCAGTGGTGGTGGCGCTAGTTACACAGGTGGCGGTATCATCTATCCAATACATGTGGGTGTCGGTGGATAAAAGCCCAGTAATGGGACTCAAAGGTCCTCAGCCATTAGACCTCGCCCATCATTGCTTGCCTCGGCTGTTCTTTTTCCTCTCTAATCCTCAGTTTACCGTTTGCTTCAACCTTAGTTTGATTGTCATGAAACACAACTAAGGAGATGATGAACCAAGGATTTATGGTTCATGGCATTCAAACTAGGGTTGAAGCAAAGGATAGACTAAGGATTAGAGAGGAACAAAAACGATCGAGGAAAGCGACGATGAATGAGGTTCAATGGCTAAGGACCTTTCAATCTTGTTGCTAGGCTTATGTCCACGGGCACCCGCAGCTACCAGATAGATTATATGCCACCTGTGTAACTAGTGCCACCACCACGGCCATCGCCATCCCCACCGCCATCCTTCTTCATGTGGACATTGAGCTTTCTCATTTCCTGACTAAAGATCTCACCAAGGGGCTCAGCACTTCCACGAGTGCTAGCCAAGCTCTTAGGACATTGAGACAGCAATATGAGGATTCCGAGGGAAAGGGCGAGCGCGGACTTGATCCCAGCCATCGATATCGCGGAGATCGCATTCTTGATTGAATTGAGCGAAAGGTGATTTTTTGTCGAATTGAAATCAATTGCATCAAAGAGTTCCCCAACCGCTTCTTCTTCATCTAACGTTGGTCTTTAAATATACGTGCAACATCACCATCCAAAGGCAAAAACTCTCCGAACCTTTTCCTACAAAAAAAAAATCGCCTTCCACTCGATTCAATCAAGAAGACGATCTTCGCGATCTCGATGGTGGGAATCAAGTCTGTGTTCACAATTTCCCTCATGATCCTCGTGTTGCTATCACCATCTCCTAAGAGCTCGGCTAACGCTTGTGGAAGTGCTAAGCCCATGGATGAGATCTTTACCAAGAAAATGAGAAAGCTCGACGTCCATGTGAAGAAGGATGTCAAATGAAATTTGTATATATTTCAATGTATACGCTAATGAAGAATACAATATATTTATGGACTTTATTAGATAACTAGTATAAGATAATATCTCAATTAAGATTATGCATAATCAAATGGCAACATATGTGCAATATACATACAATCTTAAAAGACACGAGTAATTTATACGAAATATCATAATTATCTTTAATACATGAAATTATCTTATAGAAAGTGTTAAACATCCTTAACAAGTTAAAAATAATAATAAATGGAAAAAAAGAAATATGAAATTTATATATATTTTGATGTATATATTAATGAAGAATACACCATCTTATATATAAGTTTTGTTAGATAACCATTTTAAGATAATATCTCAGTCAAGATTATGCACAATCAAACGGCAATTTACATACAATACACATGTAATATGTGTACAATCTCGAGAGATTTAGATAACCAAAAGGAAATATCATAATTATCTTTAACATAGAAAATAATGTATTATGTCCCTCGCCAAGGCTGGCTTGGACCACCTCAGGCCAATCTCATGACAGTAACCAAACTAACCGTAGGCTCAAAAAATAACCAAAATACTCGCAAGACTTAGAAATTGACTATTTGCTCCCTTTAACTTAAAGTAATTATAGAAATGCCCTTAAACTCAATTTTATGGGTGATGATATCACTCACATGTAGAAATTTCGAAAGTTTTAGATGAATAATTGAGATTTAAATCTTTTGGGATATGGTTCCTTAAGGACTAATATACTCAGTAGCATGCTTGCTTTTGTACATGACTAGATCTGTCAAGCAGGTCGGGTCAGCTCGGGTTTGGGTCAATCACAAATGGTCCAAACTCAAATCGACCTATTTAACATATTTATGATCCATTTATCCTAATATAAAATTTTTGACCCATTCCAGACCCGACCCTACCCGACCTAACCCATTTAACTAAACCTAACAAAGCTTATTTATTATGATATTTTTTTTTAAAGGGCATTGCTAAAACACTTTCATACAATACAAATTTAATGTGCAATTTTCTTTTGAAAAAAAAAAAAACAAGGTTTGTTTCTTAAATATTTTCCAAGAAGTATTTTTTAGTAAAATTACAATATTATTTTGGTTTTTGCTTGAAATTTGAAAATAAATTAGAAAATGTTTTTTCCCATTTGGTGGGAGGAAACTCAGTCTTAAATTTTTATTTACTCGAATTCTTGAACCGCTACGAGTCCAGCCCAGGCTTTAATTCCCTCCACCCAGCTTTTTATTTCTTTCTGGACCCAATCCTTTTCTTTTCTCTCAAATCCAGCCCATTTCCTTCGTTTTATTTTTTTTTTTTTCTCATCATTGGCCCATCCGAAGCAGCAAGGGCGTGGCCACTTTGCTGTTTCTTCTCTCCCTTTTGCACGTTCAGGTTGCGAGCGTTAAGGAATCCACCGGGACGCAATGAAGGGTAACCGAGTGAGAAGGAGTCGAGCCAATATGAGATCTTCTAGAATCCTGTTGAAGGCGTTGGCTCGGCTAGAGGAGAAAAGGGGTGCTCGAGAGAGAGAGAGAGAGAGAGAGAGAGAGAGAGAGAGAAGCGAGAGACCGAGAGTGAATTTCTTTCCGTTCGCCGGCGGTTCGCCTGAATCACCCTCGACCATCTGCAGAAGCCAACTCGCCCATCGTCGTTCGTTCGTCGCAGCAACCTCTCGAACCGGGTAGGCCTGAAGAACGCCCTGCTTCTTTCTAGCATACCGAGTTTGAGAGTATTGGACCAAATCGACGAGATTTTGGGCGAATCGTGTGATGCCTAAGTGAGATTCCGAAATGGATTTTGTGTGATTCGCTGTGTGATATTGTTTTGATCCGATTTTGGGTTATGCTCACTTCATTGATCTACTGAATAGAAGGAATTGCTGCGTTTTCCTTCGTTTTTATGGCATATACGCCTTAACGAGTCGGCCATGGACGAAAGCGTCCTTGCCGGAAAATCTATTCCCACGCCGGTGACGCCCGCGGTTAGAGGCCGCCATAGTGGGTCCATTCCTCTTCGTTGAATATATGCATTTGAGTGATTTTTACGCTAGTTTTATTAGGTTTCTGTCATACATGTCTTTTTATAGTTGTGAAAATCCCATCGCTGGGCGCAGCTCAGTGTGGACGACCGGTGAAGTACGGTGGCCTGAACTCTGGGCAAGAGACGTCGGAGGAGGAGGAAGGTGGTTCGGGTCAGTTGCAGAGAAGTGGGTGCGAGAAAGATTCGGGATGAAGAAGATGCAGAAAAAGAAAAATAGGAAAAAAAAAAAAAAAGGCAATAAATTTTAAAAAATCCAAATAAAAGATAGAGAATAAAAATTCAGTTACGATAGAGAATAATATAGTTGGCCGGGTTAGACACCGCGGGCTTGTGGTTGGGCAGTATAATAAAAGGAGATAAATCGGAGGCCGCGGCTTAGAGGCGAATGGGCCCATTTCATATGTTTGGGCTGGTCATTAGGGCAGATTGAATTCAAACTCTACCCGGATTATTAGGTCTGATCCGTGTCGGTTCTATGACCCGGCCTAGAGTCCTTTTGCCCCAGATTAAAAAATATTTTTAAAAGTAATAAATAATAATAAATTCGGAAAAATTAAAAATTCGTAAAACAGATCTAGAAAATTCAAGAAATCCATAAATTTTCTTAGGAAATTCAAAAAATTGAAAAAAAAATGCAGAAATTTCAGGAAAAAAAAAACTTAACAAATAAGTTTTTGAGTAGTTTTCTCTTAGAATTTGTGAAAATCCTTTAATCGAAAATTGAAACCTAATTGAATGATCCTTTAGGGCTTTACCATCATATTTTTTGGATGCAATTTTCTTTTTAGGGATACACTAGGTTCTTTGTTTGCATTTGTTATTACGATTATACTTGATTGTGCGTTTGTCATATATTAATTGTTCTTTTCATTTTTAGAATGGTTAGGACGAACCTTAAAATTTTCAATAAGCTACCCCGACACTTTAATTAGCACTTAATCAAATTTAGGTGTCAAAAAGGCATTGGTTGCATAACTAGTGTAATCAAGTCTTTGAGTATGAAATCTTTGATTGTGCATGTATCAAAACGACACTCCACTCTCATATCTTAATTAGTGTTTCTAGCCAACCCTCAACAAGGGCTAATGGTGACTTCTTTTGAACACTTAACCCTTTTAAGTGGGGATTTTGGGGCAAAGTCTCATTGCCTCGCTTTCATTAAAAGAGATGGTCTCACCGAGAGATCCCTTCTCATTTGCTTTTGCTTAAGTGACAATGTCTTTCTTTCACAGCTTATATGTAATGGCTGATTTTTACAAATCCCTCTACTTGACCGTGCATTGAAGCAGAAAATTCTCTGAAGTCAAGTTAGAAAAATTTGAGTCCTATTCAATTGTCAATCCATCATAGCAAACTTTTAGGATGTTATTTCCCAAAGAACATTTGTGCATATCCCATTAATAAGCCGTTCAAATATTGGAAGAGGAGCCATATTGTTATTCTAGTAGATGACCAAGAACACATTTCCAAGATCACATTATTTGTTTTATTATTCAAATGTGATGGGTGTCTTCCTTTTCTTACCATTTCACATTCCACCCTAGTTTATTCATGGAACTTGGAATTTTTTTTCGTCGAGCACCAGCTATTGATGTTGCAGTTTATAATGGAAGTGAAGATGCTCATGGACGTAATAGGAACATACAATTCTTTGAGGAAGGGGCTTCCATAGCATTTCAAGTGCTTATATGTCCTCTAGAGGCCATTGTTGAGGATATAAATATTCTAACACAAACAGAATGGGTAGTCATTGTTGATGAATGCCAACAACTTAGAATTTCTCCTTTATGAAGAATTTGAGAAGCTATTGACAAAAATGAGGCTTCTTCCCATTAATGGCAAACCAGAGGATAAGTGTTGGGGAAGGATTATGAAAATTTTTTGAAGAAATTAGTATAGAATACCAATTCAGAGAACATGCGTGAACCCTTAAACAAAATAAGAAAGCAAAATAACCCTTAATCTAAGAAAGCATACTAAACCCAACCAAATGCTACCGTGCTCCTTATCCTTTGCGGAGGTTACATCGACGGGATAAGTACATATCCGACCTGCCTCGGCCACATGCACCCAACTCCAATCCCTAGTGAATATGCGTCATATGCATTCTCTCTTTCAACAGATCTATAGAATGATTGACAAGTGAGCGATGCGATGTAGACAATAGAAATTCAACAAGATTGGCTCACTTAAGAAAAAAATAAAATAAAAAAAAGATCGGTATTGCGATCGCTACATTGGCATTGAACACAACCGCCATAACCTCATTTTCTCTGCACAAATTCTCTCTATGGTTCCTTTCCCTTTCGCATATCATTAAAACCCTAAAAAGCTTATATTCCAATCTATCATATCATCTACTCCTCCATCCTTTGACCCAAAAGCAGTGGTCTAGGGTTTCGGTGATGTACGAAGGGGAAGGGAATCGGAGAGAGGATTTGTGTAGAGAAAATTAGGTTGTGGTGGTTAAGTTCAGCACTAATGTGGCGATCTAAATACCGACCTTATTGACTTTGCATTCCTTACATCTCATCGCTCCAAATCTGTTGAGAGAGAGAGAGAGATAGTGCATATGATGTATATTCAATGGGGATTGGAATTTGGGGCATGTGGTTGAGGCAGTTGGATATGCATTTATCCTGTTAATGTCCCTTCCACAAAGGATAAGGAGCAGGGTAGCCCTTGACCACTGTTTTCAAGTCAAAGGATGCAGGAGTAGATGACATGACAAATGAGAACATAAGCTTTCTAGGATTTCGGTGATATGTGAATGAGAAAGGAACCGAAGAGAGGATTTGTGCAGAGAATGAGGTTGTGGTGGTCGTGTTCCACGCCAATGTAGTGATCCAAATATCAATCTTGTTGAATTTCCATTCCCTACAATGCGTTGCTTGCTTGTCAATCATTCGATAGATCTGTTAAGAGAGATAGAGAGTGCATATGATACATATTCACTAGGATTGAAGTTGGGGGTATGTGGCCGAGGTAGGTCGGATATGCATTTACCCCATCGATGTCCCCTTCACAAAGGATAAGGAGCAGGGTAGCCTTTGACCGTTACTTTCGGGTCAAAGGATGGAGGAGTAGATGACATGATAGATGGGAACATAAGCTTTCTAAGGTTTCGATGAGGTTGTAGCGGTTATGTTCAGTGCCAATGTAGTGATCCAAATATTAATATTGTTGAATTTCCATTCCTCACGTTGCATCACTTGCTTGTCAACCATATTGTAGCGGTTGTGTTTAATGCTAATGTAACGATCCAAATACCGATCTTGTTGAAATTTCCATTTCCTACAATGCATCGCTTGCTTATCAACCATTCCATAGATCTGTTTTGAGAGAGAGAGAGAGAGAGAGAGTCCAAAGGCCATTGTTGAGGATATAGATAATCCGACACAAATATAATAGGAAGTAGGGGGTGTTGATAAATAACAACCTAGCGCTTTCTCATTTTCTAAAAATTTAAGAACTTAAAAACTCGAATGAGGCTTCTCTCCAATAATGGTAAACCAGAGGAAAATGATGAAGAAATATTTGATACGATGAGTGTGATTTGTGATGATGGGGGAGAAGTACTTATGCTAAAATTCAAATCAACAAATGGAATCTATTGACTAAGAGGGTGAAACATTACCTCCTATGATAGTCTATTTCTTATTGATCGTGAGAGCAAGCCTATTTCTTTTTCTATTTTGCCGCTCTTATGGTCAAACGATGATATTTTAGTTGACTTCCCAACTCAAGTACACTTATGTGGGATGGTAAATGATGGGCTTCAACACATATGTGAGGAGGTGACTGAATGAAAATATGAATTGTCCCATGGGCATCCGAAGACCTATGTCTTTTTCAAGGATAAGGGGTGTATATAAGTCGACAGTCTAAAGAAGTCATTTCGACAAACTATAACCATCGTGGTTACTATCTACGGTCCTCATTTTGCAAAGAAATCCTCACAGGCATCTTATCTATCCATGTGGTATCATTTGCTAAACCCAAAACCTTTCAAGTTTATGTGCCTACCGATACATTTGTAATGAAAGCTATCCATATGTTTTACTTGTTTTTTTTGTTTTTGTTTTTGTTTTTTTATCAATTTCCTACCATCTCTTAGGTGGTATGATGTCAAACCTTCTCTTGAAGATCTATTAGATCATGTACCGTTGATTACAGAAGCTGCCACAATAGATAAACACTTTGCGAAATTTGTGTCCAATCACTTTTCTCAAAGAACTTCAGGTTCATAACCTTCACCTAGGGATGTTCAAGCCGTATGTCTTAGTGAAGGACACAAGCAACCCTTATAAATGATGAAAGTATCAAATGATCAGAAGTAAACCTCCTACCTAATCTTGCGATGGTGGTATTACAAATGCTTTACAAAGAAAGAACTCTTCTTCCACTAACTCAGTCTCAATTTTCTTAAAATAATGGTTTGATTGTGACTTTACACATGAAAGAGAATATTGGGGTCATGGGAGAAAAGGCTCTCAGATTGCACAATGCAAATTTGGTAGAGAAGATCCTCAAACAAAGAGATGAAAAGCAAGGCACTCTTCAATTCTGTCGGCCTCACCATTCGTTTTATATGACCTTTGAATGTACAACAATGATGAAGTAATCAAAAGTTGAATCATGACATCACTTGTGCTAAGAATGTGGAAAGCCAGAAGTTATGGTATTTTATCCTACTATATTCAATAGAAAACATTTAACACTTGACCTCAAATCAACAAAAACTCACTCTTTAACTCAACCTGCCTTGTTTTTCTAGTACAATCATGGTGGATACATTACAAAATTGCTTGCTATCTATTTCAATATTAATAAAAAGGGTTAATACCCTGAAAAACCCCAAACCGGTACACCTATGACAAATTTACCCCAAACTAATTTATTCGATTGCAAAAAATCCAAAACTAGTAAATTTGTGATAAATATACTCTCGTTAAATTGGATTAATACAACAAAAAAAATCACAAAAATTGTAAATTATGACAAAGGAGAGTAACAAATTAGTATATCGGTCAACTATCATATGTCTTTTAACTTAATAATTTGATAGTAAAATTAACGAAAATTAAAAGAGGATAAATTTGTTACAAGTGTATCGGTTTTGAGTAAATTTGTCAAAGGTATCTAGTTTGGGGTTTTTTGTTGTCAAAAAAAAATAGTTTTTGGTAAATTTGTTCTGGTGTACTAGTTTGGGGATTTTCAGAGTATTAACCCTAATAAAAAAACATGAAACACAAACTACAAATAACAAAAGGCTAGAAACTTACATTATGGTAGTGAGAGTGATTCTGGAGACCTCCAAATTCATCATTTCCCCTGTGAATGTTGCTCTTGGGCATGGTTGCTCGCGGGCATGGTCTTCATCACAGACCGAAGGAGAAATTGTAAGCCATAGTCCAAGGAGAGAAAATGACAGAAAATGAAAGCACTAGTTACCTGAAAGACAAATGGTTCATTCATATCGTTCCATACCATCGATTCCAATCCTAAACTAACTAAGCCTTCCAGTGATGGACTTTTGACTATATAAAGTCGGGAATACAAAAGGGTGGGCCACACCTCCCCGACAAGCAAACGGTTACTCGGCATTTACATACATACATGTAGACTTATTTTAAGCTAAATCCAAATGACTCAGCACGTCAACATTTGTATGTTTTGAAAGATCTTAAAGGTTACTTAAATTTCAAATGCTACAAAAAGTAAAAGACGAAAAGGAAAAAGCGAAACAAGATAGACAACGACAACGATTAACGAAAACCTTAGTGAAAGATAGCAAGGTCCCAACAAATGGAGTTTCATCTGCTGCTTTGATCCGGACATCACTTTTTGCAACCACTATCATGGACAAAATGCCCCTCTTCACGTTTGATATCAGGATCAAGCATCCAAATCGCTTTGAACCCATCTTGGTGGAGACTATTTACCAAAGATTTTGGATCGGAGAAGCGGTCCTGAGAGTAATATTATCCGTTTTAATTTCCATGCTGAAAATAGCAATCTTTATTTACTAGAGAGGTGTCTTCTACTTACTAAGCATTGAACCTGGGTCCTTTTACTATTACACAATTAGCAAGGCAAGAAGTCCTAGACATGAATGCACTTTGGAGGTTTGGAACTAAAGTGACTACCAACCATAAAGGACTCGGTGTATGAAATGTATGGAAGTGATGGACAAAACAGTGAGGCATGGCATTTTTGCATCAAGCACCATATCTTAAGTTGAAAATAGAATATCCAAAGAACACCGATCATTGTAGTGCCTCTAAAGTGTATTAACCGACGACATATTCCACACAACCTACCTCACTTCCAAAATGAATATCACCGTCTTCCTCAAGATCATTCCAAGATGAAAAATGGATTTTCATTCATATTTGACAATATTCTCCCATCTTACATGTACGTGTAGATATATGCTTTGCTTGAGGTTAAATGTCATCATGTAGATATATAGTTATGGTTTGTTTTTAGGTGATAAGTATGTCACCTTTTCGAAATTGGCTAAAACTATGAATTCCAGACATAAGTTGTGAGTGGTTTGATACCTATTGAAAGTGAGGTAGATGATGTGAAATTGGACCTAATTTTTCCAAACAAGGCAATTACAGGGTTAACACAAAATGGGATTCCATGCCTTGTCAAAAGCGATGCAGCAAAACCCATCCATATAATCTATATGCTTCCATACAACATCACGAGAAATCTTCTTTTCTCTAAATTTACTTGTGATCTACGATAATTTGACAAAAACTGGAGCTAAAGAACTATCATGCATCAACTCATAAATGATATGCCGACAGCATACAATGAAAGTTTGACATTGTTATTTAATCAGATACAAGGAAATGCAGGGTGAGGAGGAAAGATTGTAGAATCAAGCAAGTAGCATCAGAAGAGCCAACCTCTCCAACTCTGTTATCAGAGTCATATTTCCAGCGGCATTGACAATATCCTAAGCACCACTTGGGTGGCATAAACACAATTCCCGCCAATATATGCAAACTACATAATTCAAGCAAAAAAAGTAATAATCAAACTATCAAGAAGATTGTCTAGTCATTATGGCAGTCCCATAAAGTCCATTTAGTACTAAACTAGAAATCCAAATCTGCTTGTTTCTTACGAAAATGAAGTCATAGAATGACAGAAATATTCATTGAGACAACTTTAAAGGCAGGAAAAACAGAGAGTTCATGGTAACAAGAATTTTCCATGAAATCCTGATAAAATTAATACATTCATCTTTTCTGTCTGTAAGTCGGCATATTATGTATACTCCTCAGGAAAACCACTTAAGTGAAGCCTTTACGTGTAATAAAAAGCAAATGGTGGGAAAAAGCAGTAAACATGCCTCGAGTGTTTTGGCATCAAATGTAGAAATCAAAATCTCAAAATTTTTAGAGCTTCCGTAGGAAAGATTATAAGGATTTGAAGTATCACTTGTTTACAAATCGGAAAAGACCAGACAAAAGAAGCGGCAGAATTTGCAGTGAAGGAAGCATAAAAGCGTTGCATCTAACCGGAACATTGTCCTCGGCGTTCTTCCCTACCCCTTTCCCCTCTCGCCATCCATAACCCCTCTAACACACGCCGCCGCGAATTCCTCCCCAAGCATGTCCGCGCACCCCGGTTTGTCCCCCAACTTCGCCAGCTCCTCCCCCAGTTTTAGCCGGGAGTCATCCAGGCTACCTGATGGTTCGAGGGCTTCCGGCTTGACCTCAACGTCCACCAAAGACAGCTCCCGCCATTCTGTCTCCGACAGACAGTTAGGCCGTATGACACAGCACCGGCTTTGGCCTCGTCGTCGAGGACGTGCATGGGGAATGGAACCACGAGAGATCAGAGGAGGAGGCTGGGTCCGAGTGGAGAGACAGGCCGAGGTTCTTCATTCTCTTGGCGGGACGCCACTCGCTGGTGGCTTCAGCGATATAACCAGCAGGTTTCTGCGCTTCGCATCATCCATCGGGGTTATTAGAGGAATCGAATTGGGTGATCTGCTCGTGTGCTGACGAAGGCGGCTCTTTGCAGTGGTCCTCATCGCCGTCAGTGGCGAAGCAAAAGGCGGTGGAGAAGGGCTTGGCAGCCGGCTTCGGTGGGGACTTCTTGGAGGTGTCGAGGGAGAGGTTCATGCCAATTAAGGACGACGGCCGATCAAAACCTGACCGAGCAAAAGTGGGACGAGAGAGCGAAAATTGACGAGGACAGGAACGATTGAGGAAATTTTTGATTTTTTAAATTTCGTCCCTAAATTTGAGCATTTGTTGCAATTGGGTCCCTATGCTCTTTTTAGTTCCTTCCCCGATGTTTTCCAATTACGTCCTTTTCTCCAAAACGTTAGTGGAGCAAATTTTTGTGTGCCTATCTGCAATATCATCAACACAGGGTTCGAAGAATACTTATGATATTCTTTTTAATATCATCAACATCATAGGGGACGTTGGCCAAAACCGAAACCAGAAACTGTCGCATGATCCTATCGGTTAGAAGACAACTTTCGAGGTCCCTCTCGGATTTGGATTTATTGAGTTAATGACGAAATCGAAACCCGAAACTGTTCTAGTGATAGAATTCGAGTTAAGCCGAGTCGAGGCAAGGATTAATTTTTCCACAAACTATTTAAACACATTTATCCTCATTAACTTCTCATTGGTATAGAAAAAAAATCGTTTATTTTGTACTCTGGCATAGGAATATATAAAAGAAAATTTTGTCTTTTCGTTACCCATTTTCCTCTTCACGGTCTTATATGGAATCTCTATTTTTACTTTTGAACATGGCTTTCCTTAACGAGCATGGCAAATCATCTGTATTTATGTTATATGCTTTGAGAAAACTTGACGTTATAGCATTTTTCTCCGTCAAATGTATAAATTGTGATATTCTTCTTCTGTAACTTTCATAATTTTTAAAATATGGACGACCTTCTAAGTTTCGACTGCTTTGACAGTAATCGGGCTTCTTATTCTCATTGCTAGTTTTGTACATCTCCAATAATGAAATGAGCTGTGGGAATAAGAGTACCGAATAAATTAAAGCCAAGATCCCTAATTGAATGCTGACTTTCCGATCGAACGACATACATGTCCATTTTTGTTAATAATAAAATATTTTTCAAAATTTATTTTCATGGACGATACAAGTCATTATTATGAGAGAATTGATTTTTCATGAAATCAACACACGCCAGATGAGTTGTAGAGATTTGTGATTTGGTTGAAAAATGGTGGAGGGAGAGAGGAGATGATGAAGACAAACCCGAGTCAGAAAGCCATTTCATACATATTTATATTCCGCCATCTCCATGCATGGACGTACAGTTAAAATTTGCTTTACTTGTTTTGAAATGAGCAGAACGTGAAGGAAGATTCGGTTTGATTGGAGGACTCGAAGATGATCTTGTACTTGAAAAATAAGGGAATTTACTAACTGGTCCTCGTAGTAATGTCTAAATACAATTTCGCCACGTGTATTGTGTTTCGTGCATATTTAGCACCCCGACCTATCTCCGGTGGAAATATACTTTTTTTTTTGTTTTTTGGTGATCGAGGAACCGCCGAAGACCCCTTACGGGATCACACCACCCTCCAATGCTTGGTGGCACCGTCGAACGTCATCGCAAGCCACTATTTAGACGTAAAACCTTGAGAGAACTAGCCCAAGAATCCACCGCCAAGGCCCCCTACTTAAATCGTGTTGACAATGAGGGGATTCGAACTCGATGGCAGCGTTACAGGAGAGAGCAAATACCACCTATACTACCCATGGATGGGTCCAGTGGAAATATACTTTTGGTCCTCGTACTTCCAAGAATATTCACTAGCAGTTGTCGTGCATTATTTTAGGAACACAAGTTTCTAACAAAAACTCAATATCTTTCATCACATCTCCATTGAAGGTCTTATGAAGATGTTAATTAGATCAACTAGTAAGTCGTATTATATTCCTTTAACATGGTATTAGAGTTAGGCGATCCCAATCAAATTGTGAGTGCATTAGGTGCACGTGGCCCCCCTTTTAAATGCCTTAAAGGCTATGTGAACTCGTGATCTATGTCTGATTAAAATTGACCTTATCTAATATGCATTAGTAGATTAGCAGAAGTTCTTGACTTAAATAACAACACACATGCTATGCAATAACTAATTATAATCAAAATTCTTGATTACATGCCACCTCTCGAAATCCTGAATTTGTCCTGAACTTGGATGAGCCTCTGTTCTAGTCAGCCCACCTAAAAAGACTGTTCTTAACTTATTGTGATCTCTTGAGGGTGTTATCCCTATAAATTGGAGAACTTCAGCGGCTTGAGGTTCTTGATCTTGAAGGGACTATGATCATGGATCTGCTAGAGGAGGTCACAAAGCTAACAATGCTCACTTGCTTAGAGGTATCTTTTACCAATGCATAGATTGTGGCCCAAAATATGCGAAAGAATAATAATTATAACAGTCAAAGGGAAAGAAATTAGTAGCATTGCCTTTTGTTATCGGGCACGTGTTAACTAGAGTGCATTTATATTAAATGTACTTAATTTTAAATAATTCAACATGAGAACACTAAAGCTATCACATTGAAAGCTTGATACTCTCTCTCCTGAATCCATTGTTTAATAAGAGTATTCTGCAATGACTGATAGATTTTCATTGGAAATATTTTTTTCCTCTAAATTAAATATAATAATGGGAATGGAAAGAAATGCTCGGCCCCTTTTAAAGTTAGTTAATTTTTAGGGTTAAAAATTCATAATTACATTCTATATGGGTACCACGGACGAAAATTATGAAATTGGAAACTCCCCATTTTCCTTGCGAACTTGTCTCTAACTCTAATTCTATATGAAGCAATATGAATATAATAATTTTTATTCTGGAAATCAAGATCAGCCATTCTTTTTAGCAGAATATTATAAAAATGAAAAAAAAAAAAGGAAGCAAACTTTATCCACTTTATGTTAAAAAGAAAAACAGGAACATTAAAATGGACCATGAAGACACACAAAATTAAATTTTTTGGTTTAAAATCAAAAAGCGTTATTCCGTCCGCAAAAACCACCGTTTAATAGCATATCTGTCGATTGACATGTCATCTTAAAATACTCAGCAGTTAGGTAGGCAAAAGAAAAACATGTTGTGTCGTGTGCATCCAAAAGCAATCAATTAGAAATTTCTTTTAGAGTATTATAGAAAACTTCTCTCATCAAGAGAGGGAGCACGATCAAGTGGAGGAGGGGACGTGAGGAAAGTCGGAGTTTCGATCAAATTTTTTTTTTTTTTTGACCAATTGGACTTTTGATTTGGGGCTTGTTTTTGTTGAAGATACGGTTGCTGATAGTTAGTTATCTTAATTGATCTCGTGCTGATAGGAATTGATCTTAAATGATCATGATTGGGGGATTTTTCTTTTATTTGATTTATTATATATTTTCCTTCCTTATAGATTTAGATCTCTTGTATTATAAAAGATGATGTAATTGTACACATGAAAGTCATAGAAGAGAATTTCAAACTTCACTCTCTATCCAAACTTATGACATGGTATCAGAGCCTCTCTCATCCATCTAGCTTCCGCTATACTTTTATTTTTTAGAAAACTTCTTTCAGTCCTTTATTTTTTTGGCTCGACAGCATCAACGCCAGAATTCTTTTTAGTCAACAAAGGGAGCACCGTGCCGAAGAATCAAGGTACAAATTCTGGTGTGTCCGAAGGCGACGAACAGTCTCTCAACAACCGAGGAGGAGACAACGTTGCTGCAGGACACCAGACAGGACCATCAGATATTGAAGGACAATCGAGTCCTGTTGAACACGTCTCAGGGGCAGGACAATATAACCCTGGACAAATTTTTCAGGTCCATACATCCAATGGGTACCTATACCCGTTTAGCCGAACCCAGGAAGATCAGCCCAAAATCCGAGCCTTGAAGAATCCGGAACAAATGGTGGATCGGGAGGAAGCCCATCACATGTTGCCGGGGCGGGTCATGGATATGTGGCGGGTTGGTCTTTTCTGGGTCATCATGAATCGGGTCCGCCATGTCTGGGAGGAAATCCCTACCCGACTTACGACCCGGTTTCTTTCCACTTGCAAGTCTCACAGGAGGACGGGCAGAACCTGGAGATCTGCTGTACATGTCTACTGCCGACGGACCTGAGCTCCGTCTCGTCGCACAGCAACTTTCGGGACCAGAGTTTGAGAAAGAGAATATATGTTTTCAACTTTTGAAATTACAACTTAAAGATACTAGTGTCTGATGATTTCATTAGCTATAATTGCTGTCCCTGTCTTATGTAGCTTGATCACATGATGTATGCGTGTTTCTGCACTTGTGAACATTTGTGATATGGTATTTTATCAATGTTCTCACCGCCAGCAGACCTGGAGGGGCTGGTGGTGGCCCTCAACCCCTTAGGCTCAGTTAGCCATTGCTTCTCACAAGTTACATAGATTTCCTACAAACCTGTGATTTCCACGTTTGAGTATACGTGTCCCACTGTGAGAGGAAAAGCCCTACCGATAAGAGATTGATTAATTTAGCAATACTTTTGAACGATGTCCACGAGATTCGACAAGATTGGCCAATGTGAGACTGGAGGTGGATTTCAGAATCCACAACAAGAGGAGGAGCTATCTCAAGGCCGCCAAGTTCTTGAGATATTTTGGCCATTGTGACTCACTAACACTAGTCTGTAATGAAGTCGAGGTAAGTAACATTTTTCCAAATTGGTATTTTGTATTGAGTATTTGCATGCTAATGTGAACTGAGCATTGAAATCTTGCTATTTTTCTTTTTATATATATAGGCATTCTTTCTTCCAAAAGAAATCAGAAGTGAAGTGCTTTCTCCATTGTGGAATGTTAAACATCTGAGACTTCAGATCGTGTGCAACACTTCTAGAGATGTTGATACCGGTTCTCAATTGGCGGAAAGCTTGAGGTGGATCTGTCCTAATTTAGAGACGCTGGCTGTTAGCTCCAAACCCTCCCACAAGAAGATGCTACCGGCCATCGGTTGAGAAAGGGTGGCTTGGAACATTAGAAATGCGAATATATAAAGAGAAAATAGAGGAAAATAGAGAAGAAAACAATTGAGATTTTTTACGTGCAAAACCCTTCCTAAAATCAAGAAAGTGAAAAATCACAATGCTGCACTAGGCCTCGATTAACTCTCAATTAAATAGTTAGATCTTAATATTAGATTTAGCTTAGTGTCTCTTAATTGATATTTATGTAGTTTGGAGATGTTATTAGTACTTGATTATAGTTTAGTTTTGGTAGATTGCTATTTTAGACAAGAACTGGATTCAATTTGATTGTAGCTCATGGGGTTGCTACTTCGGGGCTTGATTATATTTTCTGTCTAATTTTCTTGTTCATCTTTCATTTCATTTTTTCATTTTCATTATTTTTTCTCTTTCTTTCATGCATCTTTTATTACTATTACTTTATTTATTATTATTTTTATCTTTTTATGATTCATATTTTTTTATCTTCTTATAAATTTTTATATTTTTGCAAAATGAGCAAATACTTAAAAGGTCGCAAAATTCGAATGTCAATAATAACCAATTGCGTGTTCTATTTCAGTTGGTATATCTTACTTTACCTGAATGTGTAAGAAAATATCACCGACAAAACAGCATGTGTAACACAATAGGAGTAAAACCTCTAACCGTCATGAGTATCATTCTATTGTCACCTAATTGCGCGGATTTAACCATCTTTACTTACTCCAACCATCTTATTATTTCAATTTTTGAAGACTGAATGCTGTACTCTCTTCATTCTTGTCTTCTAATTGTAGTTTCTCATTCGTTGCCGCTCTTGCGAGAGTTGATGCATTCAAAGAAATCGCTAGAGCGGCGACCACACCATACTGGCCGCGTGTAGCTTGGAGCGGCCCAAGTTGTCATCTCCAGCTCCGTGGGTCGCCGCACCGATGACGGTCGGAGGCTCCATGAGTCTTATGTCATGCCTAATTCCTGCAGAGAGTGCTTCAATGCCTACGTAAAGACCGTCGTCGAAACCCTTCTACTCGAGAGGCTGAGTAAAATCTAATTAAAGTACATTATTTTTCCCATTACCTCTGCGGCATCCGCATTCATAGAAATAGCCGTGGTTTTTGAAGGATAATTTGTTGGCTCCTTACTTTCTACAGAAAAGGGTTATGGAGTCGCCACGTTGCCGCCACTGTTGGTGAAGGGGCACGTGTCGAGACATCGAGGGTGCTGCGATCTGAGCTTTTGGACAGGACGGATTTAGTCCGGTGAGTGAGGCACGTTAAAGGAATTATAAAGTTGTTTTGAGCAACAGATTAAACGGTCGATGTGGCGTGTGTGACCAATTAAGATTTGCTCGTGATATGCATCTGGATCAATTTTGTTGCGAAATTTTGAGAGTTTCTTCTACTTTAAAATCGACTTATTTTAACCACTGGGGGTTCGCTCCAGTGGTCACATTTCTAACTTGGAAGAGGGAGGTGGGGAGTTCAAATCCTCACCTTCTCATGGGGGATTGAGATGGGGACGATTTCATTTCAAGAGTGAGTTTCGACTCCCAAGCCCTACAAAGATGCAGGACAAAAGCTTGAAAATGAGTGTTAGAGTAGGATTAGAATAAGACCGAAAAAAAAAAAATTCGACTTGTTTCTTTGTGTGGTTTTATTAGCACGGGGGCTAATGCAATTAATAAAACAACCCATGACCTAAGCTGGCCTGTACATGGCCCCCATGAAGGTATTCCCCTTTTGGCTTCTTTCCTTGTAGGTATCCTCTTACCCTTCCACACGACACTGTTGCACGGTTGTGATGCATCGCCTAGTTTGAAGCAGTCGTAAGCGTGTCTAACTCCTTGGGGCACTCGAAAAGTTGCGACAAAGATCGAAGGAACAACAAGATTGGAAGAACGTTTTCGGACACAAACCCAACGGTCGGAAGATCACGCTCCGATGTCAACCGTTTACCCGAAACAGATCATTAGCGACACTCGAAATGGACCGAGCTACCCCAAAACAATACCTTCGACTTCAAGCAAGAGGTGATCATATGCAATACACATTAATCAATCAATGGCGTGATAGATAAGGTGATCCGATAATAGATTATCCGGCCCAAGCAGTAAATAGTGATGACTATAAGCTATTTATTAATATAAACAATCGAGGTTCTTTTTGCTTGTCCATAGACAATCACTTTTTCGACATTAAATAAGGATTAATATCACGAAAAATCCCAAAGTAGTATACATATGATAAATTTTCCCGAACTAATTTTTTTACCGTCAAAAATCTCAAATTGGTATGCTTAAGACAAATTTATTCTCTGATAATTTCCGTTAAATTTTATTATCAAATTACTGAATTGGATGGCACATGACAGGTTGACTAATATAGCAATTTGGGATTTTACTTTCCATTTGTCAAAGTTATACCAATTTTGTGGTTTTTTGGGGTATTAATCCAATTTAATGAAAAATATATTTATTACAAATATATCAGTTTGAGATTTTTAGAGGTTTAAAAATTAGTTTAGGGTAAATTTATTACAAGTATGCCAGTTTTTTAATTTTAATAGTTGTTTGAAATAAATTTATCATACGTATACTAGTTTAGAGTTTGTTGTAGTCAAAATATTAATTTTTGATAAACTTATGACATATGTACCGGTTTAAGGTTTTAAAAAATATCGTCCTTCTATTTTCTAGCACTAACTTCAAGATATATGGATTATGTCCCTACAACAAAGATCAAGTAACTGGCCACGATTGTATAACTATCCAAATTTGGCTCATTTCTCCAACAAGGGCTCATATACTCAGCGTGGGTTTAATGTAATTTTTTGTTTTTTAATTGTTTTGCACTTTATTTTTCATTCGATCTTGAACATGCTTTATTTAAATTTAGCCTGGTAACACCAAAAACTCAAAACAGGTACAAACATACTACATTATCTCCAAACAAACTTTATAGAACATTCTAGGTGTGCCACATAATACCCCCAAACTGATATTTTTGTGCCCTATTTTCCTCAAATTGTGGCAAACGTTTCATTTTTTAGGGATAAATATAGCATGAGCGCACTAGTTTGTTATAAATGCCGCATGTGTATGCTAATTTGGGATGTTTTGTGACATAAAAATTAACTTGAGGTAAATGTGGCATAAATATATCGATTTGAGACTTTTTGTGGTATTAATTTTGTATTTTCTATTTGAAGGAAAAGCCGTGAGTATTTTGTTTATATATATAAGTGCAACCAAATCATCAAACCCGTTAAATTCTTGTTTGATCAAATTTGTGCTTAGATGCAGTGGAATAAGCACAAGTAAATTATAATAAAAGCTATAATTCTAAGCTCTATTTAGAAAGGTTGAGGACTAAATGAGAATGACGTGCTATATAGTGCTAACCTAGATATGAGACAAGTACAAAAAAGCAAAGAAGAAATGATTTGGTGCACGAAATTCATAAAACCACTCAATATGCAGCAACCTTCGCCTCTCATATTCCCTAGTTATTGGGGGGAAAATATTTAGCTATGAACGAGGGAAATAAGGTGTGCGGATGCTATGTTAAAATAAGGAATGCAATCTAAGTGTAAGCTAACCTTGTTATTAAACTGAACAACAACAAAAATCATTACTGGTACTTTATCAAGCACTCAATAAGTGTGATTTTAGCTCGTGTTCAACCTAATTAAGATACTCCACGCATCGGGATTGTACTTGATTTGAAGGTGCTCTTCTTGTCGTACAAAAAAAAATCGACCATTAATTATATTCACATGACTAAGTGGATGGCCGGGAAAAAAAAAGTAAACAAAGATCAATGAACTGATGAAGCTAGCGAGTAGAAAAAACAATATCCCTCGGCCTGCCGTTCATGGAACATATGCGACGACCCGTTTACATGATTAGGAGGCTTGAGAAAGGCTTGTACAAAATTTCATAGACATACAAAAGGCTTTGTGTAGAAAATACTATTGAGGAGCAAGATCACCAGTAGGTGTATGATCCAACAAGTGCCACAATAAAAGATAGAGTCGTCACCTTTACCACATACTTTTATCAACCTAATTAACGAATTTAATGACCTACAACTGCCGAAACAGTAACTAAATCAGACCCGAGAGTCTGTAGTTTTTTTTTTTTTTTTTTTTTTTTTTTTATGTCGTTGAATTGGGCACAAACAAATGTAGACCAGTACAAAATGGAGATGTTGGACGCGTTAAGTCTGGAGTTGACGCTGTGTCATAGAGGGAATAGAACGGGGTCGGATTTTTCAGCGAACCAAAAAAAATTGTAATTAACTTTCGTTACCACCAAAAAAAAAAAAAAAAAAAAAAAAAAAACCTATATGCTGGACAGTGTTTGTCAAGCTAGATGTGCAATAGTGAACTTCCAGCTTGAGATATGGCTTGAGATATGTAATGCTCCTTGATGAGCTTAGCATCTTGTTGGAGTGCGTAGTTTTGTTGTTAAGATGTGCAATAAGTATTTCAACAATGTTAAATTTCTCAAAACAGGAGTGATGCATTTCAATTTTCTTTTATAATAGTTGAATATAGAAAGAAAATAATAAATGATATCCTTCTTGGTTAATGTAAAGAATTATCGTTAAGTCAGGGTCAGCAGGTGCTGAATGCTGCCCATCGCCCTTAAATCCTATATTAACTTTGATTGCTGTACATAAGGCTTCCTGATCTGCCCTGATATATTGTTTGCAGGGACCTTGACCCTCTATATGACGTCGTCAAGCACAAAGAATACAAAGATAAGTGTTACGAAAGCCTGATGTCTCAAGTATGCTGAGGTCAGTTTTTTGTTGTGTTTTATAGTAACATTCAAAGAGTTATTAGTTTTTTCCTGTCCTTTTCGGACGTTTCAGCTGAACACCACTTTATGCAGCTTTTACCATGGGTTGGAAAATTAACGGGCGAATCGTTGAGATTCTTCTCACCAATAGTCATATGGACCAGGTTTAAGTCTAGTCAACACATGCATGACGTTTGATACCCTGCATTCGTGGATTATCTCAAGGTACGTCGCTCAATAAATAGTCTCTTCAAGGGATTGCATTGTTTCTTTTAGGCTAGAATATTTCTCTATTTAATTTCCTCTGACCTTTGATTTCTTCTCAGGCTTGGCTTGTTTTGATGGACCTAGGAATAAGGGAGACTGATGCATCTCAAATTATAGCCAACCGTGAAGCGCAGCATCAGTATCCGACTTTGAGAGCAGAAAAGGTTAATCACCTGGTCACTCATCTCCTCCCCTATCTTCATCTACAGCCTACGTGCGAAGTTTATTTATTACATGCACATGCAGAGACCAGTGCTACCACCGATGGTCTAAAGTATTAAGCGAAGTGTTATAGGTGCATCTAAAATTATGCCGTTGCTCTTATGTTTCTTTGATTCCTTTTCAATCTATAACTTATTTGATTTTTGAGTCGAAGATCCGGGTTATGAAGTTTTGAAAAGGTTATCAGGGGAGACATATGCAAAGATAGAAATGTCATTTACAGCTATTCGTACATCTACATCCCCATTGCATAATAGAATTGCAGTTACTTATCTCTTGTCATGAAATGTAGAATGAAGTCCAGAGCTTCCTATTCGACGGAGTTGATTCACTAGGCAGCAAAACATTTTTGGATTACTTTCCAGAATATCCATGTCAAGAAGGCAGAGTCAATTAGAAGGGAAGCGTACTCGGGAAAGGAGAATTTATGGGAAACCGTAATGACTAACTTGCCTGTTCATTGCACTTCTGTTGCCACCTTTTCCAGGTCTGTTTCATTGTGCTACTGCACTTAACTAGTGCATCATAAGTGAGTTTTTCTCTCTTCAGGCTAGCAACTTCCTTTCAGGTTTGGTTATTTATCCCTCACATTGACAAAATTGTTATTTTAGTCATTTGAAATTTTGCTTATTCTTGTAGCAATAGGATAAGACCTTGATCTGTAAATATTGTGCAAGAGTTTGAAAATGCAGCTACACGTATTTAAATGCGCCTATCTTTCCTGTTAGCAACTTTCTATTGCCTATTGATTTGAGTAGCAACTCGAGGCCTCATTTAATTCAGTGGTCGTTGAGTATATGTGAAGTTTTCTTATGTTGCCGTGGTTGAAATCGAAATCTAAACATTTCATTTTATTTCCTCTCTCGGGCTTCGGGCTTCTGCTATTCCCGTTGCGCTGGATGGTTCCTTGGTGATTGCCCGTGACAAACGGTGTGAAGGCAAGCCTATTTTTAGGACGTTCATCCATCAAGGTGTGTCATTCAACTATATCCTTGATTTGTCGCTATGAATGCGAACAGCTAGTAATAAAAACAACTAACACAAATGCAAAAAATTTAAGCCTAAATTAGCAAAAAAAAAATGATTGAATTAACACAATTGTAGTACCGATAAGACTTTTTGATAATTTTCCCATTCTCATACTTACCCCTTATTTTCTTCCTTGTTCTCTGTTAACTTACCCAAAAGTATTAAAACTCTGCATGAATATCTAAATCTTATGCATCATTTATAACAAAAAACAAAAATAATATGTAGAACTGTACCATTGTACCCTATATACTTTTCGTGTGCAAGGAACGACTCCATCGTGCCATACATGATTGATATCATTTCGAACAATATAGAGTGCATTCAAATTTCTTCTATCATTGAATTCCTTTCATTGATTCTTTGCTTGACATCGTTAAATGTACATGCTGCGTTTTATGTGAAATGCAATAGGGAGGGTTAAGGATATGCCTGAATTTAGATATAGACGAGTTCTGCTAATTGCTTAAGCTTTGAACAAAACAATCTTAGAGGAGTTGTTCAATGACTGGAGCTGTTCGGTAAAAGTGAATGACGATGGTGCACGGTAGAGATTGATGGAGGAGAAGCGGGGATGGCATCTGTTGGTGGTTGATATTGATAGGTGAATGGAACGCTTGATAATGGAGATCCCGTGATAGACAATAGGTGATTGATGGTGAAGTAACGTGCTGATATTTTGGTGAAGGGAAGTTTGATTGTTGGTGTTCGATCGGCTATGGTTTTTTGTATTCTCAGTCCATTAAGAGGAAGACAAAGTGAGCATAGATAATAGATATAAGAAGGAGAATATATATATATATATATATAGGAATAGGTGGATTCCAGATGTTTAAGATTGTTTCGATAGTGGAATTCGGTTCAATTTTCGAACTTGAACAGCTTTTGGAGAGTTCCATTTTGCTGATAATTTGAAAGCTTTAGTTTGTTGGTTTGATAAGAAACAAACCCCTAGGAATGGTGAGCTTGGTTCCCGGTTTAGGAATAAAATGAACGGTTCCAAAAAAAAAAAAGAAAATAAGAGAGAAAATAAGAAATAAGAAATAATGAAGAAAATAGGCTTTGAAGGTTTAGAACTAAAAGGGGTTTTGTTGGAAAGCCCAATCGTATTTTTTTGCCCAGATTTGTGAAAATATGTTGGACCATATTCGGATTGGGCTCAACAGCCCAGCCCAATGTCCCAATTTTTAGTAATAAAAAAAATTAAAAAAATTCTGAAAATTAAAACATAGAAAATGTTTAGAAAATAGGCCTCGATTGGATAATTAGATCTTAGTGTTATATTTAACTTACTGTCTCTTAATTGACATTTATGTAGTTTGGAGATGTTGGTGAGCACTTGATTATAGTTTAGTTTTGGTAGATTACTTTTCTAGACAATAATTGGAATCAATTTTATTATAGCTCATGGGTTTGCTATCTCAAGGCTTGATAATAGATCCATGTCATATTCTTTATCCAACTCGTATTGGGTTACATTACCGTACTATGCTTTTTTACTCATTCTTCATTACTTTCTTGGATCAATTGATTGTGATTCTTTTATATTGTTTTCCTAAGTTCTGATTTGCTTGCTTTTGTTGAATAGTTAGGTTGCGTTTTGGGGTCTTAATTTGAAAAACAATCCTTGGGTTTTCTTGTCAACAACTTGTTCATCATTTCGAATCTTGAAACCATCATTAGGCATTGAGATGTGGACATCAAGCATAAGGCATTTGTGAGGTACTCACCATCCTATAAGGCTATCAATAATTTATAATTTTTCATATTTCCTCCTTTTTTCTTTTCACCTAGGCTTGGCCCTACTTCCTCTATTTTCCTTCTTCCCCCGGCCTAGTCTCCTTCCTTTCCCCTTTCTTCCTCTCTCCCCTCACGCTTGCTAAAGGAAGGACGCAAGGGACAGGTGGAGCAATAAAGACCATCGAGTAAGATGTCCAACTAGGGGCGGGTTGGCACGACGAGCTGGCAATGGCGGGGCCATGCATGCTTGCTAGGCGAGCTTAAAAGCGGTGATTTTTGGGAGGTTCAGGGACTGGGGAGAGAAATCGAGAGAGTGAGAGGGAGCGAGAACTAGGAAGCGAGGTCGTGATTAAAGGGCTTGCTTTAGTAGCCAACGTGCGGACCTCGATTGCCAACCCTCGTGAAATATACATGCATTGGAGAATTTTGTTTAACGTTTGTCCCACTAAAGTCAATTGCATCGAAGAATTCCCCAACTGCTTCTTCCTCATATAATGTTGGTCTTTAAATATACATGCATCATCACACCATCCAAAGACAAAAACCCTTCGATATGAGAAAAATTGCCTTCCGCCCGATTTGATCAAAAAGACAATCTATGTGATTTTGATGGTAGGGATTAGGTCCATGCTCGCCCTTTCCCTCTTGATCCTCTTGTTGCTGTCTTCATCTCTTAAGAGCTCAGCTAGCACTCTTGGAAGTATTGAACCTGTAGATTAGACCTTTAGCCAGGAAATGAGAAAGCAAGAGATCCAAATGAAGAAGGGAGACGATGGGGGTGGCGGTGGCGATGGCAGTGGTGGTGGCGCTAGTTACACAGGTGGCGGTATCATCTATATAGTACTTGTGGGTGCCAGTGGACATAAGCCTAGTAATGGGACTCAAAGGTCCTCAACCATCAAACCTCGTCCATGGTCACTTGCCTTAGTCATTTTTGTTCCTCTAATCCTCGGTCTACCATTTGCTTCAACCCTAGTTTGATTGCCATGAACCATAATCCTCGATTCATCATCTCCTCAGTTGTGTTTCATGCAAACTAGGGTTGAAGCAACAAAGTAGACCGAGGATTAAAGAGGAACAAAAATGATCGAGTAAAGCGATGATGAGTGAGGTTCAATAATTGAGGACCTTTGAATCCCGTTGCTAGGCTTATGGCCACTAGTGCCTTCAGGTATCAAATAGATGATACGCCACCGGTGTAACTAGTGATGCCACCATGGCCATCGCCACCCCCACCGCCAACCCCATCGCCACCCTTCTTCATGTGGACATCGAGCTTTCTCGTTTCCGACTAAAAATCTCATCAAGGGGCTCAGCACTTCCACGAGTGCTAGCCAAGCTCTTTGGACATCGAGACAGCAACATGAGAATTGCGAGGGAAAGGGCGAGGGCGGACTTGATCCCAGCCATCAACATTGTAGAGATCGCTTCTTGATCGAATAAGGAGAAAGGCGATTTTTTGTTGAACTGAAATCAATTGCATCAAAGAATTCCCCAACCGCTTCTTCTTCATCTAACATCAGTCTTTAAATATACGTGCAACATCACCATCCAAAGGCAAAAACTCTCCAAATTTTCTCCTACGAAATAAATCGCCTTCCAATCAATTCAATCAAGAAGGCGATCTTTACGATCTCGAGGGGGATCAAGTTTGTGCTCACCCTTTCCCTCATGATCCTCGTGTTGCTATCACCATCTCCTAAGAGCTCGGCCAACGCTTGTGGAAGTGCTAAGCCCATGGATGAGATCTTTACCAAGGAAATGAGAAAGCTCGACATCCACGTGAAGAAGGATGGCAAATGAAATTTGTATATATTTTGATGTATACACTAATGAAGAATACAATATATTTATAGACTTTATTAGATAAATATTTTACGATAATATGTCAATTAAGATTATACATAATCAAATGGTAATATATGTGCAATACACATACAATCTTAAAAGACACGAATAATTTATACGAAATATCATAATTATCTTTAGTACATGAAAATATCTTACAGAAAGTGTTAAACATCCATAAAAAGTTAAAAATAATAATAATGGAAAAAAGAGATATGACATTTGTATATATTTTGATGTATATACACCATCTTATTTATAAGTTTTGTTAGATAATCATTTTAAGATAATATCTCAATCAAGATTATGCACAATCAAATGGCAATTTACATACAATACACATGTAATATGTGTACAATCTCGAGAGATTTAGATAACCAAAAAGAAATATCATAATTATCTTTAACATAGGAAATAATTTATTGTGTCCCTCACCTAGGCCGGCTTGGACCACGTTAGGCCAATCTCATGACAGTAACCAAACTAACCGTAGGCTCAAAAAATAACCAAAATACTCTCACGACTTACAAATTGACTATTTGCTCCCTTTAACCTAAAGTAATTATTGAAATGCCCTTAACTCAATTTTTTGGGTGATGATATCACTCACATGTAGAAATTTCGAAAGTTTTAGATGAATAATGGAGATTTAAATCTTTTGGGATATGGTTCCTTAAGGACCAATAAACTCAGTGGCATGCTTGCTTTTGTACATAACTAGATCTTTCAAGCAGGTCACGTTAGGTTGGGTTTGGGTTGGTTATAAATGGTCCAACCCAAATCGATCTATTTAACACGTTTATGATTCATTTATCCTAATGTAAAATTTTTGACCCAACTCATCCCTACCCAACCTAACCCAATTAACTAAACCTAAGAAAGCTTCTTTTTTATGATATTTCTTCTTCTTCTTTTTAAAAGGTATTGCTAAAACACTTTCATGCAATACAAATTTAGTGGACAATTTTTTTATTAAAAAAAAAGAAGAAGAAGGTTTGTTTCTTAAATATTTTCCAAGAAGTATATTTTAGGAAAATTACAATATTTTTTTGTTTTTGCCTAAAATTTGAAAATAAATTTGAAAATATTTTTTGTCATTTAATAAGAAAAATATGATAAATTTTCCTTGACTCATTTTTAATATTTTTATTTTTAAAAATATAGAAATTTGAATTATTTTTATTTTTAAAAATCTAATTGTTAGTTTTTTTTTTATTTTTTGAAAAATAGAATTTTTACTTTTTCTTTTTTTTTTTTTTCTTCATTTTGGCCGATTGCTAACGAGACGACCAACAATTAGCCATAAGCAAGCTCAAGGCTCAAGTCTTGCTCAAGCCTCACTCAAGCCTCACTCAAGCCTCACAAGTTGTCGGTGAGGCCTCCGCCTCACCAAATTAGCAAGCTCGAGCTTGCCCGATGCTAGTGAGCTCGAGTCTTGCTAAATCAGCGAGACTCAAGCCTCGCTAATCATAGGTGACCTCAAGCTCATCTAAGGCCGGCAAGCTCGAGCCTCACCTAGCAAGTCACAGGTCATCGCCGTGCCCACCATCGACTAAGGAAGGACTAAGGAGGAAGAAGAAAGAAAAAAAAAAGAAATATAAAAAATAATTATAATTTCAATTTTAATAAAAATATTTAATAATTAAAAAAAAAAAAAAAAGGGGAATGAGAGAGTGCAAGGCTTGGACTGAAATGGGTTCTGGCTTCTAAGTCCCACCCATTTAAGACCCCTTTATCTTAAATTTTCAAATTTTAAACCCATGTAACTAGTCTCATAAAAATATAAATGACCCATATATGATACATTTATGATTTAAATGGATCATATATTAGTTTAAGACCCATTTTGACACCTCTATATATAATGCAAAACAAACAAATCACACGTGTAGCTACTAGCCTACTAGTTATCATATTGTACACAATATTAATAGTTCATTTGTTTCGCAAAAAATGAATTATTTGAAAATTATTTTTAAAAATAATCGTTTGTTGGCACATAAGTTTTAGCTCTCACTTTAGGCTTTAATTGCATATAAAGTTTAGGGATTAATTTTTAATTCCTAAAACAATTCAAATCATTAAAATTGCATAGCACGTAAGCATTTGGAGCATTTGCATTAATAGAACTAGAATTTATAGTAAATATAAAAAATAGATTAATTTAAAAATTTTAAAAAACAAAGAGTCATGTTATAAAATTAAAAAATTAAAGAAAATTTAGAAAAGACAGAGCCAGATTCGGGCCTGGTCGACCCGGCCCCTTATTTCTTTTCTCGGCTAGACCCAAGCCCACCCCTTTTTCTCTTTCTTTTCCCCCTACGCAGGCCATCCCATCTCCTATACCCTTTAGCCCGGTCCGTGCATTGGTCTTCTTCTTCCCTCACGTCACGCACACCTCTGCAACGTAGCGACGTACCGAAGCAAATTAGTAGGAACAGAGGCAGAGCAGGCCGCGACACAATCCTAAGGTCGGGGGATCAGCCAGCCATGGCAAACTAGCAGTGCCAACAGCCATGCGCACCTGCGGTGTTCTTTAAAAGAGAGAGATGACGTTCGGCCAAAGGGATTTCCACAAACCGGGAGAGGCCTCGTGAACAAGGGTTGGGCCCCGCGCTCCTAACTCACTGCAGGTGGAACATGACGTTGGAGGGGCTTTGAATCGAGATGGTTATGCCGACGTGGCCAAAGGGCGCAGAGCAGTTCGTGAAAGCTAAACTGCTGGTGGACGGATAGGGCATGGGAATCGGAGTAGGCGCAGGGTCGGAGAAGACACCGGAGGCAGTGGAGTTGGCTCGGGTTTTGGCCAAGTCATTGAGCAAGGATCTGCCCCCAAGAGGCTCGAGACAAGGAGATGAGAAGTACGGCTCGGAACAGAATCAAATGAGGGAGCTCGGATTTAGATTTAAGCAACCTTGTGAGGTGGGCACGCAAAAACTTCAAGTTGGTACATTCGACAAAAATACGTTTCATTAAATTGGATTAATACAAAAAAAAAAATCATAAAACGGGTACAACTATAACAAATAAAAAGTAAAATCCCAAATTAGTATACCAGTTAATCACTGATAGGAGATATATCACTCCGTAATTGTGTTGGACCTCGCTAAGAAATGATTTCATACCACAAGGCGTCAAGCCATCCTAGAGCACATTTCTTTTTTCACCTGTAAACGCGAGCAAAGGAGGGGCAGATTCTGTACTTAGCATCTTCACATTCCATGTAGCGAAGCCAAGGACAGTGTTGAGAGAAAACGAAACGATTGATTATTTATGTGTGAATTCTTAGGAAGAACAACTGACTCGGACTCCATGAAAGATAACATATTTCATGTGAATTGCTGCAGACTAATCCAATTTTTATTGACTTGCTTTTAGATTAGATTGAAATAGATATGCTAAAAGTTCTAAAACTTATTACAAATTTATAATTAAGTTTAAAACCTACAAAAAGAGAAATCAAGTCTTTAAACTTATCAAATTAGTGTAATGTAATCTCATTAACTCTGTCTAATTTTTGGTAACGAGAAAAACTGACGTGGATTTTTTTTTCTTTTTTTCTTTTTTCTTTTTTATGTGGTGATGATGTGACCGAAGAAGCATAAGCACAAAATAAGGCTGTTTTGGTCCTAATATGGTTTTTTTAGTCCAAATTTTACATAAATTAAACTAAAAATTAGCTCAATTAAAAAAAGTTGAGAAACCTGTTTTTCCTTTTTTTTTTTATTTAAAAGTGAGCTTATTTTTTTAATTTTTTAAAATAAAATTTGTATTAAAATATTAAATTTGAATCAAACCAACATCGTTGTAGCCACACAATCACCATGTAGAAGAGAAAAAATAGTATAAAAAAAAAAACCCAATTAGTATTTTCCATTAATAAAGTTGAAGGGAGTTAACAAAAGTACTTTTTTTTTGGGTCGAAATAACGAAAGTACTTTATTACACTAATTTGATAAATTTTAAAAGTTGATAGCATTTTTTTTCCAATTTTCTGAACATAACAACACTTTCATAATAAATTTAAAGACTTCTAATATACTTATCCTAACTAGATTTTGGCAACACTTGTGATTGTGTAAAACTAGCGAGAAAGCCCGAAAAAAATAAAAAAAAAATAATAATAATAATCTAAAGGGAGAAAGATTATGGAGTGTAAAATCGCAAAACAAGATCTATTTGATCTCATGTTTTTGGGCCTCTAGTTTTGTCATTCACAACTATGTGATGAATTCCTAAATCCTTACACTCACCCTAAGAAGAAACAAATTTTCTAAAAACTTCAGAGACAAATTAAATGTTGTAACGACAGAGACAAAATAAAGCAACTAGCCTCTAATAAATAAAGAATCCAAACATTAAGCAGGACAAAAAACTGATAATTAGACCCTAAGATAGCAAGGAACATGAGGTGCTATTCAGAAACATCTGAGCACTAATACCACCGTGCTTGCCTCTCTCTCTGTCTCTCTCACTGCGCACGTGAGCACTAATACCACCGTGCTTCAGTGTGTGACGTTGCCTCTCTCTGTCTTGCGCACGTGTGTGTGAAAGTGAAGAAGCACAGCAAACCTAACGACAACAAAAACTCATAAAGTAAAGCCCTCGAGAGATTTGGATTGGAAACTCATGCATCATCAAGAAATTAAGCGGATGCATTAGAGTACTCGGTAAAGTGTGCAACATGTTGCCGCGTGGTTACCTACGGAGTATGAAGTGTAGAGAGGCTATATTATGTACGCCAAAACCTTTTTCCCTTTATTGTTTAATGCTTGAGCAAGTACAAAAAGAAAAAAAGACATCCAGCATCCTGCAAAATTATAAAGCAGACGGACCAAGTGGGACTGAGAAAACTGTCCCCTAGAATATTTGCAATGCTCACCTTAGCATCAAAACCAAGATGAAGATGCATGAAAGATTCGCACTTTGGAGTCCTCTTAACCCTATCTGAATATGACTTCGGGATAACGTCCTCAGGTAACAAACCTATAGTGTCCCACATAGATGCATTGCGACAACGGCTTTCTCAAGACGCACGAACTGCAATATCCAGAGATGCAGTTCTTTAATTTGTGTTGATCTTATGATAAAATCCAGTTAAAACAATTTTTAAGACTTGAAGTTTCCCTAAAAAGTCCACTCACTTGACCACTTCTTAACTTGACTCCTGGTTCGACTGTTTTCAACAACAATCTTTTCCACGTGACTCCTGAGAGAAATCCGTCCACCAGATTTTTGCATTCCCCTTATGAGGGCATCAACAATAGCTCCACTTCCATGAAGAGGGTACTCAAGACTGCAACCAGGTTTGTACCACTCAGCAAACATGTATACCTGAAAAGTGCACATAAAAGGTGTCACCTCCTCAAAAGGGTGGATATAAGGTAAAACAAAAGTAAGATACATATTTCAGGCATCCAAGCAATTTGTTGATAAACAACCAGCCAGCTAGCAACTTCAAATAGTAGAGGTTGTTGGAAATTTCCTATAATATGGGCTTACATTAATTAATTGATTTTCTATTTTAAATAATCGGGTTAATGGATATTCCAATATTTTGTTATACCCTAAAGTGATTTGATTGAATTGAGTATTGGCATTTATTGATAACAGGCCTAGCTGAGCAGCAAAGTGTAGGCAATTGTGTTTAACTGAAGCCCATAATGGAAAGGGCCCAATTGACACGCTATTGATTAGGGTTTGCTAGGTCCCCTCTCTAGCCTATGAAAGGATAGGTTATACCTATCAGTTGCTTTAATCCCATTGAAAGCTACTATATTGAAATAGATCATAGAGGGGAAGATCTGGCATTCCAATAGATCCCTGATTATCAGAGTGATCTACTTTTTTGCAAGTGAAGCAATGGCTCAAACAAGTACGCTTTAATTCCGCTGTATTTATTGATCTCGGTGTTTTACAATCATATATGGATCCGATTCTTCTTGATCAATTAATTATTCATGTGAATAATTTTCTACATGTGGTATCAGAGCTTGTCATATATGATTGTAGAACCCGAAAATTTTCTTTTTCATGACAAATTCGAAATCTTCCTCTTTGAGCCGAATATGAGCATTACTTTTTTCATGTGGATTTTTTGCTCGATTGATCCCGAAATCATAGGGCTTTTGTTCTACATGTCGAGATCTTTCCAACCATATATAATTTGCAGAATTTCGTTGAGAATTGAGAGAGAATTTTAAATATAAAATTTTAGGGTTTATACATAAAAGGTTCTAAAATTTCAAGTTACATTCTTGTTTTACCTTCGTTTTTCTCTTCAATTTAATGGTAGCAACGGTTGGTTTGGAGACTATTGTAGCTGATTGTTTGTTCCCCTTTGGATGAGCGTTTGGGGTTTGCTTTTCGGGTATGAAGTTAAACAGTCTGTTAGTGATGGTGGTTATGCTCTTAGTGCGCTCGATTGATCTATTGATTGGCCGCATTGCTTTTGTCTCCTTGTTATGGATGATTGTTTCTGCAGAATGAGAGTTTTTTGAATAGGGTGCTTGTACTTTGTGCAGAGACCAACATAGGTGATTTGTTGCTTGTAGTCAATTGGTTAATACCTGATCAAAACGGCTCTTTTAAAAGTTTTTTCTATTTTCCAGCAAGTGAGTTTTTGTCTGTGGAAAAGTTTATGTTTTTTTTTTTTATAGTCGATGATTCATGAATACATGAGTTATTGATATGGGTAATGTGATGGTAAATACGAGAACTCTTATTCACGAGAACCTGTCCCTGGCGGGTTCTGTCTCTTTTGTATGTGCATCTTAAGATTACGATTTTAGTTACATTGATTACATGGTCAAGACAACTTACGGAGATGATGTATTTTGGATGGAGCTGTTTTTCTGACTTGACGTGCGTTCGAATCTGGCCCTCACTGGAGTGCTTTGCACTTTCATGAGTTCGGATTAGGGTTTCGTTCGAAAAACCCGTTCTTGATTTCGTGTAACCGCGGTCCTGCTGGAATTCTTGATCGTTCGAGCGTGTTCCGTTGATTCAGACCCGACCCATATTCCGGATCGGCAGCAGGTCGAGTGATCTCGACGGATTAGCAACTGGGTTGATTCGATATTTGGCCCCCCCGACTCGTCCTAATCGGGGAGACTGACTGGGAGGGTGTCGATTTTGAGATTTTACGACTAGGGTTAAGAGGGGCTCTGCTGAATTCGTGGGTTCCTCATTTGGTTGGCGCGTGAGAGGCTCTTGAGAGAGAGAGAGAGAGAGAGAGAGAGAGAGAGAGAGAGGAGTTGGAATTTTCTGTGATGGCCGAGCAAGTAGAGGGGCTTGAAGGAGCCAACCGGTGGATCTCACCAAGCATCCCTCTGGCATCGTGCCCACCCTCCAGTAAGTCTGTTTTTCTAGCTTATGTCTCTTTGTCTCTCGACGGGAGTCTGCTGAGTGTTCCTGCTTGGGGGAGCTGGGAGACTATTAAAGATCCCTGTGTGCTGGTTTTAGCTGGTATAAGTGAAGATGGAAAATCTTGTCGGCACGAGGGCGCAGTTTTGACCGCGTTTCTCGGGGTTCCTCCTTAAAAGGAAGTTAGAAGTCGGTTGATAAGCGGCTTGCGTGACGGATATTACTGCTAATCGAAGGATGCGGTGTCAGTCATTGTTCACGTGCAGTTGATTTGAGTTTTAGCTGCCATTGAAGGGTTGCTTCACCGTGCCAATTGTCTATTGGGCTTCATGAATTTCCTTCCTAAAAGATTTGATCTTCGGGATTTTTGAATGTGGAGTGCTTTGGAAATTGATAACATGGTATTGAAACGGTTTGATCTTTGGAAACTCTTTAGCATCTTTGAGAGATGAGATTGTTTTTTGTCATGTCGCTGGATTTGCGACATACTGGTTATACCTCTTTTTCTGCTTGTCCGCCAGCCCATAATCCCACTAGACAAGCTGTGAATTGTCAGTTGGAGGCTATGAAATTTTTGGATTTTTAAATAGATGCTATCCTTCTAATAATAATTTCAGGAATTTCAAAGTTTTGTCTCCCTTTTAACTTGATGGGTACAATTAAGCAGATAAGTGATTTACACTAAAGAAAAAAAAAGGAGATGCGGTTTGATTAATAGGGTTGGTGAATCTCATAACACTTTTAGAGAATTTTTATGAAGTAGAAGAGCAAAAGGAATGTTGGCTTTGTTCAAGGTTACAGTCTTTTTCAGATTTGGACCGGTGACTAACGGAAGACTATAGCGTCAAAATACAAATTAATCAATATTACTGAAAATTTTGGCAAACCAAATGGACCCTTCATGTCTTCTTGTGTGGTTTTACCACGAGTCATCAGAGTAGACTGGCTTAACATGACTGAGGTTTAGAAGTTCTTTTTATAGAGATTTTGCTTGATCTCTTGTGGGTTTCATGCTAACATGCAGGATACTTCTAAATTCAGATGATATGATTGTGTCAAATATGTGGAGATTGAGTTATTGCATGACTACGTAATTTCCCAAATTTAAAAGATGCCAAATTTAAACATGCCAACCAAGGGTTGATAGTGAGGAAGTGTGAGATAAAGATTGTCCTCATGATTTTTGATGTAATGGTTAATGATAACTACGAAATTTTTGGCTCCCTTTAATTCTAGTAACCATTCATATCCATTCCTGTTTTGTCATGAGTCCAAAATATTAAAATAATAATTAAAAAAAAAATTGTGGCAAAAATTGTTGTTTGATAAATGCAATATGATCTTGGGAAGCACATGTTGTAAAGTGCTTCATATTGTTAGATGAATTTTGGGCATATATTTTTTTGGAGTTTCCTATTGATAAAAATTAGTATATACAAATACTCACCCAAAGGGAGTTATTGTGTATATTAATTTGAAAATTGCATGAAGATAAATTTCAAAATTAAAATATGAGGATGTATGACTCAAAAAGATTTATCTGCCCAAAAGGGATAAATTTTTGAAAGTTATATGTAATTCCCCTCTATATTGATATATTAGAGATGAATGATGGGGATGTGTGACTCAAAAGGTTTATTTGCCTAAAGGGGATAAATTTTTTAGAGTTATGAGTATTTCCCCTCTATGTTGAGATAATGGAGATGTATAATTTAAAGGATTTATCTGCCCAAAGGGGATTGATCCTTGAAGATTATATGTAATTCTCATTTATCGTCTTTATATATTGATATTATGGAGATGTATAATTTAAATGATTTGTCTACCCAAAGGGGATGGATCATTGACAATTATATGTAATTCTCCTTATTGTTATTCTATAAACTCCATGTTGTGAAAAATAATGGTGCATTATACACTCTGCCCAAAAGGGAGTTTATAATGTACTAATTATTTTTGTTAAAATACTTATTGCCCATAATTGATCTTATTGCATTATGTGTGACAAACAGTTATTTTTGCTATAAATAACAACAATGCCATGATTGAAATGTTAATTGAATAAAATATTATACTATTAAGGACTTGGTAAAAAAAAAAAAAAGGAGATATTGTAATTGAGAATATTAGAACTAAGTCCATATTGGCTGATCCTCTAACAAAAGGCTTACGACCCATTTTATTTAAAGAACATGTAAAGAATATGGGTGTTTTAGATTCTTTTGATTTATTTTGTTAGTAGGAGTTATACAAATTGTATTTCTGGATATTATAGTTATATACAGATCGATAATGCTTTTATGATGTTTATTAAAGCATTTATTTTTAATAATGTTGTCATTGATTATATTGTTATCATTTCTCCCGTTGACCGAGAAATGGAAGTATAAAACAGTATCTTTAAACAAATTTTGTTTAAAGATGACTGGATGTCACCTGATTATGAGATCTCATGTTGGATTGTGACATAATTGTGCAATTTCAATTTCATGTTGTTTAGAAATTGCGCTAATGCAGTTTCATGTCGTTGAGAAATTGCATAAAGGACCGATAAGAAATAATGTATATTTTGATCAGATATTGGCATTATTTCTTACTACACTACTAGGCCCATAATCCATGAAAATATAATGCTTATTATATGTGATTATGGAAGGTCTTGTGTTGTGGCATTTTCTTAACACATTGATCTGCATAGTCCTATACTAAGATTATATAGGATTGGATTGGTATTGAGATGCCATTATTGGAATATTATTTTTTAAAAGTTGTGGCCACATAAAACAAAGTTTTCAGTTATTAACCCAATAGTGTCGTTTTCAATATAAAATCATTTTCAAAATAAAATAAGTTAATTAATGTAGCCCAAGTGGGAGAATGTTGGAAATTTCCTATAATATGGGCTTACATTAATTAATTGATTTTCTATTTTAAATAATCGGGTTAATGGATATTCCAATATTTTGTTATACCATAAAGTGATTTGATTGAATTGGGTATTGGCATCTATTGATAACGGGCCTAGTTGAGCAGCAAAGTGTAGGTAATTGTGTTTAACAGAAGCCCGTAATGGGAAGGGCCCAGTTGACACGCTATTGATTAGGGTTTGCTAGGTCCCCTCTCTAGCCTATAAAAAGATAAGTTATACCTATCGGTTGCTTTAATCCCATTGAAGGCTGCTATATCGAAATAGGTCATAGAGAGGAAGATCTGGCATTCCGATAGATCCCTGATTATCAGAGTGATCTACTTTTCTGCAAGTGAAGCAATGACTCAAACAGGTACGTTTTAATTCCGCTGTATTTATTGATCTCGATGTTTTACTATCATATATGGATCCGATTCTTCTTGATCAATTAATTATTCATGTGAATAATTTTCTACATAGGTCACATGCAAGTACTCAGAAATTAATCAGTTAAGGACAGCAGGAATAATTGCATAGAAAGGAGAAAATCTCCCTTGTTAACATCAGGATTCAACATAACCGTTTGGTCACCACCCCATCGTTTATTTACTAAAGAAGTTGCTAGAGTTGTAGTTTCTGCAAGATAATAAACGAGACCTGAAAGCAACTCATAACACTGCATAATGGTTTGAAAAAGCATCCATAGAATGAGATGCCGAGGGTTTCTCGGTTCTTGCCACACTTGATAAGATTGGGTTATGTTTGGGTCATCCTTATGTTTTGGGTCATCCCTGAGCAGAGGAACAAATCTGAAAATCATAAGTATTTATCTTTAACTAAGTTGATATGCAAGTAATATCCATAATTTGTAATTGACGAGTAAGGAATCCAATGATCGGATATATTGTTAGATACCTTTTCCGTGAGCTATATTTAAACTAAGCACTGGACAAGCCATATTTAAAACTAGATATATCTTCTTAGTTTTGTATTGTAGGTTTTATCATGATTTTTCATTTGAGTGAATTTAATTTATGAAACAATGTTATGGCGATGTCCAAGAAAATAATTTATTAAGGAGGTGGTACACTTGTATTAGCTATTCAACTTGAGCAGCATATAGATTGTGCATGGTTTTCCAACAATTGTTTCCAACGACAACATAATTCGGATTTGCTAATCTCCAGGTTTCCTTATCTTGAGCCCTGTTAGGACTGGGTGAGAGATTTGGGAAACTAACGACTTTGCTCTCGGCATTACAAGAGCTATACAGTCCCCGCTCTTCCCCTGTGCTTACACAAAGATAGCCTCTAGAAGCGCCAAGGAGGAGTAGAAGAGCCGTTGTCTGGTGCGTTCTTGGTTCAACTGAAGAGAAAGGGGAAAGCAACCCCGTTGAAGGTGACTTGGCTTACCCCACCCTCCATGGTTTATTGTTCCTATAAAGTTAGCCTCCGGAAGAAGTTGACTGATCTTGTCATTGGAAATCTTTTCGGCTTTTTGTATAAGAGGCGTGCGGTGCTCTTTAGTCTCCATAAATCAGTTCGTAATTCGTTGGTTTTCAATAAATTTAACGGCTCTTCCCGGGCATCGTGAGACTGTTATTAGTGTACGATCAAGGGTGATGCTAGTGTTTCTTTTGGCCTATTCTTGTTGCGCTTTACGATTTCAATGTGTACAGTTTTGCTGTCAAGTAAATCCAATCGTTTTTTGTTTTATTGCAGAAAGTTTTGTTGACGATGATGGCGGAGATCTCCGAAGGCCGTGCTCTTTATTTACCTCAATCGATGATTCAAGAAATCATGTCAAGATTGTCTCCCAGGGACGCAACACAAATGGGCATCCTCTCTAGAGATTGGAATCATGCCTTCAACACTCTTCCCGCTCTAGAATTCAATGAAAAAACCTTCGGGAGAAAAGAAGTTGGGGAGCACGATACTTTTCTTGAATATATCGATCGTTACATCACGCGGCGCCATGAGCTCAATCTCAACATCGACTTGATGAGCTTGATGGTCTTCGCAAGAGATGATAAGTTGAAACCCATAGTGCCCAAGTGGATAGATATCGCCTCGAGTCACAATCTCCGGCACCTTAGTCTTGGCCGCATCGTCAACTATCCCGACAAAAGATGGTACAAGCAAATGTGCCCCGACTTGGTGTCTGACACCATCTCTGTCCTCCACGTGAGCCATCTCTCAATGGAGGGTGTCAAGACGAGGCTGCCTCGCTTGGAAGAACTGGTCCTACACAGAGTCCAAAATAGCGTAGAATTCTCGAACGAGCTAATGCTGAGCTGCCCGGCACTCCGGCGCGTGGAGCTGATCCACTTCTCCCGCTATAAGGACCTCCTCATCTGTGGACTGAAGCTCCAGACTTTTAAGGCATCGACCTATTTTCACAAGCAAAACCTTTCGATTTCAATATCAGCCCCAAACCTCATATCCTTCAGCTACACATCGTGTTTCACCACGACCTACCCGGATGAGCAGTTGTCAGCTCTCCAAGTACATGGCACTAGAAATCTGAGGGAGCTTGCTCTGGATCTGTGCTTCGTCGGAATCGGGACCATTAGAAAAGCGGTCTCTCAGCTTCACCTCCTAGAGACCTTGAGGCTTAGGGGGAGCCCGTCCGCCAAGTGCATCAGGATAACTCACAAGAATCTCAAGCACCTCGCCTTGACTGCATTCAAGTATCTAATAAGAATAAAGACCCAAACTCCTAATCTCGTGTCGTTCCAATATGACAGCCCCAACATCCCGGTCATCGGTCCACGAGATTCGACAAAATTGGCCAATGCAAGGCGGAGGTGGATTTTGGAGTCCGCAACAAGAGGAGTTATCTCAAGGCGGCCAAGTTCCTAAGGTATTTCGGCCGTTGTGACTCGTTAACACTGATTTGTAAGGAAGTCAAGGTAAGTAAATGTTTTCCAAATCAGTATTTTGTACCGAGTATTTATATGCTAATGTGAACTCAACGTTAGAATCTTGTTATTCTTCTTTTTATATACATAGGCATTGGTTCTTCCGGAAGAAATTAGAAGTGAAATGCTTCCTCCATTGTGGAATGTCAAGCATCTAAGACTTAAGATCCTGTGCAACACTTTCGGAGATGTTGATACCGGTTCTCGACTAACGAAAAGCTTGAGGTGGATGTGTCCTAATTTAGAGACGCTGGTCATTAGCTCCTAATCTTACCATCTAGACCCCGCAGCAACAAGTACTCAAGAGCAAAAAAGGGCAGTGGCGGCTGCCACCAAAGATGCATTCTCGACGAAGAAACTCATATAGGGACCACTATCAACTGTTATCCTTATATATGTGTGTTAGACTTGCTTTTCTGAACTCATTTAACGACCACTATCAACTGCTTTCACTATTTTCCTATTTTTTGTTTAATGTTAGGCTTGTGTTTCTTTCAGTTTACATATAGCAAGCAATGCATGACTATGGAAGACAAAGAAAACTCATCTAGCGACCACTATCAACTATTTTCACTATTATCCTTCTTTTTTAATGTTAGGCTTGTCTTTCTAAATTTTTTTTTTTTTTTAATTTTATGTTAGGCTTGTCCTTCTGAACTCATCTAACGACCACTACCATTGCTTTCACTATTTTCCTACTTTTTCCTATTTTTTCCTCTCTTTTTTTAATGTTAGGCTTGCGTTTTGTTTAGTTTATATATGGCAAGCAGCATAACCAAGGAAGGAGAACTAACAAAACAAATTATCTTGTGAGTAGAAAAACTCATCATTCCGTCCGATCGGTAAGGGTGCAAGAGCGAGAGAGAGGGAACTAGAGCGAATTGAGCAAGAGAGCGAGCTGAAGAGAAGGGAGCAAACAAATAGGGAGCTAGAGTGAGCATGAGAGGGATTGAAGCTGGAGGGGGACTATATAGTATACCGTGCCTCATATTTCCAGATTTCAGCCATACTATTTCGAATTATGTAGTAACATTTCCATAATCAGGGAACAATCAATGAATAGATAGGGATGGGCAGAGAATCCTTCCAACAATCAGAGTAAACATTGACAATATACAGCCCTTTCCATTGTTAGAGCACCAAACAAGACCGCCACCTGATTTTACCAAATCCAATTTGATACGACACATGGAACATCATCAAGTGCTTCGAAAAAGTACTCGATGACATACAATTAGCTGAGGCTCCAACACAAAATGCTTGTGTCGATCATATCTTTTACCGCTTCTGGATAGGAATTCTGCTTCCTGTCCACATTGTTGCCATCTCAAGGGCCTCCTTGCTTCAAGAGAGAATGCACTTACTCCTTGTCATCCTTATAATCACCTACCATTTGCCCAATAGAGAAGTGACTTGTCTGCCCGTGATCGGCATACTCTCTCTTCGTCCTGACCTTATCAAGGCGAGCTTTCCGGACGGCATTTTGTATTTGCCGCTCATGCTCCTTGAGCATTTCATCGAGGTTATCTCCCGAGGGAAGCAAAGGTCAGAATAGTGGATTCGGCTCTTTTTGGGAGAATAACTCTGCAAACACAAACAACAGAAGATAATCAGCTTTTCAGATCATAGCTTGCGAATCACCACACCGAAGGCAAGAGAACAAAATGATCCTCATCTATACTTTACAATTAGTTGATGTCATTCTTTGACATTTGACATGAAGCTACCACAAAAATTATTCTCCAAAGCAAATTTTTATGATTTTTCAGATACTTTCGATTGATCTCTCAATATTATACGAGCAAAGACATTCAATACCAATTGTCATAGCAAGTCGTTTGAGCAAAGAGATAAAGATGCACTTAGCACAACTTAACTTCCAATGACCACATGGACATGATGACGTCCATTGCTTTTTTCAATTCCATATGCCCAAGCATTTTATTCATGCTAGTAAATAAAGGAAAACAAATACAGAGAATGCCAAGAAACACTAAACAGCATTACCAAAGCTATACATATAAAAGGAAAATGGTTTAGTCAGATTATTTCACCTTCAACTAAGTGGAAAGGGAACCGGAAAAAGGGAAAAAATCCCTAGCAAAGACAAAGTTAAATAGCTTGTTTAAGTTATAATGCAATTACCGCGATGGACTCCATCCGGGAGTGCTCTCCCCTTCTTAAACAAAGATATCGGCCTATGTAACAAATGATGTGACCAGTCATGCTTTCCCGCTAATTCACCACCATCTGGATGACTACACCTGGCAACAAAATCCTCATCCCTCCATTGGGTGTTAGCACCCTTCTCCCTACTACAATCGAGATGCGAATCACCTCCCACTGCAACAGAATTAGAAAACCTGGATAACTGTGATGCTCTTCTTTCCATGAAAGATCTCTGTCTTGTCAACTCGGCCCCACCTCTTGGAGAATCGAGTTCTCGGTCTGGCACAATCAAAGCCTCAACCTCATTTGCATTTCCAATTTGTGTTGATCCATTAAGACTGGGTTGTGCTGATTGTCCAGATAGAATGAAATTGTTCTGGGTCGTTCCTCCTGGTTTCTCACCGGTACTTCTGGGATTCAATTGCTCTTGTCGCTTCTAAAGAAGGTAATAAAAATAATAATAAATGCAGTTAAGCTATGAAAAAATGGGTCCCTCTGCAATATATGTATGCCTACGCTGAATTTGTGTTAAGGCACTCACATCCAACCCTTCAACTTACATATATGTATGAGATATTATTAGAAGGTCAAGTTACCTGGATGGATGCCTTTAAATCAGCATTGGCATTTGATGTAGGCACAACTTTAGACTCTTTCGAACCCTTTCTAATTGATTCAAGACCACGAGCTTTACCGGCAGTAGCTTTACGCCTGGAAAAAAATCAACCAATTGTAGGGTCAGTAGCATGATGTGGAGTGTAGGAAACACTTCTTATGAAGCAATTCTAAGTGGCTACATAAGCAAGTTTTTCCTTCCCCATAATATGTCAATCCAACTCCTCCGCCATTACACATTTTGAAAAAGGGAAAAGTAACTGCATTAACAATGGTCGTATTTATTTTACAGTAGAAAAGTGGAAACTTGATGAAACGTTTTTGTTTGTACAAGGATGAACTAGTTGATAGTTCATTTGCAGCAAGTAATTAACAGAAAGTCCTTTTTCCTATCGGTTTCATATAGCAAGATTTTGACAAGACTTCAAACTTTCTGTAGAGGTGTTCTTTCATTTGGGATTTTTTTTTTTTTTTCTTAAATTTGAGCCATCTGTGATCAGATTTTAAATTAGTGCTAAAGACTTGCCACATTTATGGATCATTTCTTTTAGTAAAACAACACAGAAGATGACTCACTTTCTGGCTTCCTCATCTCGAAGTCTGGCATCAAACTCCTTGCTTGATGGATACTTTGGCAAACTTGATGTGAAGAACTGGGATAGTAAATCAAAGTGAAGGATATTAGCAGTTGTAACTAAAAGGAAGATAAAAAGCAAAAGATCAGCTTGCAGCGTCTTAGATAGAAAAAATTTCTTCCTAAAATTTGTTTACTGAGCGGTAAGTCAATATTAAAAACACAGGCCCCACTTGATTCAATATCCTATTAAAAAGTTATCACATTGTTTCATGAAAAAGGTTGTAGTTTGAAGGTTAGTATTTCCGGCAAAGCTATCGTGTCATATCAAATTACATGATTGCACTATTTAATGTCTTCAAAGAAATCTGCTGAATTATTCAAAGTTGCGATAACAATAAGAAAATTGGCACACAAAATGTAAAATATTTAAAAGTAGACACGCTAGGGAGGAACAAACCATACATGACATCAAGAAAGCTGAAAAGGAAAAACTTAAGACCTACCTCAACGGCTGAGGAAGCCGTTCCACGGCATTCTGGTTCAACTACAAGAAGAACATCTAGCAGGCCCAATGCAGATGAAGGAAAATCCTTAAATGTCTCCAGGAGACAGCGCTTGTAAGGTTGCTGAGGCTTGAAAATGGTTGCATGTGGCAATTTTGACTTCTTCCGATATTCTTCTGACGGAGACCCACAAAGTTTGAAAATTTTGTGCAATTGCTCCACCTACAAATATTTCATGATCAGATAAGAATTGGTGAATCGCAGACAATTATTTATTATAGACTCAGAAGTGCTTAAATATTTATTATAGACTCGGAAATATTTAAGATTGCATTTTGACATTAGCTTTTACACAACACTACATATTAAGGTAGATATGACACATCCTCCCTCTTACAGAAAATGCCATAAATGAATCAACAAAACCCTGAAATAGAAGCTTGTAGACTACGGAATGCTCTTCAAGACTCTTAGATAAGATTTTATGTAACCGAAAGTATAGACATCAAGCTGTTGTACACAAGGCAAAAATGCTTGAGTAAACACTGGGTATAGAATTTTCGAAACACTATATGACTGAAACAATGTTTTTCCCAATGTTCTAATATTGTAAACAAATTATGCACTACATAAGGAATGGCACCTCTGTTCTTCCAGGCATTATGGGCTTCCCAGCAAACAATTCAGCTAGGATGCAACCAGAACTCCACAAATCCACAGAAACTCCATAATCTGAAGAACCAAGCAACAGCTCAGGAGGTCGGTACCAGAGAGTGACTACGCGACTCGTTAGAGGCTGCTTTTGATTGGTCCGGAAAAAAGTTGCCAATCCAAAATCTCCAATTTTGAGATTGCCATTGTTGTCGACTAACAAGTTAGAGCCTTTTATGTCACGGTGTAGAACACCATGGCTGTGGCAATATTCAAGTCCACGAAGTAGTTGTTGCATGTAACATTTGATCTAGAGGAAGAAATTAAAAAAATAAGTCAGTCAAAGAAAGTCTATATCATCTTTATAGTTTAGTAAGAAACTACAGCAAGTAGAAAGTGGTGAATCACAATTACAGATAATGCTTAGGAATGAAGACCTTATATTGAAGAAAGAGTTTTGATCTAAAATTAAATGTCCACATCCTCCCTTTTATATTCAAGACTATATAGCAAACGGTAAATGTGAAGATGCAGCATCAAATGGTAAATGAGAAGATCTAAGGAATGAAGATAGAAACTCAAGCATCAATTGTGAGAAAACCTGGGAAGCTACATAAACCTACAAACTTTTGTTCTACTGTCCAATTGATGCAGTAGCCTCTTAGAACAACTCCACCTTATCCATACTCTACCCAACTTGTTGGTCAAATGAATAACATTTAATTCAACCAAGGAAGTATGTACACAACAAGTGTGTACCTGAGATTCAGTGAACCTTATACTCGGAGTGGCAGCGAGGCCAGCAAGATCATGGTCCATATATTCAAAAACAAGATACAGACTGCCAGAAACCCTCGAAGTTATCAAACCCTCCAGCTTCATGACTATCCATATATATGTATATGTATATGCGTGCACACATGTGCATGTGTGCAGTATTATAAACTTGTAATCCGTATATTAGTTACATTGCATTAATCATCAATTGGTGTTAATAGATTATATTTCTGTTAGTATTTGTAAATAAATTTTAACTAGTGCGTGAAACTAAACCTATATCATTTAATAGAATCTTAGAAAATTTACAATTTCTAATTCATAAAAGTCGAAAGGACTTTCTTCTTCTTCGAATTTATAAGAGGGGAGAGGATAGAGATGATCGGCTCGACCGCTTCGCTATCCGCCCAACGAGCCGGTCACCGCTGTTCGTGTACGCGACCACGGAGGGTGTGGTCCTCTGCCCTTCGGCGTTGGTCACAATGGTGGACTTCCCTCCCTCCATCGCCGCCACCTATTCGGGCCTTTGGCGCTAAGAACGAGAGCTTTCTTGAATCTAGAGACTCCCCGAAAAACAACGAACTTGATCGGCGATTCGCTTTCTTGGGGGTTCTTGAAGACGACCCGTTCGAGCTAGACCCAAGCTGTGGATTTGAGCCGCCCTAGGACGCCATTTCCGCGGTTGAATACGCCAACCCGAAAGGGGCAGAAACCAAAATGAAGTCCTCGTTCTTTCTCCTCTCCTTCGAATTTTCAGCGAACGAACAGGCGGTAATTCAATAAGAAAGTTTCTCTTTCGGCGGGGTTGAATTTTGCGTGAGTAGCGAGGAGGACGAAGAGAGTGTGTAGCGTAATATATAAGTCTGCCCGGGCATGTCGGGGACTGTTGGAAAGGTCGAGGTGCTTCTGAAATTTGGCTTCTCTCTCTCTCTCCAAATTTTCGTCAATTAATCGGTGCTGCTTAGAATTTGCCTATGTTTTTCAAAATGCAAATGAGCAAAATGCCATTCGACTTAAAAAAGCAAAATAGTGAGCAATGCCAAGTAGAGTCTAATCTTTTTTTTTCTTTTTCTTTTTTTCCTTTTGCTTAGCAAAAAGAAAAAATGCTAAGCATATTTTGTGAATATTTCGATTTAAGAATGAATTGTCTAGAGCTTTTTAACCCCCACGGCATATGGTAATCTGCTTATTATTCAAGCATATTCTCTGAAACTTCAAAAGAAAACTATTACTATTCATCTTTGTTACAATTTACGGAAACAAGTGCAGAGATATAGTTATTTGAAGATTATAAAAACATGTTGTTCATAAAAGAAATTCTATAAGTCCTTTGAAAAGATTAAATTCAAGCTTTTGATTGCTGTCCAACTTAATAAATAGTTTGCATGCAATTGGTATAGTTTCAACAGATGATTTATGTTGAAAATACCTTGATATTTCAGCCAATCGCACGATGTTGAGAATCATAACTATAAATTTGACAATACAACAATCTTCTCAAAATTGATATCAACGGGATTGAGTGAATGGTCATTTGTTTTATTTTTATTTTTTTTGTTCAAATAAAATCTTATTAAGTCCCAAAGCACTTCAAACACCAAAGCCTACGATCGAGGCATCAAAACAAAGAAGATTCCAAAGGGTTTGAGATGGATGGACTACCCAATTAAAAGGTAAAGTTTTTAGTCGATATTATACCTTACAAGTCCAATCCTCCATAGTCCATACTATTTAGAGACTCTTGTGCAATGGGCTAAGGAGATACACTTGAACCGGCCCATGATCCTACGAGCTTCCATGAAAAGAGCACGTGATTCCCAATTACACTGACTTGAGCTAATTAATTACGTGAACTAAAGACTTGCAATCAAACTCGAGTACAATCATTTTTCCTTTTTGCTTTGAGGAGAAAGAGTGCCGTAAGAAATCTTTTCTTCCTTTTTTTTTTTTTTTGGGTCAATTGTTTTATTTAGTTGTGATAATCTCCTTATTTTCGGGTTAGTTAGCTCTTAAATGCGATATACCTTCCCTTATTGTGGATATCTTATTCAATTCAACACACGTGAATAGGATAGTTTGATTAATTAATTGAAAATTGAACGCTCCAAATTTAGAAAAAAAGAATGCAAAACTATAGAAAGCAAATTAGATGAAATAACGAACATTATAGTAATCTGTCATATGATAAAGGACAAGACCGAGGTCGTTTGTCTTCTTCACAATAGTAAGGTGCCCACAGAAAGTTTGCGAATCATATAATAAACATAATTAGCGCATGCCAAACTTACCCAACAGTCATGTTATAGAATTCCGTAGTGTATAAACTATGTTTTGGTAGTTACAGTTCACAATGCACATGTCCATCAAATCTATTTCCATACTCTACAAGTCATTTGGTTGAAAGGATTTACAGAGCATATTAAGAGACCTGACAAAAGGACTAGATAAAATCTAACAATCGGGATGGTACCGACATCTCTCAGGAATTATGAGGAAAAGCGAAGGAAATTTACAGGAGCAATTAGATCCCAATAGCATTGAGAAGCTCCAAGTATTGACTCACGGAGACTAATGTATGGGCCACAATAGCACCGCTGTCTACAACAGGATGAACCCCGATGCCCGGAAAAGTAGAATCGCCGCAACTGAAAAGCTGAGGGATAGGGGTTGAATGTCCGGGGAAAGAGTCCTTACCTACTTGAATAGCTGGACCGTATGTTCCTCTGTTTCTATGAAGAAATCTTTGATGCGTCAATGGAGTTCCAATCAACTTCACCTCGCATTTGTCCCTCCCGAATCCGGTCCGAGTACACACGCCCAACAGCTCTCCACATAACCTGGTGCTTTGCTGCACAAATTAGTGTCTTTCTGCCTTTGACTTAAAAAGTTTTACCAGCTACTCGACGAGGAGGAGCAGATCTAAGTAGAGATACCCCCGATCTTTCAAGCTTCAGTTTTTGTACTCGCGCTGCTGCGGTCAAGTTCTTGCCGAGTTCATATGGTTCCATACCGGAGGTGTATGCATGCAAAACATGTTTCCCGCCGAGTGCCGGATCTAGACTAAGTACGCTTGGAACAGATGATAGAACAACCCTCGATCGGCATCGATTGCTCTTTCCAGTCATTCACAACTATATGATAAATTCCAAAATCCTTACGTACACCCTGAGAAAGAAGAAATTTTCTAAAGAGCTTCACAGACAAATTAAATGTTGAAACAACAAAGACAAAATAAAGCGACTAGCCTTAAAAAAAAAAAAAAGAATCCAAACATTAAGCGGGACAAGAAACTCATTAAACCCTAAGATAGCAAGGAACACGAGGTGCTATTGCTAGAAACATCTCCAGTACGTCCCCTCTCTCTCTCTCTCTCTCTCTCTCTCTCTCTCTCTCTCTCTCTCTCTCTCTGTGTGTGCACGCGTGCACACTAATTCCACTGTACTTCAGTGTGTGAAAGTGAAGAAGCACAGCAAACCTAGCGACAACGAAAACTCATAAAGTAAAGCCCTCGAGAGATTTGGATTGGAAACTTATGCATCATCAAGAAATTAAGCGGATGCAGAATTAGAGTACTCGGTAAAGTGTGCAACACGTTGCAGCGTGGTTACCTACGGAGTATAAAGAGTAGGAGGCTATATCATGTATGCCAAAACCTTTTTCCCTTTACTGTTTAATGCTTGAGCAAGTACAAAAAAAAAAAAGACATCCAGCGTCCTGCAAAATTATAAAGCGAGACGGACAAGTGGGACTGAGAAAACTGTCCCCTAGAATATTTGCAATGCTCACCTCAGCATCAAAACCAAGATCAAGATGCAGGAAAGATTCGGGAGTCCTCTTAACCCTATCTTAATACGACTTCCGGATAATGTCCTCAGGTAACAAACCTCAAGTGTCCCACATAGACACATCGCTGACAACAGCTTTCTTAGCACGCACGAACTGCAATATCCAGAGATGCAGTTCTTTAATTTGTGTTGATCTTATGATAAAATCCAGTTAAAACAATTTTTAAGCCTTGAAGTTTCCCTAAAAAGTCCACTCACTTGACCACTTCTTAACTTGACTCCTGGTTCGACCGTTTTCAACAACAATCTTTTTCACGTGACTCCTGAGAGAAATCCGTCCACCAGATTTTTGCATTCCCCTTATGAGGGCATCAACAATAGCTCCACTTCCACGAAGAGGGTACTCAAGAATGCAACCAGGTTTGTAACACTCAGCAAATATGTATACCTGAAAATCACAGATATAAGGTGTCACCTCCTCAGAAGGGTGGATGTGAGGTAAAACAAAAGTAAGATACATATTTCAGGCATCCAAGCAATTTGTTGATAAACAACCAGCCAGCTAGCAACTTCAACTAGTAGAGGTCACATGCAAGAACTCAGAAATTAATCGTTAAGGACAGCGGGAATAATCGCATAGAAAGGAGAAAATCTCTCTTGTTAGCATCAGGATTCAACATAACCATTTGGTCTCGACCAAAAAAAAAAAAGACATAACCATTTGGTCACCACCCCATCGTTTATTTACTAAAGAAGTTGCTAGAGTTGTAGTTTCTGCAAGATAATAAACAAGATCTGAAAGCAACTCACAACACGCATAATGTGGTAGAATATAAAATCTCCAAATGATTAATTATCCTCCTAAATTATTCACTAACAGATACTGAACTTCTAAAATTTGATCAAGTGGCTAAAGATTTAAATTACTGAGCAACATGGTGCATGCTTTGAGGTTTTAAAGTTTGCAAATCAATCGACCATAATCTATATAACTACCAGAATCGTTATTCACACGGAATTAGTTAAACAAGCTGAACTGAACCGTATCAAATAAGTTCGTGAAAGAGAATATGGACATCCCAAGGATAACAATTACCAATCTTAGGAGCTTTTCAATATTTAAAACATCATAGTTACCATCTCTGCTGAGAGTATACCATTAGATTTCACCCCGCAAGAAGAAAGGCAAGAAGGTCCACCCAATTCCTTATAAAAGGATCTTTTAGTTCCAGTGAGTCAATGACTTCTGAGAAGGGTCTAAGAAGCTTTGTCCCACCAATAGCACCCTGAGGTCCCATCTGGAAAAAGATTTCAACAAGAAAAGAGCACATCTAGGAGCGGTGGTGGAAAGGACACCCAAAACACCCACGAGCGAGATAGAGGAGGTGGAGCCATCACAGCTGCAGACATTGGAAGCACTGCATCCTGCAAATTCATATTATGTAAGAAAAGATGAATTGCAGCAAACCAACAGAAAAAGATGCCCATACTTCAAATTTAATCAAACACGTTCATTACAGATAAAATGTAGAGTAAGAGTACCGTTATATCATAATGGTCACTGATAATTTGTAAAACGAGCACTAAATTCAGAGGTTCCAATTTACTTTAACTTCTCATAGCGGGGTCAACGTCAATAATGAGTACTTGTGCTTATAAGCCGTTGTAAAATCTTCTTTTGCTGTTTAAATCTACAAAGCCATCATGTTCTTTCTTTACAAATGAGACAGAATAGAACAGGAGAAACCATGAGCTTTTCCATTCTTGCACAGCATTTTGACTTGAATACTTCTCGAGGTCCTGGATTTAAGATTTAATTAAAAGCATAAGCAGAAACATACTATAAAATTTAAAACATCGTGGGCATTGACTGAAGAACAACAAAAACAATATTACCAGGCTCACAAATTGCCATGAGTGGACCCACATAAATTCTTACAAGAACATATGAAGCAATAATACTGTTTCTCTCTTTAGAATAGTAGTCAATTCTATGTATACAACGGTCTCTTTTGAATGTTCCCTGAGTTTGTAATATATCCAATTCAGCCTAGGAGGAAGATTATGACGCTCCCTGAATTTGACTGGAGATCTGTCAAGACTTTCATGAGGTAATGTTCTATCTAGACAAGACTTCCCTACTTTCCTACCACTACATGTATCTAAAAGTTCCTTCATAAGTTATCTAGGTTATGCATGTCCATTTCTTCAGTGTACCTAAAATAAATGACAATCTTCACATTCTCGGCCATGGCAGTCCGCTCAATGAATGCTTTCGTCATAACAGCTTGGTAATTGTCTTTTGCCACAGCAACCATTTCCTTTGTTTAAGTTAATTCTGTTCAGCTGACGCCAAACACTTAGTGTCATCTGGGAAATCTATGTAAAGACATTCTTTCCCCTTGATATTCGCACCACGATGCCTCACATCATAAATCATTTTGGCATTAAGGACTCGTATTAAGCTGCCTTATTGTCTATCAAAAAGGGATGACCAGCTTTTTCCACGTTAGCATCCATATCCTCAACAACTGAGCACCATTAGATTTAAACTAACTTGGGCTCAACTGTCTGGCTATCGGCATATCTGTTTCATATTAAGCAGAACATGATAAATGACCATTCTGTCCAATCTTCAATTAGACAGATGAATTTGGCAATTGGTCCGGTAACATTTCTAAAACTGAAACGACATTCATATATTCATAGATGCGCTAAAGCTAAGTCCAAGGGATGATGCTATAGATATACAAAACCACAGGGAAAAGAAGGATCCACCTTGAAAAGCTCTGTCGGACCAATACGAGACAAAAATTCACCTTCTGGTATGTACACCATGTTGGAAATTTCCTATAATATGGGCTTACATTAATAAATTAATTTTCTATTTTAAATAATCGAGTTAATGGATATTCCAATATTTGTTATACCCTAAAGTGATCCGATTGAATTGGGTATTGGCATCTATTCTTAACGGGCCTAGTTGAGCAGCAAAGTGTAGGCAATTGTGTTTGACTCGAAGCCCGTAATAGGAAGGGCCTAGTTGACACGCTGTTGATTAAGGTTTGCTAGGTCCCCTCTCTAGCCTATAAAAAGATAGGTTATGCCTATCAGTTGCTTTAATCTCATTGAAAGCTGCTATATCGAAATAGGTCATAGAGAGGAAGATCTGGCATTCCGATAGATCCTTGATTATAGAGTGATCTACTTTTCTGCAATGGCTCAAACAAGTACGCTTTAATTCCGCTGTATTTATTGATCTTGGTGTTTTACAATCATGTATGGATCCTTTTGTTCTTAATTGATTACTTGTTCATAAGAATAATTTTCGAACATGTGGTATCAGAGCCGATCGTATATGATTGTAGAACCCAAAAAAAATTTTTATGGACAAATTCGAAATCCTCCTCTTTGAGCCGAATATTGGCATTATTTTTTCGTGTAGATTTTTTGCGTGATTAATCCCGTAACCATAGGCTTTTGTTCTACATGTCGAGATCTTTCCAACCATATATATTTTGCATAATTTCGTTGAGAATTGAGAGAGAATTTTAGATTTGAAATTCTAGGGTTTATATGTGAAAAAATTCTAGAATTTGCAAATTACTTGCAATCGATTGATGTTTGATGTAAAACATTGCATGGGTATTGTTATATATTTGTTTTAGTATCTTTTTTTGTATTAAATTGATGTTATTAGGGTTTAAATTTAAGAAAACCGAATTTTCGGCCATGGGAGGTTTAGATCCGAAACTTGAAGCTTGCATGTGGTGGATTTAGTTGATCTTTCTTAGTTTAATTAAATCTAGTTAATTAAATTGATGTTATAAGCAAAACCCATGAGGAAATTTTATCAAAAACCATGTTAATTTAGGCCTTCGGAGCTTCGGGTCGAAACCGGGTCGTATGACCCGTTTTTTCTGCAAATTCGTGACCTGGCTGGAGGTTGAAGAAGACCTCCAGCCGGGCTTAGGCCTGAATATGGGCTTCTGCCCATATTTCTTTTTAAATTTCGTAGCCCATTTCATGGGCCAATTTTAAATTAAAGGGGAGATGGGCTTCTCCATTACATGGCCCCATTTTCTATTTAAAAGGAGTGGGCCGCGTGAGGATTTAGGACTCGCGGGTTTGGCCCGCGGTCTGATTAGGGCTGTCGCGGGTCTCCTGGGCCGCGGGAGTCCGAAATATTTAATAATATAATAATAATAATAATAAAATAATAATAAAAAAAAAAAAAAAAAAATTGTGGCAATAAATTGTTGTTTGAAAAAGTGCAATATGATCATTGGAAGCACATGTTGTAAAGTGTTTCATATTGTTTGATGGATTTTGGGCATAAATTTTGGAGTTCCCTATTGATAAAAAAATTAATATATACAATTACTCGCCCAAAGAGAGTTATTGTGTATATTAATTTGGAAAAATAGCATGAAGTTTATTCCCATATTTAAAAGATGGGGATGTATAATTGAAAAATATTTATCTGCCCAAAGGGGATAAATGTTTTGAAAATTATATGTAATTCCCCTCTATGTTGATATTATGGAGATGTATGATTTAAAGGATTTGTCTGCTCAAAGGGGATTGATCCTTGACAATTATATGTAATTCTCCTTGTTGTTTTATAAATTTCATGCTAAGAAAAATAATGGTGCATTATACACTCTGCCCAAAGGGGAGTTTATAATATACTAATTATTTTTGTTGAGTTGCTTATTGCCCATTGTTGATCTTATTGCACTACGTGTGTTAAACAGTTACATTTGCTGTAAATAACAACAATGCCACGGTTGAAATGTTAACTGGATCAAACTTTAAGAGATGGAAGCAAGATATAGAGTTCGCTTTGGGCATCGTTGATATGGACTTGGCTCTACGTGAGGATGAACCTGCTAGGCCCAATGATCAAAGTACTGCAGATCAAAAGGCTCATTATGCTAGATGGGAAAAATCTAATCGACTGAGCCTCATTGCTATGAAGAGGTCTATTGCTGAGCATTTGATTAGTGGTTTGCCGGAAGATACGAATGCCGGACAGTTCCTTGAAGCAGTGGGAGAAAGATATAGAGTCTCAGATAAGGCTGAAGTTGGGAACTTGCTAAGTGAGTTAACGAACATGAGGTATGATGCTGCTATGGGTGTTAGAGAATTTATACTGAAGATGGTCCACATTCAGTCCAAACTTAAGGCCCATGAAATTGTTCTTTCTGAAAATTATATTGTGCATCAAGCCTTAAATGTTTAGCCAACTGAATTTAGCTAGATTAAGACTACTTATAATGCTCAGAATGAGACATGGAGTGTTAATGCTTTGATTACTAAGTGTGTGACTGAGGAAGAGAAATTAAAGAAGGAAAAGTATGAGTCTGCCCACTTAACTACCAATGCCAAGTTGAGTTCATATAGAGGCAAATGGAAGCCTAAGGGGTCAAATGCTCATGGCCCAAAGAAATGGCAAGACTTTAAGAAAAATGAGAACTATGGGAGGAATGGAGATAAGGATTTTAAATGTTTTCACCTTTGCAAGAAGCGGGGGTCACAAGAGAGCCAATTGCTACAAATTTCGAGCTTGACTAAAAACAAGAAAAGAAAGTCACCAAGGGTCTCACAAATCTAAGGAGTCCAAGTCCGAGGGAGTCAAAACTTAAAGTTGGAAACAATATTGAAGTTGATGTAGAGCGCATAAGGACAGTTGTTTTGAATTTAGATTCTAGTTTTCAGCTTGTCTTGAACAATGTCTTTTATGTTCCTAATTTTAGGAGAAACTTAGTATCTCTTTCTTCGCTTGACAAAGCTGGATAGATTCTGGTTTGCAGAGGTGAAAATTTATGATCCTTCTGAGAAGAAGACAGAATCCAGGACTACTAGATGTTACTTTATTGGATATCATGATCATTCTAAAGGATATAGATTCTATTGTCCTACTCGAGGCACTAGAATCGTTGAATCTCGACTTGCTAAATTTCTGGAATTAGATGTTACTGAAAAGAGTTCCTCTCAATCTTTTGAAAGGGAAGAACCAAACAAAATGGTCTCTGTTCCATTGCCCATCTTGCATGAAGATTCTACGCGAGATCCCAGCAGAGTGGAAATTCAACAAGAAGCAAATACCGAAAATATGGCGATAGATCATCCCATTACAAATGAAATTCCCCAGATGAATGATGCGGCTTCAGAAATGCCTGTGCGAAGATCACAGCGACAAAGAAGACCAACACTTTTAAATGATTATCTTGTCTATCTTGGAGAAACTGATTTTGACATAGGAAGTATAGTGGATCCGACAACCTTCAAAGAAGCTCTTAACAGTGATCAGGCAGATAAATGGTTAGGAGCGATGAAGGACGAGATGTTTTCCATGTCAACTAATCAAGTATGGAGACTTGTTAATTTACCTGATGGGCATAAACCGATCGGTTGCAAATGGGTATTCAAAACCAAGAAAGACAATAAAGGCAACATAGAGAGATTCAAGGCAAGATTAGTCGCAAAAGGGTACACACAAAGAGAATGTATTGATTATAATGAAGTCTTTTCCCCAGTATCTACTAAAGACTCTTTTCGAATAATCATGGCTTTGGTGGCTTATTTTGATTTAGAGCTTCACTAAATGGATGTCAAGACAGCTTTTCTAAATGGAGATCTGGATGAAGAAGTATATATGCAGCAACTGAAGGGTTTAAAGAAGCCGAAAAGGAGCATATGGTGTGCAAACTTCAAAGGTCCATATATGGTCTCAAACAAGCATCACGTCAGTGGTACTTAAAATTTCACAAAGTTGTGAGATCATTTGGCTTTGAAGAAAATAAGTTTGATCAATGCATCTACATGAAAGTAAGTGGGAGTAAATATATTTTCTTAGTACTTTATGTAGATGACATTTTACTTGCTAGCAATGATGTTGATCTATGGAATGACACCAAAAATTTTCTATCTACAAAGTTTGATATGAAAGATCTTGGGGAAGCCTCTTTTGTTCTAGGCATTGAGATTCATCATGACAGATCTAAGAAAGTTATGGGGTTATCTCAGAAAAATTATATAGATCGTGTTTTGAAAAGATTCAATATGCAGGCCTATAAGTCAGGTGAAGCTCCTGTTGTGAAAGGAGATAAATTAAGCATAGATCAATGCCCCAAGAATGATGTTGAAAAGGAAGTCATGAAAAATGTTCCATATGCACAAGTATGTACTAGACCTGATATTGCTTTTGCTGTGAATACTCTTGGAAGATATCTGTCGAATCCAGGTCAAGAACATTGGGTTGCAGCTAAGAAGGTGATGAGATATCTACAACGAACAAAGGATTTCATGCTCGTTTATAGCAGAGTTGAGGACCTAAAAGTGATTGGATATTCAAGATGCTGATTTTGCTAGTTGTTCGGATGATAGAAAATCAACTTCTGGATATATTTTTATGATGGTTGGAGGTGCTATTTCTTGAAAGAGTACAAAGCAAACCTGGATTACGAACTCTATAATGTATGTTGAGTTCGTAGCATGTTACGGCGAGTCGATTCAAGTAGTTTGGCTCAGAAATTTGATCTCAGAATTGCAAGCTGTGGACTCTATTGCTAAACAATGGTAATCTACTGTGATAATACTACAGCTGTGTTTTATTCCAAGCATGACAAGATCAACAATGCGTCCAAACACATGGTGATCAAATATTATACCATTAAGGACTTCGTCAAAAATGGAGACGTTGTAATTGAAAATATCATAACTGAGTCCATGTTGGCTGATCCTCTAACAAAAGGCTTACGACCCATTTTGTTTAAAGAACATGTAAAGAATATGGGTGTTTTAGAATCTTTTGATTTCTTTTGTTAGTGGGAGTTATATAGTTTGTATTTCTGGATATTATAGCTATATGCAAACTGATAATGCTTTTATGATGTTTATTAAAGCATTTATTTTCAATGATTGTTATTATTGATTCTATTGGAAGTATAAAACAGTATCTTTAAACAAATTTTTGTTTAAAGATGACTGGATGTCACTGATTATGAGATCTCATGTTGAATTGTGATATAATTGTGCAATTTCATGTTGTTTAGAAATCGCACTGAGGCAATTTCATGTTGTTTAGAAATTGCGCTAATGCAGTTTCATATCGTTAAGAAATTGCATTGAGAACCGATAAGAAATAGTGTATATCTTGATCACATGTTGGCACTATTTCTTACTACACTACTAGGCCCATGATCCATGAAAAGATAATACTTATTATATGTGATTATGGAAGGTCTTGTGTTGTGGTATTTTCTTAACACATTTGATCTCCATAGTCCTATACTGAGGTTATATAGGATTGGATTGGTATTGAGATGCCATTATTGGAATATTATTTTTTTTAAAGTTGTGGCCACATAAAACAAAATTTTCAGTTATTAACCCGAAAGTGTCGTTTTCAATATAAAATCTTTTCAAAATAAAATAAGTTAATTAATGTAGCCCAAGTGGGAGAATGTTGGAAATTTCCTATAATATAGGCTTACATTAATTAATTAATTTTCTATTTTAAATAATTTGGTTAATGGATATTCCAATATTTGTTATACTCTAAAGTAATCGATTGAATTGGGTATTGGCATCTATTGTTAACGGGCCTAGTTGAGTAGCAAAATGTAGGCAATTGTGTTTAACTCGAAGCCCGTAATGGGACGGGCCCAGTTGACACGCTGTTGATTAGGGTTTGCTAGGTCCACTCTCTAGCCTATAAAAAGATAAGTTATGCCTATCAGTTGTTTTAATCCCATTGAAAACTATTATATCGAAATAGGTCATAGAGAGGAAGATCTGGCATTCCGATAGATCCCCGATTATCGAGAGATCTACTTTTCGCAAGTGAAGCAATGGCTCAAACAGGTACGCTTTAATTCCGCTGTATTTATTGATCTTGGTGTTTTACAATCATATATGGATCCTTTTGTTCTTAATTGATTACTTGTTCATCAGAATAATTTTCGAACACACCATCCAGGAGTCATAGTTAGCACACGGAACGGGCTTTCCTAATGCATCTAACACCTGATACATGAGAAATGCCGTTATCTATTAATATCATCCAGAGGCAAAAACAACACAGGAGTATACCAATGGAAAAGCGGCCATATAAACATAAACAATCTGCACTTGATTCATGCTAAAGACAAAATGGGGCAACTTAGAGTGATGGAAATCAGATTACTGTGCAAGAGGATTCGCCCGAGGATCCCGAGATTGGAAGCCGAAAACAGCGAAGGACCGAGTCGAACTTGTACCCCTTAATGTCGAACGCGTGAGCGGCACCTCCTGGTTGGTCGTGGCTCTCCAGCACAAGCACGTCTTGGTTGTATCTGGCAAGAAGCCCAGCACAACAGAGACCGGCGATACCACTTCCGATGAGCATGACATCGGCCTCAGGCTTCCTTGATACCCAAATCCACAACTTCACGTTATCAAAGAAACCCAATTCAAGTACAAAAATTCCATCTAAACAATACTACACTCTCCAAATAGCTATTTCAACAGTGATAGCAAATGCAATCTGGATTAAAACGGAAAACCGAACCATAAGCATTTGAGAAGGGAACTAAAAAGGGTAATCACCAATTCCGAAAAAAGGCAACCCACAAGTGTTAATGCGTTGTGCCTGCTTAAATCTGACAGTAGCAAAAGGATAAGTTCTTGATCTACAAATATGGTGCAAGAGTTTGAAAATACAGCTACATGCATTTAAATGCGCCTATATTTCCCGTAACCAACTCTCTATTGCCTCGTTGAATTGAGTAGCAACGCAAGGCTTCGTTTAATTTGTGAGTCATCGACTATATGTGAAGTTTTCGTGTTGGCTACATGCATGATCCGGATAGAATGTCCCCGCGACATTGAGGTTTAGCCAGGAACTTTGACCATCAGTTTGGCTTAGCCAGATTAGGCGGATTTCTCGTACTTTGAGAATCGTCTTTCCAAATTCCCTGAAGAAGATGAAGTTTTGGCCGTGGTACCATCTCACGCTAGTCTCGCGTACCATTCTAACTTCTTCAGTCAGAGCTAGCATTGTGTCCGTAGAAGCAGGCATTGTTCGTGACACTAATAATATCTAGATTAATGTTTCTGTTAGCGCAAGCTATAAATTGAGTTACGTAAGCGAGATCTCAGGAGGAAAAGTGATTGATGAGTGGTTTGGAAAGCATCCATAGAATGAGATGCCGAGGGTTCCTCGGTCCTTATGTTCTTCAGTTCTCGCTACATTTGATTTGATCGGGTTATCTTTTGGGTCATCCCTGATCAGAGGAACAAATCTGAAAATCATAAGTATTTATCTTTAATTAAGATTTTTTTTTTTGGTAAAGGTCTTTAACTAAGTTGATATGCAAGTAATATCCATAATTTGTAACTCACGAGTAAGTAATCTGATGAGCATATATATTGTTAGATACCTTTTCCATAAGTTATATTTAAGCTAAGCCTTTGGATAAGCCATATTTAAAACTAGATATATCTTCTTAGTTTTTTATTGTCGGTTTTATCCTGATTTTTCATTTGAGTGAATTTAATTTATAAAAGCAACTACCGAATGAAACAATGTTATGGTGAAGTCATATAAGATAATTTATTAAGGAGGTGGTATACTTGTATTAGTTGTTCAACTTGAGCAGGATATAGATTGCGCATGGTTTTCCAACAATTGTTTCCAACGACAACATAATTCGGATTTGCTAATCTCCAGGTTTCCTTATCCTGAGCCCTGTTAGGACTGGGTGAGAGATTTAGGAAAATAACGAGTTTGCTCTCGGCATTACAAGAGCTATACAGTCCCCGCTCTTCCCCTGTGCTTACACAAAGATAGCCTCTTGAAGCGCTGCGCCAAGGAGGAGTAGAAGAGCCATTGTCTTGTGCGTTATCGGTTCAATCGAAGAGAAAGGGGAAAGCAACCCCGTTGAAGGTGACTTGGCTTACCCCATCCTCCATGGTTCATTGTTACTAAAAAGTCAGCCTCCGGAAGAAGTTGACTGATCTTGTCATTGGAAATCTTTTCGGTGTTTTGTATAAGAGGCTTGCGGTGCTCTGTAGTCTCGATAAATCAGTTCGTAATTCGTTGGTTTTCAATAAATTTAACGGCTCTTCCCGGGCATCGTGTCATTGTTATTAGTGTATGATCAAGGGTGACGCTAGTGTTTCTTTTGGCCTATTGTTGTTGCGCTTCAGATTTCACGTGTACGGTTTTGCTGTCACGTAAATCCAATCGTTTTATGTTTTATTGCAGAAAGTTTTGTTGACGATGATGGCGGAGATCTCCGGAGGCCGTGCTCTTTATTTGCCTCAAGCGATGATTCAAGAAATCATGTCAAGATTGTCTCCGAGGGACGCAACACAAATGTGCATCCTCTCTAGAGATTGGAATCATGCCTTCAACACTCTTCCCGCTCTAGAATTCGATGAAAAAACCTTCGGGAGAAAAGACATTGGGGAGCACGATACTTTTCTAGAATATATCGATCGTTACATCACGCGGCGCCATGAGCTCAACCTCAGCATCGACTCGATGAGCTTGTTGGTCTTCGCAAGAGACGATAAGTTGAAACCCATAGTGCCCAGGTGGATAGATATCGCCTCGAGTCACAATCTCCGACACCTTAGTCTTGGCCGCATCGTCAACTATCCCGACGGAAGATGGTACAAGCAAATGTGCCCCGACTTGGTGTCTGACACCATCTCTGTCCTCCACGTGAGCCACCTCTCAATGGAGGGCGTCAAGACGAGGCTGCCTCGCTTGTAAGAAATGGTCCTACACAGAGTCCAAAAGAGCGAAGAATTCTCGTATGAGCTAATGCTGAGCTGCCCGGCACTCCGGCGCGTGGAGCTGATTGACTGCTCCCGCTCCAAGGACCTCCTCATCTGTGGACCGAAGCTCGAGACTTTTGAGGCATCGGACATGTTTGAGAAGGAAAACCTTTCGATTTCAATATCAGCCCCAAACCTCATATCCTTCAGCTACACATCGTGTTTCACCATGCCCTACCCGGATGAGGAGTTGTCAGCTCTCCAAGTACATGGCACTAGAAATCTGAGGGAGCTTGCTCTGGATCTGTGCATGGTCGGAATCGGGACCATCAGAAAAGCGGTCTCTCAGCTTCACCTCCTAGAGACCTTGAGGCTCAAGGGGAGCCCGTCTGCCGAGCGCATCAGGATAACTCACAAGAATCTCAAGCACCTCGCCTTGACTGGATTCAAGATCCTCGCCTTGACTGCATTCAAGTCTCTGATAAGAGTAAAGACCCAAACTCCTAATCTCGTGTCGTTCCAATATGATGGCCCCAACATCCTAGTCATCGGTCCACGAGATTCGACAAAATTGGCCAATGCGAGACTGGAGGTGGATTTTGGAGTCCGCAACAAGAGGAGGAGTTATCTCAAGGCAGCCAAGTTCCTAAGGTATTTCGGCCGTTGCGACTCGTTAACACTGATTTGTAAGGAAGTCAAGGTAAGTAAATGTTTTCAAAATCAGTATTTTGTACCAAGTATTTGTATGCTAATGTGAACTCAACGTTATAATCTTGTTATTCTTCTTTTTATATACATAGGCATTGGTTCTTCCAGAAGAAATTAGAAGTGAAATGCTTCCTCCATTGTGGAATGTCAAGCATCTAAGACTTCAGATCCTGTGCAACACTTCTGGAGATGTTGATACCAGTTCTCGACTAACAAAAAGCTTGAGGTGGATGTGTCCTAATTTAGAAACGCTGGTCATTAGCTCCTAATCTTGCCATCTAGACCCCGTAGCAACAAGTACTCAAGAGCAAAAAAGGGCAGTGGTGGCTACCACTAAAGATGCGTTCTTGACGAAGAAAACTCATATAGGGACCACTATCAACTATTATCCTCATATATATATATATGTTAGACTTGCTTTTCTGAACTCATTTAACGACCACTATCAACTGCTTTCACTATTTTCCTATTTTTTGTTTAATGTTAGGCTTGCGTTTCTTTCATTTTACATATAGCAAGCAATGCATGACTATGGAAGACAAAGAAAACTCATCTAGCCACCACTATCAACTGTTTTCACTATTATCCTTCTTTTTTTTTTTATGTTAGGCTTGTCTTTCTAAACTTTTTTTTTTTTTTTTTTTATGTTAGGCTTGTCTTTCTCGAACTCATCTAACGACCACTACCATCTGCTTTCACTATTTTCCTACTTTTTCCTATTTTTTCCTTTTTTTTTTTTTAATGTTAGGCTTGCGTTTTCTTTTAGTTTATATATGGCAGGCAGCATAACCAAGGAAGGAGAACTAACAAAACAAATTATCTTGTGAGTAGAAAAACTCATCATTCCGTCCGATCGGTAAGGGTGCAAGAGCGAGAGAGAGGGAACTAGAGCGAATTGAGCAAGAGAGGGAGCTGAAGAGAAGGGAGCGAACAAATAGGGAGCTAGAGTGAGCATGAGAGGGATTGAAGCTGGAGGGGCACTATATAGTATACCGTGCCTCATATCTCCAGATTTCAGCCATTCTATTTCGAATTATGTAGTAACATTTCCATAATCAGGGAACAATCAATGAATAGATAGGGATGGGCCATCACTGTACAGAGAATCCTTCCAACAATCAGAGTAAACATTGACAATATACAGCCCTTTCCATTGTTGGAGCACCAAACAAGACCGCCACCTGATTTTACCAAATCCGATTGCTTCGGATTTGATACGACACAATGAACATCATCAAGTGCTTTGAAAAAGTACTCGATGACATACAATTAGCTGAAGCTCCAACACAAAATGCTTGTGTCGATCATATCTTTTACCGCTTCTAGATAGGAATTCTGCTTCCTGTTGACATTGTTGCCATCTCATGGGCCTCCTTGCTTCAAGAGAGAAAATGCACTTACTCCTTGTCATCCTTATAATCACCTACCATTTGCCCAATAGAGAAGTGACTCGTCTCGCCCGTGATCGGCATACTCTCTCTTCGTCTTGACCTTATCAAGGCGAGCTTTCCGGACGGCATTTTGTATTTGCCGCTCATGCTCCTTGAGCATTTCATCGACGTTATCACCCGAGGGAAGCAAAGGTCCAAAATAGTGGATTCGGCTCTTTTTGGGAGAATAACTCTGCAAACACAAGCAAGTGAAGATAATCAGCTTTTCAGATCATAGCTTGCGAATCACCACACCAAAGGCAAGAGAAAAAATGATCCTCATCTATACTTTACAATTAGTTGATGTCATTCTTTGACATTTGACATGAAGCTACCACAAAAATTATTCTCCAAAGCAATTTTTTTTTATTTTTCAGATACTTTCGATTGATCTCTCAATATTATATGAGCAAAGACATTCAATACCAATTGTCATAGCAAGTCATTTGAGCAAAGAGATAAAGATGCACTTAGCACAACTTAACTTCCAATGACCACATGGACATGATGACGTCCATTGCTTTTTTCAATTCCATATGCCCAAGCATTTTATTCATGCTAGTAAATAAAGGAAAACAAATACAGAGAATGCCAAGAAACACTAAACAGCATTACCAAAGCTATATATATAAAAGGAAAATGGTTGAGTCAGATTATTTCACCTTCAACTAAGTGGAAAGGGAACCGGAAAAAGGGAAAAAATCCCCAGCAAAGACAAAGTTAAATAGCTTGTTTAAGTTATAATGCAATTACCGCGATGGACTCCATCCGGGAGTGCTCTCCCCTTCTTAAACAAAGATATCGGCCTATGTAACAAATGATGTGACCAGTCATGCTTTCCCGCTAATTCACCACCATCTGGATGACTACACCTGGCAACAAAATCCTCATCCCTCCATTGGGTGTTAGCACCCTTCTCCCTACTACAATCGAGATGCGAATCACCTCCCACTGCAACAGAATTAGAAAACCTGGATAACTGTGATGCTCTTCTTTCCATGAAAGATCTCTGCCTTGTCAACTCAGCCCCACCTCTTGGAGAATCGAGTTCTCGGTCTGGCACAATCAAAGCCTCAACCTCATTTGCATTTCCAATTTGTGTGGACCCATTAAGACTGGGTTGTGCTGATGGTCCAGATAGAATGAAATTGTTCTGGGTCGTTCCTCCTGGTTTCTCACCGGTACTTCTGGGATTCAATTGCTCTTGTCGCTTCTAAAGAAGGTAATAAAAATAATAATAAATGCAGTTAAGCTATGAAAAAATGGGTCCCTCTGCAATATATGTATGCCTACGCTGAATTTGTGTTAAGGCACTCACATCCAACCCTTCAACTTACATATATGTATGAGGTATTATTAGAAGGTCAAGTTACCTGGATGGATGCCTTTAAATCAGCATTGGCATTTGATGTAGGCACAACTTTAGACTCTTTCGAACCCTTTCTAATTGATTCAAGACCACGAGCTTTACCGGCAGTAGCTTTACGCCTGGAAAAAAATCAACCAATTGTAGGGTCAGTAGCATGATGTGGAGTGTAGGAAACACTTCTTATGAAGCAATTGTAAGTGGCTACATAAGCAAGTTTTTCCTTCCCCATAATATGTCAATCCAACTCCTCCGCCATTACACATTTTGAAAAAAGGGAAAAGTAACTGCATTAACAATGGTCGTATTTATTTTACAGTACAAAAGTGGAAACTTGATGAAACGTTTTTGTTTGTACAAGGATGAACTAGTTGATAGTTCATTTGCAGCAAGTAATTAACAGAAAGTCCTTTTTTTCTATCGGTTTCTATATAGCAAGATTTTGACAAGACTTCAAACTTTCTGTAGAGGTTTTCTTTCATGTGGGATTTTTTTTTTTTTTTTTTTATATTTCGGCTAGCCATCTGCGACCAGATTTTAAATTAGTGCTAAAGACTGTTTCTCTAATCAGCACAAACCCACAGCCACATTTATGGCCGAAACTGGAGATTTTTTTAGTAAAACAACACAGAAGATGACTCACTTTCTGGCTTCCTCATCTCGAAGTCTGGCATCAAACTCCTTGCTTGATGGATACTTTGGCAAACTTGACGGATCACTTGGAAGAGGATTGGATGTGAAAAACTGGGATAGTAAATCAAAGTATAGGATATTAGCAATTGTAACTAAACGGAAGATAAAAAGCAAAAGATCAGCTTGCAGCGTCATAGATAGAAAAAATTTCTTCCTAAAACTTGTTCACTGAGCAGTAAGTCAATATTAAAAACACAGGCCCACTTGATTCAATATCCTATTAAAAATTTATCGCATTATTTCATGAAAAATGTTGTAGTTTGAAGGTTAGTATTTCTGGCAAAGCTATCGTGTCATATCAAATTACATGATTGCACTATTTAATGTCTTCAAAGAAATATGCTGAATTATTCAAAGTTGCAATAACAATAAGAAAATTGGCACACAAAATGTAAAATATTTAAAAGTAGACACGCTAGGGAGGAACAAACCATACAAGACATCAAGAAAGATGAAAAGGAAAAACTTAAGACCTACCTCATTCCGAAGGGCTGAGGAAGCCGTTCCACGGCATTCTGGTTCAACTGCAAGAAGAACATCTAGCAGGCCCAATGCAGATGAAGGAAAATCCTTAAATGTCTCCAGGAGACAGCGCTTGTAAGGTTGCTGAGGCTTGAAAATGGTTGCATGTGGCAATTTTGACTTCTTCCAATATTCTTCCGAAGGAGACCCACAAAGTTTGAAAATTTTGTGCAATTGCTCCACCTACAAATATTTCATGATCAGATAAGAATTGGTGAATCGAATAGACAATTATTTATTATAGACTCAGAAGTGCTTAAATTTTTATTATAGACTCGGAAATATTTAAGATTGCATTTTGACATTAGCTTTACACATCACTACATATTAAGGTAGATATGACACATCCACCCTCTTACAGAAAATACCTGCCAATATAAATAAATAAACAAAACCCTGAAATAGAAGCTTGTAAAATCAAATTATTTTGCCATTTTCTATGAAATTGATGCTGATTATAATTTATGTCATGCATAAGTAGACTAAGGAATGCTCTTCAAGACTCTTAGATTAGATTTTATGTAACCGAAAGTGTAGACATCAAGCTGTTGTACACAAGGCAAAAATGCTCGAGTAAACATTGGGTATAGAATTTTCAAAACACTATACAGACTGAAACAATGTTTTTCCCAATGTTCTAATATTGTAAACAAATTAGGCACTACATAAGGAATGGCACCTCTGTTCTTCCAGGCATTATGGGCTTCCCAGCAAACAATTCAGCTAGGATGCAACCAGAACTCCACAAATCCACAGAAGCTCCATAATCTGAAGAACCAAGCAACAGCTCAGGAGGTCGGTACCAGAGAGTGACTACGCGACTCGTTAGAGGCTGCTTTTGATTGGTCCGGAAAAAGTTGACAATCCAAAATCTCCAATTTTGAGATTGCCATTGTTGTCGACTAACAAGTTAGAGCCTTTTATGTGACGGTGTAGAACACCATGGCTGTGGCAATATTCAAGTCCACGAAGTAGTTGTTGCATGTAACATTTGATCTAGATGAAGAAATTAAAAAAATAAGTCAGTCAAAGAAAGTCTATATCATCTTTATAGTTTAGTAAGAAACTACAGCAAGTAGAAAGTGGTGAATCACAATTTGATCTAAACTAGCAAACGGTAAATGTGAAGATGCAGCATCAAATGGTAAATGAGAAGATCTAAGGAATGAAGATAGAAACTCAAGCATCAATTGTGAGAAAACCTGGGAAGCTACATAAACCTACAACCTTTTGTTCTGCTGTCCAATTGATGCAGTAGCCTCTGAGAACAACTAAACCTTATCCATACTCTACCCAACTTGTTGGTCACATGAATAACATTTAATTCAACCGAGGAAGTATTAAACACAACAAGTGTGTACCTGAGATTCAGTGAACTTTATACTCGGAGTGGCAGCGAGGCCAGCAAGATCACGGTCCATATATTCAAAAACAAGATACAGACTGCCAGAAACCCTTGAAGTTATCAAACCCTCCAGCTTCATGACTATCCATATATATGCATATGTATATGCGTGCACACATGTGCGTGCGTGCAGTATTATAAACTTGTAATCTATATTAGTTACATTGCATTAATCATCAATTGGTGTTGATAGATTATATTTCTGTTAGTATAATTTTCATTTGTAAATAAATTTTAACTAGTGCGTGAAACTAAACCTATATCATTTAATAAGAATGTAATTTCTTAGAAAATTTACAATTTCTAATACATAAAAGTCGAAAGGACTTTCTTCTTCTTCGAATTTATAAGAGGGCGGAGGATAGAGATGATCTGGCCTGCCGCTTCGCTATCTGCTCAACGAGCCGGTCACCGCTGTTCGTGTACACGACCACGGAGGGTTTGGTCCTCTGCCCTTCGGCGTTGGTCACAATGGCGGGCTTCCCTCCCTCCATCGCCGCCGGCCCGCCACCTATTCGGGCCTTTGGCGCTGTGCTTCAAGAACGAGAGCTTTCTTGAATCCAGAGACTCCCCGAAAAACAACGAACTTGATCGGCGATTCGCTCTCTTGGGGGTTCTTGAAGACGACCCAGTTCGAGCTAGACTCAGGCTGTGGATTTGAGCCGCCTAGGACGCCATTTCCGCGGTTGAATACGCCAACCCGAAAGGGCAAAACCTCGACAGAGCAACCAAAATGAAGTCCTCTCTGTTCTTTCTCCTCTCCTTCGAATTTTCAGCGAACGAACAGGCAGTAATTCAATAAGAAAGTTTCTCTTTCTGGCGGGGGTTGAATTTGCAGAATCGAGTCTGGCGTGAGCAGCGAGGAGGACGAAGAGAGTGTGTAGCGTAATATATAAGTCTGCCGGGCATGTCGGGGGGACTGTTGGAAAGGTCGAGGTGCTTCTGAAATTTGGCTCTCTCTCTCCCAATTTTCGTCAATTAATCGGTGCTGCTTAGAATTTGCCTATGTTTTTCAAAATGCAAATGAGCAAAATGCCATTCGACTTAAAAAAGCAAAATAGTGAGCAATGCCAAGTAGAGTCTAATCTTTCTTTCTTTTTTTTTTTTCCTTTTGCTTAGCAAAAAGAAAAAATGCTAAGCATATTTTGTGAATATTTCGATTTAAGAATGAATTGTCCAACGCTTTTTAACCCCACTACTTATGGTAATCTGCTTATTATTCAAGCATATACTCTGAAACTTCAAAATAAAACTATTACTATTCATCTTTGTTACAATTTACGAAAACAAGTGCAGAGATATAGTTATTTGAAGATTATAAAACATGTTGTTCATTAAAGAAATTCTATAAGTCCTACAAATTAATTTCAAGCTTTTCATTCCTGTTCAACTTAATAAACAGTTTGCATGCAATTGATATAGTTTCAACAGATGATTTGTGCTGAAAACACATTGATATTTCATCCAATCGCACGATGTTGAGAATCATAACTATTAGTTATAATCACACCTCACTATAAATTTGACAATACAACTATCTTCTCAAAATTGATATCAACGGGATTGAGTGAATGGTCATTTTTTTTATTTTTATTTTTTTCGTTCAAATTTTTTTTTTATTAAATCCCAAAGCACTTCAAACACCAAAGCCTACGATTGAGGCATCAAAACAAAGAAGATTCCAAAGGGTTTGAGATGGATGGACTACCCAATTAAAAGGTAAAGTTTTTAGTCGATATTATACCTTACAAGTCCAATCCTCCATAGTCCATACTATTTAGAGACTCTTGTGCAATGGGCTAAGGAGATACACTTGAATCGGCCCATGATCGTACGAGCTTCCATGAAAAGAGCACGTGATTCCCAATTACACTGACTTGAGCTAACTAATTACATGAACTAAAGACTTGCAATCAAACTCGAGTACGATCGTTTTTCCTTTTTTGCTTTGAGGAGAAAGAGTGCCGTAAGAAATCTTTTCTTCCTTTTTTTTTTTTTTTTTTTTTGGATCAATTGTTTTATTTAGTTGTGATAATATCCTTATTTTCGGGTTAGTTAGCTCTTAAATGCGATATACCTTCCCTTATTGTGGATAACTTATTCAATTCAACACACGTGAATTGTGACATCCAGATTTTCGGGTTTTAATTTGACTGGATAAATAGGGCCGTTTTGTTCGGTTGAAGCCAAATATTGTGAATTCGGGATACAAGTGGGCTATACTGATAAGAAAAAGTACCAATTTGATCGATGAAATATTGAATGAAATTATAGGGGTCAAATTGATTTGACTCAAGTGGGATTAAGGTTCAATTTGGAAAGAAACCTAACAAAATTCGTATGCCACACTTACCCCACATATTGGCCAATCTAAAGCTTCTAGAAGGGGCATTTTTGGCAAGGAAAAGGGAGTGGAAGACAGCTAGATTGGTGGGGCCAAAGAGAGAGAGAAAGAGAGAGAGGAGGAGAAAACCGGTTTCCCTCTCTCCTCCGTCGAGCATCTCCATCTTCTTCCCTTTTCTTTGGGGTTTCTTCTTCAGCAGCAACCGAAGAAGCCGAAGCAGCAGCAGCAGCTCCGCCCGTCGCCGCCTCTCGCCGGCGTCGTCGCACGCCCGCAAGTACCGGAGCTGCTCGTGCACCCGAGCCCGCCACCGTGCTGCCGTCCGCACGCCTCCGCCCTTCTCCTCCCTCTGGTTTGAACAGAACCGAATAGCAGAAGTAGCGTCCAGCGTCGCCGGAAGGAGCCGCGACTAGCTGCTTGGACGCCGCTGCACCACCGCCCACGCAACGCCGCGCGCTCCGCCGCCTCACGCTCGCACCTGCCATTCCCGCCGTGCGACCCAACCCCTGTTCCGCCTCTGTTCAGCTTCGTTTTGGCCATCACAAGCCATGGTTCAGCCACCTCCGACCACCGTCGATCCTGCCAGAGTTCCGCCTCGCCCTCAGCCACCCTTGGCCGCCTCAACCGGCCCTGAATCTGCCTCGACCAGCAGCACACAAAGAGTGCAGAAAATGGGTATGACAATGGGGTTTTGGCTCGTTTTGGCCGCCTTCCTGAGCCCGGATGCTCGGCCCTCTTTGAGGAAAGTCAATCCTCGCGTCGAGCTTGTCGTTTTGAGTGAGTTTTACTCACTAATGCCTTCTTAGTGCGCTAATTATACTTAAAGGTTGATTAGTGTTAATTAAGTGTAAATAGGTTGTTAGATTAGAATTGATTAGTGATTATTAGTTAATTGTTTTGCATATTAGTTGTGTGATTAGTGTAATTAGATAGAGAATTGCCTGTAGTATTTATTGGATACTTCTTGGGATTTTTCCCGTCCCTTATCGGGTGTTAATTAGGCGATTCGGGCCTAATTGGAATGTTTAGGAATTAAATATTAATTTTCGAAATTAATTATTTAATTATTTATTTTCCGGAAGTTCAACTGGGATGGCCAATGACCGGGATTTTATGCTGATGATCATGGCGCAGTCCGTTTATTTAATTGAGCTTTATATTGTGCTAAATTGAATTTATTGTATTTATTTATTTAATTTTCGAAATTAATTATTTAATTATTTATTTTCCGGAAATTCAACCGGGATGGCCGGTGATCGGAATTTCGTGCTGATTGTCGTGGAGTGGTCCGTTTATTTAATTGAGCTTTAATTCGTGTCGAATTGATTTAATGGTGCATTTTTAAGTTATGTTCTTAAATAATGCGATTTTGGCTATGTGATTGAGGATTTGCCGAGTATCGGTTGTCAGTATCGAAAGTGCGTTGGTAAATCACCTGGGGAATGCCCGTGACCCGGTGAATTGGAATGTCACCTGGGAAGGACACGTGGCTCGGTGATTGGATATGTCACATTGGCGAAAAGGTAGCCTTAAAGAATGCACGTGGCTCGGAGACTCCGTATGTCTTCCTGGAGAATGCACGTGGCTCGGTGACAGAGTATGGTATCGTAAAAAGGGTTGGGTGGGACCATAAAGTCACTAAATCTTGAGAGGGTCGGGTGGGACCGTAAAGCCACTAAATCTTGAGAGGGTTGGGTGGAACCGTAAAGCCACTAAATCTTGAGAGGGTCGGATGGGACCGTAAAACCACTAGATCTTGAGAGGGTCGGGTGGGACCGTAAAGCCACTAGATCTTGAGAAGGTCGGGTGGGACCGTAAAGCCACTAAATCTAAGGAATTGCTTGGTGTGGGATGAATGACCTAGAAATGGTCCGACTGACTTGTAATCAACTAGGTCGATTAATCGATGATTCGATCTGAGTGTGACTTGATGTGATTCATTGCCTTGGTTTGATGTTGTGAATTGATCGATTGAATTGAAGTGACCGTGAGTGGTCTTGTTGGCGTGTAATCGATTAAGTCGATTAGATCGATGCTTTGATCTATGATGTGATTGCTTGGGTGCCTATATGATTTGTGCTAATATGCAGGTGGAACTTGAGGCCAAGGTAAGTCCTCTGACTCATGTTGTGCATAGGCAGCCCTAAGGTGTATTAGTTTACTAATCGGGTCTTAGGGGATAGAACTTGCTGAGACGTTGTCTCAGTGGTTATTGAATAACCATTTTAGGACTGGATAAGGAGCCTAAGGAGCATGGATCGATGAGGAGATCCCCGTTGAGGAACCCGAAGAGGAGTATACGAAGGAGAACCCCGAGGATGCCGAGAATGATCCAGAGTAGGATCCTGATGACGTTTGCTATAGAATCAATTTGAGTAGAAACCAATCGTTTTAGTATGACTTGTATATGAACATAAGGGTGTTGGTTTTCAGGTTCAATTTCCTAGTCCTACTTGTATATCCCATTGCTTTTTATTGTCAGGGATTTTTATACTGCTTCCGCATGTGCTATTAAAAAGAAAAGGGTCGGCGATATGTAGTCCCGGAATATCGCATTCTAAAATCGACCAAAAGTAAGGGGTGTACGCGTTCTGAGGATCGGGGCGTGACATGAATAGGATAGTTTGATTAATTAATTGAAAATTGAACGCTCCAAATTTAGAAAAAAAATGCAAAACTATAGAAAGCATATTAGATGAAATAAATGAACATTATAGTAATCTATCATATGATAAAGGGCAAGACCGAGGTCGTTTGTCTTCTTCACAATAGTAAGGTGCCCAAAGAAAGTTTGTGAATCATATAATAAACATAATGAGCGCATGCCAAACTTATCCAACAGTCATGTTATAGAATTCCGTAATGTACAAACTATGTTTTGGTAGTGACAGTTCACAATGCACATATCCATCCAATCTATTTCCATACTCTACGAGTCATTTTTTCGAAAGAATTTACAAAGCATATTAAGAGACCTCATGTAAGGACTAGATAAGAGAAAAATTAGGATGGTACCGACATTTCTCGGGAATTATGAGGAAAAGCGAAGGAAGTTTACGGGGAGCAATTAGATCCCAATAGCATCGAGAAGCACCAAGTGTTGACTTAGGGAGACTAAAGTATTGGCCCCAACAGCACCGCTGGCTACAACAGCAAGGACCCCGATGCCCGGAAAAGTAGAATCGCCACAACGGAAAAGTTGAGTGTTGGGAATAACGGATCCCCGAAAACGCGGATTCGACACTGAATCGAACCCCTAAATCAATGCGGAAGACGAAGCCCGGGAAAACACGTATCACCGATCCTAAAGCACACCACGGATTCGAGCGTACCTTGTTAGCCACAGATTAGACACCAACGTTGAAGAAGAGGAAGAAATTCTGATCCGATGATGCCTTGAAGGGAAGACCGGGACGCCTTAAGCGTTTCTTACTTTTTGGAGGGAGAGAGCACGCGGGAGGGGAGAACGTACGTATGTTAATTCCTTCCAACGGGTGCGATCTCCCTCTCTCTCCTCCCTTTTATACCTTCCCCCATCCACGGGCCCTATTCCCGTGGGCCGGGCTTTTTGGGCCCAGCATGGGCGGACGGGCCTTAAGCCCAATTACCAATTAAAAATCCATCATCTCCCACTCGCACATGGTGGTCCAAAACCAACATGGGCGGACAGGCCCAACTCATCCCCATCAGAGAAAAATCCATCATAGACTCTCACTTAACATGGTGGGCCGAACGGAATCATCTTTTCCTCTCTTCAACATTCATACCGGTGAATAATCCGTGCGAACAGCATACTTTGAGAGCTCGTTGCTATACATCTGTTAGGAATATATAACAGCTCATAATGGGCATTATATCCTGAGTAGATTTAGTATGCAGTACCCTAGATCGATCGATCACATTTATATCTCTCTTGATCTCTTTTAAACAATGATATATATATATATATATATATATATATATATATTGTATTCACAATTATGATAATCACAAAGACAGTCATAATTGGTTAACCGGTGAATACAAAACTACAATGTGATTCTCCAAAATCGATCTTCCTCTTTCCTTCAAACTCTCAATTTCAGTTTAGCTTGCTTTTCTAGAAATGCCCCATTAGATCGAATCAAACTCATGACCATTGGCAACATCCTAAGATAGCAAACACTAAATAGAAATCTTGAGAATAAGTAAGAGTCATGAGGGGACTAAAAAATTGAGGAACTCTTTTCCTAAAGAGTCTCACACGACATAAAAAGTTGAGATCAAAACTTTTGCCACTCTTATTGGTCGTCTCATGCATACGTAGTATGAAATACGTATTACGGTATTAACTCCTTTCCCATGGAGCGTATGTCTACACCTTCAATACCGTACAGATGATAGTTCAGACATACCCAATGTCTAACTTGAGTTCACGTATCTACTCATTCACAAAATTCATTAGAACTCACATCGGCATTTTAGACGGATAAAGTAAAATATGTGGGGTATTTTACTTTCGGACATCGTAAGAATTATGTCATAATCTTAACACTCAGTTAAGGCGACATACGTGTTTTAAGCTTGAGCTCTCGATTATCACCTAGATAATAAGCTTAAAAACAGTCTCATCTCTATTTATCACACAAGAAATGAGAGGCGATTACCCGTGTGAGTGGGCTAATCTTATATCGGTCCGACATACTTCTCAACTTAAAATAATGCACTGAGCATTAAAATGCATAAAGATCAAACATAGATTCATAGGCATTAATGATGAAAACACAAATTCATCAAATTGTGAACACTTAGGAAAATTACAATATTCAGTACATCACCCTCTACGCAACCCTAGAGATTTCATATGGCCACAAAACACATCTCTAGGTATTGGCTTTGTCATAGGATCTGCTACCATTCTATGCGTAGTATGTACTCTAAGTTCACATCTTTTCGTGCAACCATATACTTGACAAAGTTATACTTGGTATCTATATGTTTGGTCTTGCCATGATATTTTGGATCTTTGGTGTACACTTTTGCTGCTCGGCTATCACAGTTAACAAATAACAAATCTGCAGCACTTCTAATAACACCTAAATGATCCAAAAAATCTCTTAAGCCAAACATCCTCATATATTGTTGCTGATAATGCCACGGACTCAATTTCCATCGTGGACAAGGCTATACACTTTTGTTTCTTACTGCTCCAACATATGGTGCCATTATTCGGTAAGAAAACAAATCCAGAGATAGATTTTCTTTCATCTAAATCTCCTTCCCAATCAGTATCAAAATAGCCTTTGAGTTGCAGATCTTTTCCTTAATAACTCAGCGTATAATCAGCAGTCCCTTTAGATACCTCAGTATTCTTTTAACGGCTTTCCAATGTACTTGACCTGGATTGGATTGGTATCTACTCACCATCCCAACTGCTAAACATATGTCAGGTCTTGTACATATTATAGTGTACATCAAGCTTCCAACTGCACTAGCATAAGGAACATGTTTCATTTGTTCCTTCTCTTGTGGAGTCCTTGGACACAATCTATGGCTCAATCCTTCACCTTTTGCAATAGGAGTGTCTATGGGTTTACAATCTTGAAATCTTAACTCCAAGAATGTATATAACATCACCCATGTCTTTCATCTCAAAGTTGGAAGACAACGAATTCTTCACAGTATTAACAAACTCCATATTACTTCCGATAATTCGTATATCATCAACATATAATGATATGATCACAAATTGATCTTTGGATCTTTTGATATATACACAATGATCCTTATCTATCATTGTAAAGTCATATGCCATTATGGCATTATGAAAAAAAAAACGTATACACCATTGTCTTGATGACTGCTTAAGGCCATATATTGACCCCCAAAGTCGACATACATTTTCTTCTTGGCCTTTCACTATGAAACCAGCAGGTTGTTCCATATATATTTCTTCCTCTAATTCTCCATTGAGGAAAGCAGTCTTTACATCCATTTAATGTAACTTAAGATCCATACTAACCACTATTGCCAAGAATAATGCGAATCGAGGTAAATATCACTATAGGAGAAAATGTTCATTCATAATCAATTTGTTCCTGTTGATTATACCCCTTCGCCACAAGGCGAACCTCATGCCTTTCTATCGAGCCATCAGCCTTTTGCTTTATTTTGAGAACCCACTTGTTCCCAATAGCTTTGCGTCCTTTTGGAAGATCAACCGGTTCCCAAACATGGTTTGACTTCATTGACTCCATTTCCTCTTTCATTGCATAAATCCATTTTTCCTTGCTATGGCAATTTAGAGCCTCATTAATATTTCTCGGCTCATCCTCATCTTGTGGAGCAATCATAAAAGTTTCCCCTTCAATGTCAAAACGTCGACGGGAATACTCGGCGACTTGTTCGCCGTATGGGAGATTGTACACTTAGCACATCATTTCCCATTATGCTCCCACTTGGATTAGATAATAATGATGTTGTCTCAACATGTGGTTGTAATTGAGAATGAGTTGAATTCAATTCATCACTTTTCATATTACTCCCACTTGAATGAACTACACTAATATCATTATCTTGATCCAAGGTTTCAAATAGGGAGTAATCTTCCCCTATTTCACCCTTCTTAGAAAATTCATCCACTAAGAATGTGACATCTCGTGATTCAAATTCAGTTATACTCCCACTTTCTTGCTCACCTATGAACACATACCCTTTCGAGTGTTCGGAGTATCTCATGAAAATACTCTTATTTCCTCTGGGATCCAATTTCCCAAATTTGTGAGAGGACTCATGTGTATAGGCAGCACAACCCCATGACTTAAGAAAACTTAAGTCCGGTTTTCTACCTGTCCATAACTCATATGGAGTGGAAGTAACGATTTGGAAGGCACCGGTTAAGTACATAGGCAGCAGTTAATAACGCATCACTCCAAAAAGTAATAGGTAAATTAGCATACGCCATCATGGACCTAACCATTTCCAGTAGGGTTCTGTTTCTTCTCTCCGCAACACCATATTGTTGAGGAGTATATGGAATAGACAACTGTCTTTCTATTCCCTTTTCATCACATAATTTTTGAACTCATCAGATAAATATTCTCGACCTCGATCGGATCTAAATACTTTTATTTTCTTGTCTAATTGATTTTCTACCAAGTTCATAAACATTTTGAAACAACTTATGCTTTAGATTTATGAGAAATCAAATAGACATATCCGAATCGAGTAGAAACATATATAAAAGTGATGAAATAAACATCCCATTGCCTTCCTCTCACATTCATTGATCCACAGACATCATAATAGATTAAATGCAGAGAAAATTCAGCTCTTTTACATTTTCCAAATGGTTTCCTTGTCATTTTTCCCTACTAGGCAATGCTCACATCGGGCAAATCGACTTTTCAATATTGTCCAACAAGCCCTCTTTGGCTAGTCTTTTCATATGTTGTTGGCCCATATGACCAAGTCTAGCATGCCACCATATTCACATCATTATCATATAAAGTAGAAGACGTGAAACAAGGGAATAACATATTGACATCACCACAGTCAACATTTAGTACAATAAAACCATCTAGAAAGTGACCACAAGTATAGTAGTTTGTATCCAAATACAAATCTACATCACTATTATGGAAGTTCACACATAAACCATGCTTAACCAACATCAAAAACAGATACTTAAATTTTGACGAATCTCCGGAGCATTCAGAACATCTTGTAGAAATAAGGTGCGTCCACCACGCATATTCAGTTGGCAGGTGCCAATCTCTTTAACTTCAGCTCTGGAGATGTTTCCCACATAGGTCCACTTAGTTCCAGTTGGTATTGTCGGAATTTCACGAAGGATCATCTATCCTTCCTTACATGGTTTGTCGTTCCTGAATCTACAGTCCATAAAGGATTGGATTCAGCCAATAATGCAAAACTCGACACATAAGCAAAGTTTTCAAATGTGCAAGAGGTGTATTACTTTCTTTGGCTCACGACGTGATCGCGAGCATAATGACCCTTTTGTCATAATTGTAATACCTCACCCTTGACATTTTCTTCACTTAAGGACGTTTTCCTCTCTTGTGTTGATTAACTCTTGATTTCTTGCAATAAGGACTTGATCCTTTGCATTTCCCACATATTGAACGAATCAATACGCTTGCGCTTAGAGCACAAAGCCCTTTTTTGAGCTAGAACCAGCATTGCAAATATCTATTCTCTGCTCAAATGTCATTAGGCGGTCCTCGACTAGCTCAAAGTAGCGCATAGTATCCTCAAGATCTTCCATAATATGATCAAGAGCTTCTAGTGCTTCTTGCTTTTCCAGCACATATTGAATCTTCATATTCAATATTTCATAATTGTTGCCATTCATATCAACAATTACGTTCTTAATTGCTTAAACTATCGATCTGAACACATCAGACATACATGCACGAATATTTAATGCCTATCATTTATGCATCCACTTTGCACAGACCCATCATATCAATAAATAATTTCAAGTAAGGTTTCAGAATCAAAAGGTCACTATGTTTCCAATCATTCTCCAAAAATCCTAACTTAAAACTATCATTAATATGATTGTCATATGCAAAATCAATTCTATAAAGCTACAAAAACTTCTAAAATTACCCATAGCTAATTACCCACAAAGAATCGGTAATGTAGAGAAAGCAAATATTATCTAACATCCAATAAAATAAATAATGCTTTCACATAATACAATTATACATTACACTAAGCAATATATTCCAAAAAAAAATTATCAACATAGAAAGAGATATTCACATTCAAAAAACATCTCATATTTAATCTAAGAAATAATTAGGGAATATCCCTTCTAATCTATCAGTCAAAACATCTGAGAATTTTGAAGGTACATTTGCCAACCATGGAAAACTTTTGGAGAGCTTTCATGTCGCCACCAAGGCGCATTTACCCTACGCCATGTGGCGCTCAATCTAAGGGTTGAAGTTTTCGTTAACTCAATCCTATAGTGCTCTCTTATAAAAGCTTCCACTAGCTCCCTATAACCCGGACCACGTTGACCTCCCATAGCCGATCTAACACTGCTTGCCATTCAGGTGGAAGAGTGTTCATCATAGCCGGTACCTTCTCAAAATCCGGCATAAGATAACCATTCTAGATGATTTCCTGTATCATTTGATTGACCCTGACCACATGTGATACTAAATCACCGTCATGCCACCGATAATCAGCTAAATCTGATATCGGGCTTTTAAACCTTACATTTCCCTCGTCCATTCTCGGGATTGCAGGTATCCGTGCATGACGCATCATAGTTCCTGCAACAAATGCAGAACTAAAATTGGATCACTTATAATCCATAATGTACATAAGGGAAAATACAAAATTTTCCATGATTTATGCAACACATGCATAATAATAAAAAAAACAAAAAAAAATGGGTTACATATAAACCACATAGGCATACATGAAAAAAAGAAACAAATTCTTTTTTTTTTTTTCGGGTCAACGGTCAACTGTCAAAGTCAACGGTTAACGGTCGGTCAACGGTCAACGGTCAGCGGGTCGGGTCAACGGCGCGCGGGTCGGACCGGTCGCGACGGTCGAACCGGTCGGACCGAACGGGCCGATCGGGCCGCTCGCGCGGACCGACCGCACGTGCCTCGCGAGTGCGGGGTATGACGTCACGCAGACGTCATCCGGCACGTGCCGGGCGCGTGCCTGCGTTCGTGAGTCGGGTCGGCGATGACGTCATCTGTGACGTCATCCGAGCGGTTACAAACCGTTGGATGACGTCACGATGACGTCATCGCGTGACGTCAACACGTGTCGGTCCGCGGACCGGCGCGTGCCGTTCGCCCGGTCGCCTGGCGCGCACGTGCCGGTTCGTCACGGCCCGTGTGGCGCACGCGCTGGCCATAGCAAGCGCTTTGGGCGCGTCGCGCCCACGCGCAGCGGCTTTTGGCCGCGCGTGTGGGCGCGTGCGGCATCGTACGGCGGCGTGCGACATGTCGCCGGACTCGTCTCGACGTCGCCTTTCACCCAGTGCCTTCAGAATGTTATTTTGACTTACGAAAACTCAGAAAAATGGCCAAACAATGCTCGGGTGTCGGGATTTCATGCCTGATCCATACGGCCGAGAATATTTTTGCGAAAAATCGAAGAAAAAACATCAAATTGATCGGGAAAATGTGAACTAGGGCTCTGATACCAATGTTGGGCATAACGGATCCCCGAAAACGAGGATTCAACACTGAATCGAACCCTTAAATCAATGCGGAAGACGAAGCCCGGGAAAACACGTATCACCGATCCTAAAGCACACCACGGATTCGAGCGTACCTTGTTAACCACATATTAGACACCAACGCTGAAGAAGAGGAAGAAATTCTGATCCGATGATGCCTTGAAGGGAAGACTGGGACGCCTTAAGCGTTTCTTACTTTTTGGAGGGAGAGAGCACGCGGGAGAGGGGAGAACGTACGTACGTTAATTTCTTTTAACGGGTGGGATCTCCCTCTCTCTCCTCCCTTTTATACCTTCCCCCATCCACGGGCCCTATTCCCGTGGGCCGGGCTTTTTGGGCCCAGCATGGGCGGACGGGCCTCAAGCCCAATTACCAATTCAATCCATCATTGAGGGATAAGGGTTGAATGTCCGGGGAAAGAGTCCTTACCTGGTTGAGTAGCCGAACCGTATGTTCCTCTGTTTCTACGAAGAAATCTTTGATGCGTCAATGGAGTTCCAATCAACTTCACCTCGCATTTGTCCCTCCCGAATCTGGTCCGAGTACACACGCCCAACAGCTCTCCACGTAACCTGGTGCTTTGCTGCACAAATTAGTGTCTTTCTGCCTTTGACTTAAAAAGTTTTACCAGCTACTCGACGAGGAGGAGCAGATCTAAGTAGAGATACCTATGATCTTTCAAGCTTCAGTTTTTTGTACTCTGCGCTGCGGTCAAGTTCTTGCCGAGTTCATATGGTTCCATACCGGAGGTGTATGCATGCAAAACATGTTTCCCTGCCAGTGCCAGATCTAGACTAAGTACGCTCGGAACAGATGATAGAACAACCTTCTGATCGGCATCGACTGCTCTTTCCCAGTGATTCACAACTATATGATAAATTCCTAAATCCTTACGTACACCCTGAGAAAGAAGAAATTTTCTAAAGAGCTTCACAGACAAATTAAATGTTGAAACAACAAAGACAAAATAAAGCAACTAGCCTTAAAAAAAAAGAATCCAAACATTAAGCGGGACAAGAAACTCATTAAACCCTAAGATAACAACGAACACGAGGTGCTATTGCTAGAAACATCTCCAGTACGTCCCCTCTCTCTCTCTCTCTCTCTCTGTGTGTGCACGCGTGCACACTAATTCCACTGTACTTCAGTGTGTGAAAGTGAAGAAGCACAGCAAACCTAGCGACAACAAAAACTCATAAAGTAAAGCCCTCGAGAGATTTGGATTGGAAACTTACGCATCATCAAGAAATTAAGCGGATGCAGAATTAGAGTACTCGGTAAAGTGTGCAACACGTTGCAGCGTGGTTACCTACGGAGTATAAAGAGTAGGGAGGCTATATCATGTATGCCAAAACCTTTTTCCCTTTACTGTTTAATGCTTGAGCAAGTACAAAAAGAAAAAAAACATCCAGCATCCTGCAAAATTATAAAGCAGACGGACAAGTGGGACAAGAAAACTGTCCCCTAGAATATTTGCAATGCTCACCTCAGCATCAAAACCAAGATCAAGATGCAGGAAAGATTCGGGAGTCCTCTTAACCCTATCTTAATACGACTTCCGGATAATGTCCTCAGGTAAAAAACCTCAAGTGTCCCACATAGACACATCGCGACAATGGCTTTCTTAGCACGCACGAACTGCAATATCCAGAGATGCGGTTCTTTAATTTGTGTTGATCTTATAATAAAATCCAGTTAAAACAATTTTTAAGCCTTGAAGTTTCCCTAAAAAGTCCACTCACTTGACCACTTCTTAACTTGACTCTGGTTCGACCGTTTTCAACAACAATCTTTTTCACGTGACTCCTGAGAGAAATCCGTCCACCAGATTTTTGCATTCCCCTTATGAGGGCATCAACAATAGCTCCACTTCCATGAAGAGGGTACTCAAGACTGCAACCAGGTTTGTAACACTCAGCAAATATGTATACCTGAAAATCACGGATATAAGGTGTCACCTCCTCAGAAGGGTGGATGTGAGGTAAAACAAAAGTAAGATACATATTTCAGGCATCCAAGCAATTTGTTGATAAACAACCAGCCAGCTAGCAACTTCAACTAGTAGAGGTCACATGCAAGAACTCAGAAATTAATCGATTAAGGACAGCGGGAATAAGCTGCATAGAAAGGAGAAAATCTCTCTTGTTAGCATCAGAATTAAACATAACCATTTGGTCTCGACCAAATAAAAAAAAGACATAACCATTTGGTCACCACCCCATCGTTTATTTACTAAAGAAGTTGCTAGAGTTGTAGTTTCTGCAAGATAATAAACAAGATCTGAAAGCAACTCACAACACTGCATAATGTGGTAGAATATAAAATCTCCAAATGATTAATTATCCTCCTAAATTATTCACTAACAGATACTGAACTTCTAAAATTTGATCAAGTGGCTAAAGATTTAAATTACTGAGCAACATGGTGCATGCTTTGAGGTTTTAAAGTTTGCAAATCAATCGACCATAATCTATATAACTACCAGAATCGTTATTCACACGGAATTAGTTAAACAAGCTGAACCTGTATCAAATAAGTTCGTGAAAGAGAATATGGACATCCCAAGGATAACAATTACCAATCTTAGGAGCTTTTCAATATTTAAAACATCATAGTTACCATCTCTGCTGAGAGTATACCATTAGATTTCACCCCGCAAGAAGAAAGGCAAGAAGGTCCACCCAATTCCTTATAAAAGGATCTTTTAGTTCCAGTGAGTCAATGACTTCTGGGAAGGGTCTAAGAAGCTTTGTCCCACCAATAGCACCCTGAGGTCCCATTTGGAAAAAGATTTCAACAAGAAAAGAGCACATCTAGGAGCAGTGGTGGAAAGGACACCCAAAACACCACGAGCAGATAGAGGAGGTGGAGCCATCACAGCTGCAGACATTGGAAGCACTGCATCCTGCAAATTCATATTATGTAAGAAAAGATGAATTGCAGCAAACCAACAGAAAAAGATGCCCATACTTCAAATTTAAACAAACAGGTTCATTACAGATAAAATGTAGAGTAAGAGTACCGTTATATCATAATGGTCACGATAATTTGTAAAACGAGCACTAAATTCAGAGGTTCCAATTTACTTTAACTTCTCATAGCGGGGTCAACGTCAATAATGAGTACTTTTGCTTATAAGCCGTTGTAAAATCTTCTTTTGCTGTTTAAATCTACAAAGCCATCTTGTTCTTTCTTTTGAGAATGAGACGAGAATAGAACAGGAGAAACCATGAGCTTTTCCATTCTTGCACAGCATTTTGACTTGAATACTTCACGAGGTCCTGGATTTAAGATTTAATTAAAAGCATAAGCAGAAACATACTATAAAATTTAAAACATCATGGGCATTGACTGAAGAACAACAGAAACAATATTACCAGGCTCACAAATTGCCATCAGTGGACCCACATAAATTCTTACAAGAACATATGAAGCAATAATACTGTTTTTCTGTTTAGAATAGTAGTCAATTCTATGTATACAACGGTCTCTTTTGAATGTTCCCTGAATTTGTAATATATCCAATTCAGCCTAGGAGGAAGATTATGACGCTCCCTGAATTTGACTGGAGATCTGTCAAGACTTTCATGAGGGTCACAAGAGAGCCAATTGCTACAAATTTCGAGCTTGGCTAAAAACAAAAAAAGAAAGTCACCAAGGGTCTCACAAATCTAAGGAGTCCAAGTCTGAGGGAGTCAAAACTTAAAGTTGGAAACAATACTGGAGTTGATGTAGAGCGCATAGGAACAGTTGTTTTGAATTTAGATTCTGGTTTTCAGCTTGTCTTGAACAATGTCTTTTATGTTCCTAAATTTAGGAGAAACTTAGTATCTCTTTCTTCGCTTGACAAAGCTGGATAGATTCCGGTTTGCAGAGGTGAAAATTTATGATCCTTCTAAGAAGAAGACAGAATCCAAGACTATTGGATGTTACTTTATTGGATATCCTTATCATTCTAAAGGATATAGATTCTATTGTCCTACTCTAGGCACTAGAATCGTTGAATCTCAGATTGCTAAATTCCTGAATTAGATGTTGCTGAAAAGAGTTCCTCTCAATCTTTTGAAAGGGAAGAACCAAACAAAATGGTCTCTATTCCATTGCCCATCTTCCATGAAGATTCTACGCGAGATCCTAGCAGAGTGGAAATTCAACAAGAAGCAAATACTGAAAATATGGCGATAGATCATCCCATTACAAATGAAATTCCCAGAGATGAATGATGCGGCTTCGTAAAATGCTCGTGCGAAGATCACAGCGACAAAGAAGACGAACACTTTTAAATGATTATCATGTCTATCTTGGAGAAACTGATTTTGACATAGGAAGCATAGTGGATCCGACAACCTTCAAAGAAGCTCTTAACAAAGTGATCGTGCGAGATAAATGGTTAGGAGCGATGAAGGACGAGATGTTTTCCATGTCAACTAATCAAGTATGGAGACTTGTTAATTTACTCCGATGGGCATAAACCGATCGGTTGCAAATGGGTATTCAAAACCAAGAAAGACAATAAAGGCAACATAGAGAGATTCAAGGCAAGATTAATCGCAAAAGGGTACACACAAAGAGAATGTATTAATTATAATGAAGTCTTTTCCCCAGTATCTACTAAAGACTCTTTTCGAATAATCATGGCTTTGGTGGCTTATTTTGATTTAGAGCTTCACTAAATGGATGTCAAGACAGCTTTTTTTAAATGGAGATCTGAATGAAGAAGTATATATGCAGCAACTTTGAAGGGTTTAAAGAAGCCGAAAAGGAGCATATGGTGTGCAAACTTCAAAGGTCCATATATGGTCTCAAACAAGCATCACGTCAGTGGTACTTAAAATTTCACAAAGTTGTGAGATCATTTGGCTTTGAAGAAAATAAGTTTGATCAATGCATTTACATGAAAGTAAGTGGGAGTAAATATATTTTCTTAGTACTTTATGTAGATGACATTTTACTTGTTAGCAATGATGTTGATCTATTGAATGACACCAAAAATTTTCTATCTACAAAGTTTGATAAGAAAGATCTTGGGGAAGCCTCTTTTGTTCTAGGCATTGAGGTTCATCGTGACAGATCTAAGAAGGTTCCGGGTTATCTCAGAAAAGTTATATAGATCGTGTTTTGAAAAGATTCAATATGCAGACCTATAAGTCAGGTGAAGCTCCTATTGTGAAAGGAGATAAATTGAGCATAGATCAATGCCCCAAGAATGATGTTGAAAAGGAAGTCATGAAAAATGTTCCATATGCTAGTGCAGTTGGCAGTCTTATGTATGCACAAGTATGTACCAGACCTGATATTGCTTTTGCTGTGAATACTCTTGGATGATATCTATCGAATCCAGGTCAAGAACATTGGGTTGCAGCTAAGAAGGTGATGAGATATCTACAACGAACAAAGGATTTCATGCTCGTTTATAGCAGAGTTGAGGACCTAAAAGTGATTGGATATTCAGATGCTGATTTTGCTAGTTGTTCATATGATAGAAAATCAACTTCTGGATATATTTTTATGATGGCTGGAGGTGCTATTTCTTGGAAGAGCACAAAGCAAACCTTGATTACGAACTCTACAATGTATGCTGAGTTTGTAGAGTGCTACGGCGCGTCGATTCAAGCAGTTTGGCTCAAAAATTTGATCTCAGAATTGCGTGTTGTGGACTCTATTGCTAGACCTATGGTGATCTACTATGACAACACTGCAGCTGTGTTTTATTCCAAGCATGACAAGATTAGTAATGCGTCCAAACACATGGAGATCAAATATTATACTGTTAAGGACTTGGTCAAAAATGGAGATGTTGTAATTGAAAATATCGGGCGAGTCCATGTTGGCTGATCCTCTAACAAAAGGCTTACGACCCATTTTGTTTAAAGAACATGTAAAGAATATGGGTGTTTTAGAATCTTTTGATTTCTTTTGTTAGTGGGAGTTATATAGTTTGTATTTCTGGATATTATAGTTATATGCGGTGATAATGCTTTTATGATGTTTATTAAAGCATTTATTTTCAATGATTGTTGTTATTGATTCTATTGTTATTTTTTCTCCTGTTGACTGAGAAATGGAAGTATAAAACAGTATCTTTAAACAAATTTTTGTTTAAAGATGACTGGATGTCACTGATTATGAGATCTCATGTTGAATTGTTTTATAATTGTGCAATTTCATGTTATTTAGAAATGGCACTGAGGCAATTTCATGTTGTTTAGAAATTGCGCTAATGGAGTTTCATATCGTTAAGAAATTGCATTGAGAACCGATAAGAAATAGTGTATATCTTGATCACATGTTGGCACTATTTCTTACTACAGTACTAGTCCCATGATCCATGAAAAGATAATACTTATTATATGTGATTATGGAAGGTCTTGTGTTGAGGTATTTTCTTAACACATTTGATCTCCATAGTCCTATATTGAGGTTATATTGGATTGGATTGGTATTGAGATGCCATTATTGGAATATTATTTTTTTAAAAGTTGTGGCCACATAAAACAAAATTTTAGTTATTAACCCGATAGTGTCGTTTTCAATATAAAATCTTTTTCAAAATAAAATAAGTTAATTAATGTAGCCCAAGTGGGAGAATGTTGGAAATTTCCTATAATATAGGCTTACATTAATTAATTAATTTTCTATTTTAAATAATCGGGTTAATGGATATTCCAATATTTGTTATACTCTAAAGTAATCTGATTGAATTGGGTATTGGCATCTATTGTTAACGGGCCTAGTTGAGTAGCAAAATGTAGGCAATTGTGTTTGACTGAAGCCCGTAATGGGAAGGGTCCAGTTGACACGCTGTTGATTAGGGTTTGCTAGGTCCCCTCTCTAGCCTATAAAAAGATAAGTTATGCCTATCAATTGCTTTAATCCCATTGAAAGCTGTTATATCGAAATAGGTCATAGAGAGGAAGATCTGGCATTCGGATAGATCCCTGATTATCAGAGAGATCTACTTTTCTGCAAGTGAAGCAATGGCTCAAACAGGTACGCTTTAATTCCGCTGTATTTATTGATCTTGGTGTTTTACAATCATATATGGATCCTTTTGTTCTTAATTGATTACTTGTTCATCAGAATAATTTTCGAACACACCATCCAGGAGTTATAGTTAGCACACGGAACGGGCTTTCCTAATGCATCTAACACCTGATACATGAGAAATGCCATTATCTATTAATATCATCCAGAGGCGAAAACAACACAGGAGTATACCAATGGAAGAGCGGCCATATAAACATAAACAATTTGCACTTGATTCATGCTAAAGACAAAATGGGGCAACTTAGAGTGATGGAAATCAGATTACCTGTGCAAGGATTCGCCTGAGGATCCCGAGATTGGAAGCCAGAAAACAGCGAAGGACCAGAGTCGAAGTTGTACCCCTTAATGTCGAACGCGTGAGCGGCACCTCCTGGTTGGTCGTGGCTCTCCAGCACAAGCACGTCTTGGTTGTATCTGGCAAGAAGCCCAGCACAACAGAGACCAGCTATACCACTTCTGATGACCATGACATCGGCCTCAGGCTTCCCTGATACCCAAATCCACAACTTCACGTTATCAAAGAAACCCAATTCAAGTACAAAAATTCCATTTAAACAATACTACACTCTCCAAATAGCTATTTCAACGGTGATAGCAAATGCAATGCGGATCAAAACCGAAAACCAAACCATAAGCATTTGAGAAGGGAACTAAAAAGGGTAATCACCAATTCCGAAAAAGCCAACCCACAAGTTTTAATGCGTTGTGCACGCTTAAATCGACAAAGTAGCAAAAGGATAAGTTATTGATCTACAAATATGGTGCAAGAGTTTGAAAATACAGCTACATGCATTTAAATGCGCCTATATTTCCTGTAACCAACTCTCTATTGCCTGTTGAATTGAGTAGCAACGCAAGGCTTCATTTAATTTGTCAGTCATCGACTATATGTGAAGTTTTCGTGTTGGCTACATGCATGATCCGGATAGAATGTCCCCGCGACATTGAGGTTTAGCCTGGAACTTTGACCATCAGTTTGGCTTAGCCAGATTAGGCGGATTTCTCGTACTTTGAGAATCGTCTTTCCAAATTCCCTGAAGAAGATGAAGTTTTGGCCGTGGTACCATCTCACGCTAGTCTCGCGTACCATTCTAACTTCTTCAGTCAGAGCTAGCATTGTGTCCGTAGAAGCAGGCATTGTTTGTGACACTAATAATATCCAGATTAATGTTTCTTTTAGCGCAAGCTGTAAATTGAGTTACGTAAGCGAGATCTCAGGAGGAAAAGTGATTGATGAGTGGTTTAGAAAGCATCCATAGAATGAGATGCCGAGGGTTCCTCGGTCCTTATGTTCTTCAGTTCTCGCTACATTTGATTTGATCGGGTTATCTTTTGGGTCATCCCTGATCAGAGGAACAAATCTGAAAATCATAAGTATTTATCTTTAATTAAGATTTTTTTTTGGGTAAAGGTCTTTAACTAAGTTGATATGCAAGTAATATCCATAATTTGTAACTCACGAGTAAGTAATCTGATGAGCATATATATTGTTAGATACCTTTTCCATAAGTTATATTTAAGCTAAGCCTTTGGATAAGCCATATTTAAAACTAGATATATCTTCTTAGTTTTTTATTGTCGGTTTTATCCTGATTTTTCATTTGAGTGAATTTAATCTATAAAAGCAACTACCGAATGAAACAATGTTATGGTGAAGTCATATAAGCTAATTTATTAAGGAGGTGGTATACTTGTATTAGTTGTTCAACTTGAGCAGGATATAGATTGTGCATGGTTTTCCAACAATTGTTTCCAACGACAACATAATTCGGATTTGCTAATCTCCAGGGTTTCCTTATCCCGAGCCCTGTTAGGACCTGGGTGAGAGATTTAGGAAAATAACGAGTTTGCTCTCAGCATTACAAGAGCTATACAATCCCCGCTCTTCCCCTGTGCTTACACAAAGATAGCCTCTTGAAGCGCTGCGCCAAGGAGGAGTAGAAGAGCCATTGTCTTGTGCGTTATCGGTTCAACTGAAGAGAAAGGGGAAAGCAACCCCGTTGAAGGTGACTTGGCTTACCCCATCCTCCATGGTTCATTGTTACTAAAATGTCAGCCTCCGGAAGAAGTTGACTGATCTTGTCATTGGAAATCTTTTCGGCGTTTTGTATAAGAGGCTTGCGGTGCTCTGTAGTCTCGATAAATCAGTTCGTAATTCGTTGGTTTTCAATAAATTTAACGGCTCTTCCCGGGCATCGTGTCACTGTTATTAGTGTATGATCAAGGGTGACGCTAGTGTTTCTTTTGGCCTATTGTTGTTGCGCTTCAGGATTTTTTGTGTACGGTTTTGCTGTCACGTAAATCCAATCGTTTTATGTTTTATTGCAGAAAGTTTTGTTGACGATGATGGGGGAGATCTTCGGAGGCCGTGCTCTTTATTTGCCTCAAGCGATAATTCAAGAAATCATGTCAAGATTGTCTCCGAGGGACGCAACACAAATGTGCATCCTCTCTAGAGATTGGAATCATGCCTTCAATACTCTTCCCGCTCTAGAATTCGATGAAAAAACCTTCGGGAGAAAAGACATTGGGGAGCACGATACTTTTCTAGAATATATCGATCGTTACATCACGCGGCGCCATGAGCTCAACCTCAGCATCGACTCAATGAGCTTGTTGGTCTTCGCAAGAGACGATAAGTTGAAACCCATAGTGCCCAGGTGGATAGATATCGCCTCGAGTCACAATCTGCGACACCTTAGTCTTGGCCGCATCGTCAACTATCCCAACAGAAGATGGTACAAGCAAATGTGCCCCGACTTGGTGTCTGACACCATCTCTGTCCTCCACGTGAGCCACCTGTCAATGGAGGGCGTCAAGACGAGGCTGCCTCGCTTGGAAGAACTGGTCCTACACAGAGTCGAAGAGAGCGAAGAATTCTCGAACGAGCTAATGCTGAGCTGCCCGGCACTCCGGCGCGTGGAGCTGATTGACTGCTCCCGCTCCAAGGACCTCCTCATCTGTGGACCGAAGCTCGAGACTTTTGAGATCCTGTGCAACACTTCTGGAGATGTTGATACCAGTTCTCAACTAACGGAAAGCTTGAGGTGGATGTGTCCTAATTTAGAGACGCCGGTCATTAGATCCTAATCTTGCCATCTAGACCCTACAGCAACAAGTACTCAAGAGCGAAAAAGGGCGGTGGCGGCTGCCACTAAAGATGCGTCCTCCACCACTATCAATTGTTATCCCTTTTTATATATATATATATATATATATATGTTAGGCTTGCTTTTCTGAACTGCTTTCACTATTTTCCTTTTTTTTTTTTTTAATGTTAGGCCTGCGTTTCGTTTGGTTTACAAGCAATGACTAAGGAAGACAAAGAAAACTCATCTAGCGACCACTATCAACTGTTTTCACTATTATCCCTTTTTTTTTAATGTTAGGCTTGCCTTTCTAAACTCATCTATTGGCCACTGCTTTCACAATTTTCCTATTTTTTTCAATGTTAGGCTTGAGTTTCTTTTAGTTTACATATGGCAAGCATTGCATGACTAATTAAGGAGAACCGGCAAAACAAATTATCTTGTGAGTAGAAAAACTTATCATTCCATCTGTTTGGTGAGGGCGCAAGCACAAGAGAGGGGGAACCGGAGCGAATTGAGCGGGAGAGGGAGCTGAAGAGAAGGAAGCGAACAAAGAGGGAGCTAGAGTGAGCAAGAGAGGGTTTGAAGCTGGAGGGGACTATATAGTATACCGTGCCTCATATTTCCAGATTTCAGCCATACTATTTCGAATTATGTAGTAACATTTCCATAATCAGGAAACAATCAATGAATAGATAGGAATGGGCCATCACCGTACGAGAGAATCCTTCCAACAACCGAGTAAACATTGACAATATACAGCCCTTTCCATTGTTGGAGCACCAAACAAGACCGCCACCTGATTTTACCAAATCCGATTGCTTCGGATTTGATACGACACAAGGAGCATCATCAAGTGCTTTGAAAAAGTACTCGATGACATACAATTAGCAGAGGCTCCAACACAAAATGCTTGTGTCGATCATATCTTTTACCGCTTACGGATAGGAATTCTGCTTCCCTGTCGACATTGTTGCCATCTCATGGGCCTCCTTGCTTCAAGAGAGAAATGCACTTACTCCTTGTCATCCTTATAATCACCTACCATTTGCCCAATAGAGAAGTGACTCTGTCTGCCCGTGATCGGCATACTCTCTCTTCGTCTTGACCTTATCAAGGCGAGCTTTCCGGACGGCATTTTGTTTTTGCCGCTCATGCTACTTGAGCATTTCATCGAGGTTATCTCGAGGAAGCAAAGGTCCGAATAGTGGATTCGGCTCTTTTTGGGAGAATAACTCTGCAAACACAAACAACAGAAGATAATCAGCTTTTCAGATCATAGCTTGCAAATCACCACACCAAAGGCAAGAGAAAAAAAATGATCCTCGGTCTTTGATGTCATTCTTTGACATTTGACATGAAGCTACCACAAAAATTATTCTCCAAAGCAATTTTTTTTTATATTTCAGATACTTTCGATTGATCTCTCAATATTATATGAGCAAAGACATTCAATACCAATTGTCATAGCAAGTCATTTGAGCAAAGAGATAAAGATGCACTTAGCACAACTTAACTTCCAATGACCACATGGACATGATGACGTCCATTGCTTTTTCAATTCCATATGCCCAAGAATTTTATTCATGCTAGTAAATAAAGGAAAACAAATACAGAGAATGCCAAGAAACACTAAACAGCCTTACCAAAGCTATATATATAAAAGGAAAATGGTTGAGTCAGATTATTTCACCTTCAACTAAGTGGAAAGGGAACCGGAAAAAGGGAAAAAAAAAACCCCAGCAAAGACAAAGTTAAATAGCTTGTTTAAGTTATAATGCAATTACCGCGATGGACTCCATCCGGGAGTGCTCACCCCCCTTCTTAAACAAAGATATCGGCCTATGTAACAAATGATGTGACCAGTCATGCTTTCCCGCTAATTCACCACCATCTGGATGACTACACCTGGCAACAAAATCCTCATCCCTCCATTGGGTGTTAGCACCCTTCTCCCTACTACAATCGAGATGCGAATCACCTCCCACTGCAACAGAATTAGAAAACCTGGATAACTGTGATGCTCTTCTTTCCATGAAAGATCTCTGCCTTGTCAACTCAGCCCCACCTCTTGGAGAATCGAGTTCTCGGTCTGGCACAATCAAAGCCTCAACCTCATTTGCATTTCCAATTTGTGTGGACCCATTAAGACTGGGTTGTGCTGATTGTCCAGATAGAATGAAATTGTTCTGGGTCGTTCCTCCTGGTTTCTCACCGGTACTTCTGGGATTCAATTGCTCTTGTCGCTTCTAAAGAAGGTAATAAAAATAATAATAAATGCAGTTAAGCTATGAAAAAATGGGTCCCTCTGCAATATATGTATGCCTACGCTGAATTTGTGTTAAGGCACTCACATCCAACCCTTCAACTTACATATATGTATGAGATATTATTAGAAGGTCAAGTTACCTGGATGGATGCCTTTAAATCAGCATTGGCATTTGATGTAGGCACAACTTTAGACTCTTTCGAACCCTTTCTAATTAATTCAAGACCACGAGCTTTACCGGCAGTAGCTTTACGCCTGGAAAAAAAATCAACCAATTGTAGGGTCAGTAGCATGATGTGGAGTGTAGGAAACACTTCTTATGAAGCAATTCTAAGTGGCTACATAAGCAAGTTTTTCCTTCCCCATAATATGTCAATCCAACTCCTCCGCCATTACACATTTTGAAAAAAGGGAAAAGTAACTGCATTAACAATGGTCGTATTTACTTTACAGTACAAAAGTGGAAACTTGATGAAACGTTTTTGTTTGTACAAGGATGAACTAGTTGATAGTTCATTTGCAGCAAGTAATTAACAGAAAGTCCTTTTTTTCTATCGGTTTCTATATAGCAAGATTTTGACAAGACTTCAAACTTTCTGTAGAGGTTTTCTTTCATGTGGGATTTTTTATTTTTTTTTTATTTCGGCTAGCCATCTGTGACCAGATTTTAAATTAGTGCTAAAGACTGTTTCTCTAATCAGCACAAACCCACAGCCACATTTATGGCCGAAACTGGAGATTTCTTTTAGTAAAACAACACAGAAGATGACTCACTTTCTGGCTTCCTCATCTCGAAGTCTGGCATCAAACTCCTTGCTTGATGGATACTTTGGCAAACTTGACGGATCACTTGGAAGAGGATTGGATGTGAAAAACTGGGATAGTAAATCAAAGTATAGGATATTAGCAATTGTAACTAAACGGAAGATAAAAAGCAAAAGATCAGCTTGCAGCGTCATAGATAGAAAAATTTCTTCCTAAAACTTGTTCACTGAGAAGTAAGTCAATATTAAAAACACAGGCCCACTTGATTCAATATCCTATTAAAAATTTATCGCATTATTTCATGAAAAATGTTGTAGTTTGAAGGTTAGTATTTCTGGCAAAGCTATCGTGTCATATCAAATTACATGATTGCACTATTTAATGTCTTCAAAGAAATATGCTGAATTATTCAAAGTTGCAATAACAATAAGAAAATTGACACACAAAATGTAAAATATTTAAAAGTAGACACGCTAGGGAGGAATAAACCATACAAGACATCAAGAAAGCTGAAAAGGAAAAACTTAAGACCTACCTCATTCCGAAGGGCTGAGGAAGCCGTTCCACGGCATTCTGGTTCAACTGCAAGAAGAACATCTAGCAGGCCCAATGCAGATGAAGGAAAATCCTTAAATGTCTCCAGGAGACAGCGCTTGTAAGGTTGCTGAGGCTTGAAAATGGTTGCATGTGGCAATTTTGACTTCTTCCAATATTCTTCGGAAGGAGACCCACAAAGTTTGAAAATTTTGTGCAATTGCTCCACCTACAAATATTTCATGATCAGATAAGAATTGGTGAATTGCATAGACAATTATTTATTATAGACTCAGAAGTGCTTAAATTTTTATTATAGACTCGGAAATATTTAAGATTGCATTTTGACATTAGCTTTACACATCACTACATATTAAGGTAGATATGACACATCCACCCTCTTACAGAAAATACCTGCCAATATAAATAAATAAACAAAACCCTGAAATAGAAGCTTGTAAAATCAAATTATTTTGCCATTTTCTATGAAATTGATGCTGATTATAATTTATGTCATGCATAAGTAGACTAAGGAATGCTCTTCAAGACTCTTAGATTAGATTTTATGTAACCGAAAGTGTAGACATCAAGCTGTTGCACACAAGGCAAAAATGCTCGAGTAAACATTGGGTATAGAATTTTCAAAACACTATACAGACTGAAACAATGTTTTTCCCAATATTCTAATATTGTAAACAAATTAGGCACTACATAAGGAATGGCACCTCTGTTCTTTCAGGCATTATGGGCTTCCCAGCAAACAATTCAGCTAGGATGCAACCAGAACTCCACAAATCCACAGAAACTCCATAATCTGAAGAACCAAGCAACAGCTCAGGAGGTCGGTATCAGAGAGTGACTACGCGACTCGTTAGAGGCTGCTTTTGATTGGTCCGGAAAAAAGTTGACAATCCAAAATCTCCAATTTTGAGATTGCCATTGTTGTCGACTAACAAGTTAGAGCCTTTTATGTCACGGTGTAGAACACCATGGCTGTGGCAATATTCAAGTCCACGAAGTAGTTGTTGCATGTAACATTTGATCTAGAGGAAGAAATTAAAAAAATAAGTCAGTCAAAGAAAGTCTATATCATCTTTATAGTTTAGTAAGAAACTACAGCAAGTAGAATCACAATTTGATCTAAACTACGGTAAATGTGAAGATGCAGCATCAAATGGTGAATGAGAAGATCTAAGGAATGAAGATAGAAACTCAAGCATCAATTGTGAGAAAACCTGGGAAGCTACATAAACCTACAACCTTTTGTTCTGCTGTCCAATTGATGCAGTAGCCTCGAGAACAACTAAACCTTATCCATACTCTACCCAACTTGTTGGTCACATGAATAACATTTAATTCAACCGAGGAAGTATTAAACACAACAAGTGTGTACCTGAGATTCAGTGAACTTTATACTCGGAGTGGCAGCGAGGCCAGCAAGATCACGGTCCATATATTCAAAAACAAGATACTGACTGCCCGCGAAAACCCTTGAAGTTATCAAACCCTCCAGCTTCATGACTATCCATATATATGCATATGTATATGCGTGCACACATGTGCGTGCGTGCAGTATTATAAACTTGTAATCTATATTAGTTACATTGCATTAATCATCAATTGGTGTTGATAGATTATATTTCTGTTAGTATAATTTTCATTTGTAAATAAATTTTAACTAGTGCGTGAAACTAAACCTATATCATTTAATAAGAATGTAATTTCTTAGAAAATTTACAATTTCTAATACATAAAAGTCGAAAGGACTTTCTTCTTCTTCGAATTTATAAGAGGGCGGAGGATAGAGATGATCGGCTCGCCGCTTCGCTATCTGCTCAACGAGCCGGTCACCGCTGTTCGTGTACACGACCACGGAGGGTTTGGTCCTCTGCCCTTCGGCGTTGGTCACAATGGCGGGCTTCCCTCCCTCCATCGCCGCCGGCCCGCCACCTATTCGGGCCTTTGGCGCTGTGCTTCAAGAACGAGAGCTTTCTTGAATCCAGAGACTCCCCGAAAAACAACGAACTTGATCGGCGATTCGCTCTCTTGGGGATTCTTGAAGACGACCCGGTTCGAGCTAGACCCAGCTGTGGATTTGAGCCGCCTAGGACGCCATTTCCGCGGTTGAATACGCCAACCCGAAAGGGCAAAACCTCGACAGAGCAACCAAAATGAAGTCCTCTCTGTTCTTTCTCCGCTCCTTCGAATTTTCAGCGAACGAACAGGCAGTAATTCAATAAGAAAGTTTCTTTTTCTGGCGGGGGTTGAATTTGCAGAATCGAGTCTGGCGTGAGCAGCGAGGAGGACGAAGAGAGTGTGTAGCGCAATATATAAGTCTGCCCGGGCATGTCGGGGACTGTTGGAAAGGTCGAGGTGCTTCTGAAATTTGGCTTCTCTCTCTCCCAATTTTCGTCAATTAATCGGTCTTGCTTAGAATTTGCCTATGTTTTTCAAAATGCAAATGAGCAAAATGCCATTCGACTTAAAAAAGCAAAATAGTGAGCAATGCCAAGTAGAGTCTAATCTTTCTTTCTTTTTTCTTTTTTTCCTTTTGCTTAGCAAAAAGAAAAAATGCTAAGCATATTTTGTGAATATTTCGATTTAAGAATGAATTGTCCAAAGCTTTTTAACGCCACTACTTATGGTAATCTGCTTATTATTCAAGCATATACTCTGAAACTTCAAAATAAAACTATTACTATTCATCTTTGTTACAATTTACGAAAACAAGTGCAGAGATATAGTTATTTGAAGATTATAAAACATGTTGTTCATTAAAGAAATTCTATAAGTCCTACAAATTAATTTCAAGCTTTTCATTCCGGTTCGACTTAATAAACAGTTTGCATGCAATTGATATAGTTTCAACAGATGATTTGTGCTGAAAACACACTGATATTTCATCCAATCGCACGATGTTGAGAATCATAACTATTAGTTATAATCACACCTCACTATAAATTTGACAATACAACTATCTTCTCAAAATTGATATCAACAGGATTGAGTGAATGGTCATTTGTTTTATTTTTATTTTTTCGTTCAAAATTTTTTATTAAATCCCAAAGCACTTCAAACACCAAAGCCTACGATCGAGGCATCAAAACAAAGAAGATTCCAAAGGGTTTGAGATGGATGGACTACCCAATTAAAAGGTAAAGTTTTTAGTCGATATTATACCTTACAAGTCCAATCCTCCATAGTCCATACTATTTAGAGACTCTTGTGCAATGGGCTAAGGAGATACACTTGAATCGGCCCATGATCGTACGAGCTTCCATGAAAAGAGCACGTGATTCCCAATTACACCGACTTGAGCTAACTAATTACATGAACTAAAGACTTGCAATCAAACTCGAGTACGATCGTTTTCCTTTTTTGCTTTGAGGAGAAAGAGTGCCGTAAGAAATCTTTTCTTCCTTTTTTTTTTTTTTTGGATCAATTGTTTTATTTAGTTGTGATAATATCCTTATTTTCGGGTTAGTTAGCTCTTAAATGCGATATACCTTCCCTTATTGTGGATATCTTATTCAATTCAACACACGTGAATTGTGACATCCAGATTTTCGGGTTTTAATTTGATTTGGATAAATAGGGCCGTTTGTTCAGTTGAAGCCAAAGATTGTGAATTCGGGATACAAGTGGGCTATACCGATAAGAAAAAGTACCAATTTGATCGATGAAATATTGAATGAAATTATAGGGTCAAATTGATTTGACTCAAGTGGGATTAAGGTTCAA